>SJOL01004294.1:19140-117526 GCA_004794785.1 Opisthorchis felineus | reverse complement strand
TATATATATATATATATATATATGAATATGGTATGTCTCCACTCCTGGGAGCAGCAGGTAGGTTTTTTTTGTTTGGTTGACGAGGTGGATTTTTGGTGAGGTGTAGCCTCGATTCTGACGAAGGCAGCCACAACTATGCACGTCGATGTATGCCATGGGCATCGCAGAGTATCTTCATGTTATCCCGGGTATATAGTTTTTTTACAGACGGAAGGCCTGCTTTTTTCTCATCTGTAGTTTATGGCTTTGCCAGGTAAACAACTCAACCGAGGCGGGTCCAACACCAGCAGCAACAAACGGAAGACAGCAATGCTCTTTTTTTAATTTCCTGAATTTAAAGGCTTGCTTGTTTCGTGTGCACAAAAATGGTGACACCTGCAAGGTGTGATTTAACACCCTTTCCGGGTCCGTCTCTCATAAACTTGAGGCGGGTTTTGCTTGAAGTGCTAATAGTTGTCTTTGTGCGAGTAAAGCTGGCCGGTTTTCTCCGTCTAGGGAGCCACCGAAGTCAACGGAATTGGATGATTTGCGGCTGGCGGACTGACCTCGAAACCCACAGAGTTGCCTTTTGAGCGTTTGATGATTTGGAACAAATTTCGATACAATAAATTCGGTCAGCTCTCATCTGCTAAAACAGGGAAATGAGGTGAAGAATGAAGACCTATGAAGTTTTCTGGCAGATTTTCAAAAGCCACGAATCAACAGTCAGTGGAGTGGAAAGAAAGCGCAAAGATGATGGACGCGACCGTTTAATTCAATGGGCAACTGAGTAGCAAATGGCGCTCGCGTAGTTTGAAGATTTTCCTCTCATTGCCGTAACGTTTGCAATTAAGACGACCGTCTTGGTCATACGATGTCGCGAATGGGAGTTGCACTAATCTCAGCATCATTATTCACCTCCGTCACAAAGGGGCTCTCCTCACAACAACTTATTAGGATGCTTGGATTTTGCCCAGAAAACCATCATACGAAAAAAAACATATCGTTTTGGCTTATGACTGATTCGTCTCCCTTGAACTGAGAGAAGAATTGCGCTCTTCCGCATTTTGGACCCAGACAACATTTTTGTGAGGTTATTTAAGGCACCAAAGCCAAAATTGATTGTCGTTAAATGCCATCCAACTTGCTTCTAGCCAAGGACCACACCACTCTTTATGGACTGGCTTTTTTGTTTGTAAAGATCATGACTTTGTGGTCCACTTTTCATTCAAAGACACGTGATACAGTACTCTTTAGTAGAATCGGACGGACAATTCTCACTTGTAATATACAACTGGGTTTGCCTGTGCTTTCTCGTATTTTCCGGTGCATTGAGCTTCCGCCACGTGGGAGTGGTCGTCCCGTAGAACTCCAAGGTTTTTATCCTTGTAAATCCTTGCCACATTCCTGCTATAGGACGAAGACACGCGAACTGATGAGCCAACCCGCTGCGGCTAATTGGAGTGGAAGAAAAACGAAGTAAGACCAAAGACTTGGTCTTGAAGAACAATGCTCTTACCCGTCAACCGTTTGGGCTCCGCATACTTTCGTTGAGGTGTTACTTCAGCTTTTTATACCCTTTCTCATTTTCCACCAAGTTCATCCTCGCGCAGTTCAAATTTCCCCTCGATCAACGGGTTATTCCAGCTGAAGTGCCCCACTGGCCATGAGCTCCCTGCCTACATCGGGTTTATAGTTGTGATCGGTCCGTGAACACCACTTACACGACTATTAACCTGCTATACAGTTGCCTGTCGAGAAAATGATATAGCCACTGTAGTTTCCCACATTTGTTGGTGCCTTATCGCTGCAAGCTTCCGTTTTAAAACCTTCCACGGCAGTTTGCTAATTCTGCCGGTCAATTGCGTCTACATTTGATTAACCCCCTTGTACTCTTCTGTCGGCCGCACAGTTGTACCCCGGTCCCGTCCTTATGCTAGCCTCCTATCTTTTCAGCTTGTGCGCACATTCCACCAATGCTGGTCTCCCTTGTGCTGCGAAAAACGCCATCGGTAATAAGTAGACGTGACCAAACAAATCACGCCTTTGTCCTCCATGGAAGACCTTATCAGCAACTACTAAAAATTGATTTCGCCAGGGGCTTCAAGCATAGTCATATTTTATGTCGCCGACAGGTCTGGTTACCAGGGTTTTTACAATACATGCTATTGTAACTGCCAGCTCCGCCATACCGCAGCAGTATAGGCAACACCCCCAGTCGGCTGGTACGTTACACGAGGCTTCGCTCAAGGCCAAGTTTAACCGCCGGATAACAATTTTCTTTGTGTATTTATAACATAAGCCGGATAGGGCTGGTCAGCAACCCCGGCCCGGCTACCGCAGTTTTTCTTTGTGCGGCGGGAGTGCTGGTGGGGTCAAGTTTCAATTTCACCTGGAAATCCGTACCCGGACGCCCGAATACAGGCCAGCCAACAAGCCAATAATAGTGCTTGCCCAAACCATCAATGGTCGGTTAAATTCGACCCTCGTGAGTGTACTCTATATAACTGCTTGGAGTGCAACAATCACCCATTTTCAACCTTAACACACTTTCGCTCGCAACGCAACGATGATGTCACTTCGACTAATGATCAAATTGCGCTTGTGGTCAAGGAGAATGTAAGGTGTAGCGGAACAAGCTGTGACGACTTAGATAAGTGAGCAGGCGATTTGGAGATGTTTCAAGCCTGTATGCCATTCTCTTAAACGTGTTTAGGTTGCTAAATATTCTGCTATCTGACATGTCCACCTTACCTGTTATTGCGTTGACGTAGAAATTTAAAAATGTGCCCATCGGAGTAAATGCTGATCTGTTTAACAATGAATTTCATAAGAGCAGGTATGCAGTCATTTTCCGGACGTGCAGCCTTGTTTGAGAATTTGGTTGTGCTGTAGCCTAAATAACAATGCTGTTTGGTCGCCTTGGCTTAGCGGTGGATCGCGCACTCTTGCGTTGGCATGGGAGGTTTGTCTGATTATTTCATCCCCAGTACTTTGTAACGCTGTCAGCGAGTGCTGCGTAAAACTCCTTGGGGCGTGAACCGGGTGTACGATCAATACTCGTGCGCGCTGGACTTCGGACCATGAGGTTAGAGCGGGTAGACTTCCCCGAAATGACGGACCGCAAATTTCACTGAGTGCGTTTTCTCCGATTTACCCCATGCGTTCAACAAAATGTCTCTCAATGCTCTAGCCCCCCGTTGGGAACATCCAGAGTTTAGGGATCTCACTATCTAGGTGGCTTCTAAGCGTTTTCCCCAACCAACATTCGAATCCCCGGTGGAGTTCCACAAACACCTATGTTGGCGCCCATGCTATATTACCATTTATCAATTGACTTTGTGCGCTACTTTACGCCAGTGACCTAAAGACTTTTTCAACTTTACTACACGTCATCAATATCTATGCCTTCCGGGCCAAAACTAGTCCCCTCCCGATAAAGCTCCAACACCCTTCCATATCTCCTTCCGAGATAAATCCCCTTCTCTACTCCTGTTACTAGAAAGCAACATTGTCTCTGTTTTCGGGCTTACTTGAAGCAAAGTATTGGAAGATTCGATTACCTCAGATCTTTTGCCTTCTAAGATGGTCATCCATCCCACCAGTGGCTGGGCAAGTTGGTCTGACTTGCTGTATTTAGTATGCATACTCCTCTGGCACGATAATGCGGTATTGTATTGCTTCCCTTGCTGAAACGTGGTATTGATATGATCAAAAGTGTACAGCGCAGATCCACAAAAATGTTGCGCACTGCGGAAGTTTCCTTGCTGAGTACGACTTCCCCAACTAAATCCATTCCAAATGCAATCTCGCAAGGACATACACCCAATTTCCACTAATTATCACAACACAAAACTCAAGGATCACACTTTCAAAATGTTCTAACACGGGTACCCTAGTTGCCCAAGGGGAATTTTCGTTCTCTCCGTAGCTGTTCTACTGTGGAATAAATTCTTAGCCGGGGGATCCGTATCCATCCCTTGCTGCACTTAGGCACGATATGGACGAACTTTACCTCAAACTTGTCTCCTAACCCGCCACTCTTGTATCACCAGTCATCGCACCGACCACCACAGGCCTTTCACACATTCCGTTTGTCCTCCATATTGTCGCTGGAGGACTGCTCCGGTATGCTGTTGCGATCACAGCGCATATTTCCGTACCGCATCCTATTCAGATTACGGTTCCCCATAAGGTGCTAGTTACCACTTTCTACAGACTGCCCTGGTTTTAACCGACCTCATAATTTCAAGTACAATCGAACTCGTTATGGGCCACCATCACAAGCAGTGAGGTCCGCTTCCTTTTCCTTCATTTACATACGCAGCCTCAATATCGTACCACGGTCGACAACCCAAAAAGAGTCTACCAGCCGTTGGCTCCCTGCCCTGCTGATAGACCTGCTGAATTTACTATACCGATCTTTTTGACCCGCGGGTACAGGGACACCCAACTTCCAACAGTGACATATGGCGTGCGTACAAGTATAAGTACTCGGTTTGACGTCGCTCGTAGCCGCTCTAGTTTTTATATTCACCTGACAAAGTACCCGGTCCTCCAGTCCGACTTTCCACACTCTTATCCAGGTGTCCAACAGCTGTATATTGCATCGCCGCTCATCCGGGATGATATCTTTGGTACGTCAAGCGAGGAATTAAACTGGTGCCCGCAAATTTCCTTTCAGCCATCATATGAATCTGTCCAGGCACGCTACCCAACGGTCCGAGTCCATGAGTTTTTAGCTACTTGCCCACGTATATACCTAATGCATCCGACCAAACTTGCATATTTCGTGTAATACAGCCCGAACCTGCTGAACCTACTCAGGAGAGTTGATGGCTGTATCCGATGCGTCACGTGAGTTGAGAACTTAAAGAGCAGTGCTACACCCTTTTTTCGCTTGTGCCTTTCAGGTGAACGTCAACCGCAGAAAGACAAGAACACAACCGACCCGGGAAACTTGGGCAAAAGCCTCTATCCTGTGTATCAATCCGTGAATCCGTGAATCCGTGCGCTTGACCAATCAGCGGTCCAGGTCTGCTGTGTCCACCGCCGATTGCGATGCTCTGAGGATCTATTGGGATTTTTGGTGGCGTTGATACCAAAGAGACAACGGAACCAGCCGATTGTTTGATCTGCTGTTTGCAATGACGTCAAAACCTACTACTGCCTACCGACGTTGAATAAATTTCAAACAATTCGCCCAGCTACCGACACCAAAATAAAAAATCAACTTAACTTTTTGCTTTGCAGTCTACCAACTCCAAGAAACAGACCATCCCGGTGGAAAACCAAACAATCTGGACCGAAATGTGGATGAATCGCCGTTCGCCTAACTGCGGAATTCTATGACATTCTGGGAGTGTCCCCAGGCTAAGCAAACGAATCACTCGCTCCTTCAAAGTGGCGTGGTCATAGTGTAGTATGCACGCTATGAAAGCATCAGGGGACAGTGATTCTCCAAAAGCAGCTGTTCACGATGACTTATGTGGACGAAAAACAAAGAAAGCCCATGAGCCGAAGCCCAATAAACAAGGTTGTACAACACCAGTTACTTGTGTAGGTATACCTACAAACAAATTCAAACTGGCAGCCACCGTATACTACGATAGCAAGGTTAGAACCGAACCTTCACTTGTCCATCTGAATTGGTAACCCTTTTTACAGCTCACTTCGGTTCTGCTTTGCACCATGTTTGGCAGTGGTTTCCCTACATCACCCTGATAACGCCCAGTACCGAGTGTGAACTCTATTGCCGTGGAGACAAGTCCTTTGCGTTGCAGGTTTGAAGCTATGAAAGAAACTTCGAGAAAGCTGCCGGCCAAATCTGAAAAGCACGAGGAGTTAGATTTCCCGACCCCTGAAGGTTTTCAGAACAAGGCTACCGATTACGTCGCTAAAACAAATCTTTGTCCACCTGGACCGCCGCATTCGAGCCTCACGGAGACCGATGCATATGGAAAAGGAGTACAAGATACATCCTATGTGTTACTACTGTTTTAGGGTCCAAACGGCCCGGTAGGTGGCAGGCACCAGCTGAATGGCTTAAAGCAATTCCAACCCCGACAAAACCAGTCGCGGCGGTTACTTCATCACTGGAGGTGTCAACCGGAAGAAACCGATGGAGAGATCAGTTCATCAATTGAACTTAGATCTTTAATCGTGGTTTCAGAGAGGCAGCGTAGATCAGTGGAAAGCGAGTCCGACGTACATGCAAGAGCAACCTGCTGTCCAGCTTTTTCAGAGTGCAAACATCAAAGGTTGCAAGTACAACTGAACAGTGGTTTCGAAGTGTCTATTGCGATAGTGACCGAGTTAATCGTAGATGTGCAGTTGACGGCAATGGTCGGCGAACGGATGTCAGCCCATTCAAAGATGCTGCTAGCACTGGGGTGAGGAGAGGGAGAACCGCGTGAAGAACCATGAGGAGTCAGAAGCAGCCTGTTCTCGCTTACCCGCCCTGCTGTGCGCAACAAATAAGGTTGATGTAACAACTCGATGGCCGATGTGGCATGAAGCTACTTACGATTGCGCGGTTCGCTGTTGTACGTGGGCTAAGATACTGCCTGTGGTATCAGAAAAAAAGAAAATCGTTCAGCCGTAACACCCTTTCGGTGTCTAGCTGCCATGCCACCCGAAGGAAGCACGAAGACTAGGATACTGCCAGGTTGCCAAAGCCTAGACGGGAGAAGTCGGGATGCAGAAGTTGGGTTTGAACTACGGACCTTCTGGTCAGTAAATGTGCGCTCTAACCACTTGAGCCATCTCGCCCCCCTGAGGCATCTCGCCATTGTCCAACCTGGCGTGAGAGATTGTGTGAGTGCCACAGATACACTCCCCGGTATAGTTCAATGGGTTATGGAGGTCACAAATCGTCACACCGCCGCAAAGTCCAGTCTCCGTGATTGACCGGACGGGTGGCAGTATCTTTTGGATCGCATTTTGAAGCTACAGATCGCAAGAACTGAAAATCGATTCCCTTGTCCCGGTGCTATCAACCGAATCAGATCACCACTGCGGATGGGTATCCGACCCCAAGACATGCAGAAGCTATTCAGTGAGTGTACGACGCCAAGGTACCATCGAAGATAGACTTCCCGTCCGGATACTGGCAAGTTCAAATGGAGAAGGACAACTGCAATACTACTTTCACAAATTCTTTTAGCTTGCCTGAAGTCGCAAAGATGTCATTCGGTTTAGAAATACCACCAGTTACCTTACAGCTCGTAGTGGGTGAAACTGTGCAAGCCACCACCACCCTTCTTGTTGGCATATATGGGTGAAATCGTCGTGTCTGTCTCCCGATTTGGACAAACACCACTCCAAGTTCGTTCCGGTGAAAAAGCAAAAAAGCAAGACTGTAAGCTAAGTGCGACCCAGCAGTCTCTGAGACAAACTGTTTGGTGCATGATCTGTCGGCAGCCCATGAAGAGTTTTGGACGTTTGGCACGTAATCTATCCCATATTCTCCAAAGTCCGGCGGGCGCTTCCTGGAAAAAAAATTTTTTTAGCCTTGCTCGGTTTCACGCACGCATTCTAACTTAGGGTAAGTGCGCCCGCCGTAGCTATAGCATGGTAGTTTGGTAGTCTGGTGCGCTTCGCGAGTATTGACAAAGCGGAATGGAATCACTCAATGATGGAAGACACCTTCACGTGTTCCATCTTCTATCCTGCCCCACCCCGATTTGAATGCTCTCTGCAGGTCCCGGCACTGGAGTCAACCGCCTTGTTCGCCATGCATCACGCTTAGCTGCAGATTATGTGCGTCCGACCTCAGTAACAACCCTGAACACATCGAAGTATGTTTTCAAACACCTAAAACCAGTCTACTTAGTTACCTTTAATGTCCGCATACTGAAGCAAGCAGGATGACAAACGGCTCTTGCTCGTAAGCCGGATTCTCCCCGCATTGATGTATCCTGTCTGTCAGAAACAAGGACCCAGAACTCAAGTACGGTAATTGAGCTGACTACCTCCTCGCTCCCTTCCAGGCTCCGGCTGCGCACCTCTGGTGATGCGGAGGTTGCTGCATCTGGATATGCCTGGTGTGGGTATTGTGTTGAGTAATCGAGCGGAGATTTCTCTGCTTGATTGGATACCCGTTGATAGTCGCCTCTGCTCGGTTCGTTTGGCAATGTCTTTGGAAGAGTCTCGAGAAAGCGAGGTCCTTCGCACACTGCTTGGCAACATCTGTGAGAGAATCTAGAGGAGGTGAGGTTCATCGCACCTTGTTTATTGTGTCTGCTTACGCCCCAACTGACTGTAGCTCTGAATCTGCCAAAGACAGTTTCTATGACGCCCTAGGTGCCCTTTTACTGCGGACTAAAAGCTCAGGTATCGTTGTGGTTGTTGGTGGCATGAACGCCCAGGTAGGTAGACTAAGCGCTGCTGAGGCACGATTGGGTGGTCGTCTTGGATCGGACACGAGACGCACGGACAACGGGAATCGCTTACTTCAGACGTCTGCCGATCACAGACTGTTCCTTTGCAGTACGAATTTCCGGAACAGCGGAAATCGCTTGACAACGTGGTGCCCACCAACAAACCAGTCCCGAATTCAAATAGACCACATCGCCGTCAGTTATCGGTGGCGAGGGTCGATCACCGCCTGCCGCTTCTTCTGGAACACCAGCGTGGACTCCGACCATGCACTTGTACGCTGCTGCTTTTCATTGCGCTTTTCAGGTGTACGCAAAACGCACACATCTCGCTTAGCCATTGAGAAGCTAGTGGACCCAGAAGTCAAACGAAATTATCAGAACCAGCTCCTCGAACGCCTGCCGGACGGTACGATGTCGGATATAAACGGCCACTGGGAAAAGATATCTAAAGCGCTATTCAAAGCCGGAAAGTCTGTTTGCGGTACAATCCAGCCAACCTCATCCAAACATTGGATCTCTGATAAGACTGTGTCCTTGCTGGAGACCCGGCGACAGATCCCTCCTGGCCGCAATCACAACTCCACCCGACGCATCATCCGACGCCAGGTGAAACTGAGTATCCGTGCAGACCGAGAAGCTTGGTGGACCCGAAAGGCCGAAGAAATGGAAGAGGCAAAGAATGCTGGTAATGTCCGCAAGCTGTTCCACTTGATTCGTTCGACTGGTCCTCGGAAACCTCTTGTCAGCGAAACAATCAGGGACCAAAATGGCTCCCTGATATGCAGCAAAACAGAACGTTTGGATCGCTGGGCACAGTACTTCGAGCAGCAATTCAGTTGGCCACCTGCTACCTCCAATCTAGAATCCTGGCCTTCAACAGAAAGGTGGACCGTGAATCTGGAGCCGCCTTCAGCCTCGGAAGTGTCCGAGTGTATTTCTCTACTCAAGCGTCATCGTGCTGCTGGTCCTGACGACCTTCCACCTGCTCTTTTCAAGGATGGCGGTGGACTTCTCAGCCAGTGCCTGTCTAGCCTATTTGGGTCTATCTGGGAGAAAGAGACCGTCCCAGACAACTGGGGTGAATCGATAGTAGTGCCCATTTTCAAAAAGGGTACTCGCAGTGAATGTAGCAACCACAGAGGTGTTAGTTTGACTCCTGTTGTGACAAGACTTCTGGCGTCACTGATTCTTCGTCGTCTTACGGTGGCACGCGAAACCTTGACTCGTGAGAATCAAGCGGGATTTCGACCGGGTAGAGGCTGCGTTGACCACATCTTCACACTCCGTCAGGTGTTAGAGCAACGCCATATGTACAGACGACCCACAATCTTGGTATTCCTCGACTTCAAGGGTGCGTTCGATTCTGTCGATCGGTCAGTGCTGCTAACTACACTTGCTCAACAGGGTATGCCCCAGAAGTTTGTAAACATAATCCGATCCCTATATTCACATACTTCTGGGCGGGTGAGAGTGTATGGTGAGCTCTCGAAAAGCTTCCCTACAAAAAGTGGTGTCCGACAAGGATGTCCACTCTCTCCATTCCTATTCAACTTCATCATTGATGAAATAATGAGGCGAACGCTGGATGGTCTTCAAAACCCCGGTGTTCAAATTGTTGCTGGTGAGAGCCTTGTCGATCTGGAGTACGCAGATGACATTGCCCTCATCTTTGAAGACCAAAACGA
Organism: Opisthorchis felineus; assembly: GCA_004794785.1. Classification (NCBI taxonomy): domain Eukaryota; kingdom Metazoa; phylum Platyhelminthes; class Trematoda; order Opisthorchiida; family Opisthorchiidae; genus Opisthorchis; species Opisthorchis felineus. The sequence goes on along the minus strand of SJOL01004294.1, from coordinate 107,481 downwards.
AGCACAAGCCCTGTTGAATAGACTGACCACCATCATACCATCTTTTGGCATGCGCCTTGCACCTTCAAAGTGCAAAGTCATGCTTCAGAACGTGCAGTCTCCGAACATATCCCTTACAATTCAAGGAGAATCACTGGAGATTGTGGAAAATTTTACATACCTCGGTAGTTGTATTAGCTCTGACGGAAGTGTGTCTGATGAAGTCAGTGCAAGAATCTCAAAGGCTCGAATCACATTTGCTAATTTGCGTCACTTGTGGCGTCAAAAAGGCATCTCACTAGATCTTAAGGGTCGTGTGTATCAGGCTACAGTAAGGGCTGTGTTGTTGTATGGGTGCGAGACATGGCCTCTGCGGACAGATGATGTGAGGCGTCTTCAGGTTTTCGACCACCGATGCCTCAGAAGCGTGGCTGGTTTTGGATGGCGTCAGCGTGTTAGTAACGAGGTGATTAGAAAACGGGTATTTGGTTGTGCTGCAGGTACTTCAATCGGGGAAAACATCCAGCACCACCGACTACGATGGCTCGGTCATGTGCTACGCATGCCGAAACACCGTCTACCGAGACGAGTGTTGTTCTCCGTGCCTCCTTCAGGATGGCGCAAACCGCGAGGTGGACAACGTATGACTTGGCAGAAGGGCGTGAAAGAGATCACGAAGAGTTTGGGTGTTGTTGGTGTTGTACACCTTCCAGGATGGGGCCCCCGTGACCCCGCCTGTGCTTGGCTGGAGACGTTGCAAGAAATGGCGGCTAATCGATGTCAGTGGCGTTCGTGCTGTCAGTTTCTTTCCAGACTGTCTGATTGAGCGCTTGGAGGTGTAGGCACCTCAGAACGCTTGACATAGGCCAGCACTAGGTCCCCTCCCTCACCCACTCTTTTTCTCTTCTTTTCACTCTAGGGCTTTAAATATAATTAGACGAACCTTATGGTTGTACGGCAGTGAAGCATCAGTGTCAACACTGATGTTGCTGTCTCTGATGATGATGATGAGGAGGATCGGTATCTTGACCTGAATTTCTGTTGTTGATGGCAGGCTGGTGTCAATGTTTTTCTTTCATGCCCGCTGGATTCTTCCGGTGGTTGTATTGAAGGAGACCAGGTGAACTGTTCTTTGAAGTGTTAAGCCCATCGCTCAAGACGGCAACTTTGTTAATGAATTGCCGTTCCGTCTTTTTCGCATATCGTCTCACTGACACTTCTTTTGACCGGCTGATCGAATCAGCTGAAGCAGGGCGCGGCTGTTGCATGCATAGAAAGCTTTCTTCATCTCCTGGATCTTCGAAATCCACCAGCATTCTCTGTTATCCTTCAAGCTCCTGATTACCCGGTGTTTAAGGGGTCTGCGTGCTCCATCCTGGTATGCTGGTTGCTGGTATGGCCTCTCTAACAGCAAAAGATCTGCTGATCTCAAAGATATCCAGACCGCCTCTTTATACGACTACTAGCAGTACTTGGACTAGCTGTTCTTCGACAGGCTGCTCCCCGTTGACCATTCTGGCATGGTTGCACCTTGTAGAACTAAGTTCCAGCCAATATAGCTCGCAGATTCACTGCAGCACAGAAGCCCGATCACCACGACAAGGTGACAGCTTTATTGTGAAGGGAATAATAATAGTGGTTGGGAAGGGATTTAGTGTTAACCTACCTCAATCATTCCGAGGTGCCCAAACATGCAGACACTCATTCGGGCAATCTGGATAGACTGACAACAAGAATATTACACCGATTGACGACCATTTCTTGCAGCGTCTCCAACCAGGCGCAGTGGGTATTATGCGGTCCTCATCCGAGAAGGTGTGTAGCACCGACAGCACCCAGACTTTTCGTAATCTCTCATACCCATCTACTGGTTCAGAGGTCGGCCACCTCCCTACTTGCGCCAATCTGAATCGGGCACGGAAAACAGCAGTCTTCGGCAAACGATGACTCGGCATGCGCAAAACATGACCAAATCACCGCAGCTTTTGGTGCTGGGCACATTCATCTGTGCCCGTTGCACAACCGCACACTCGCTTTATCATCGTCTCGCTACGGATTCGCCTACATTAGCCTACATCAGCCTACATGAGCCATGGTTCTGAGACTACGATGGTCGAAGACCTGAGAGCATCTCGGTTCTACTGCCGGAAGAGGCCACGCCTCACAGCCATAGAACAAAACTACCCGTGGCCTGTGGCCTGATACTCACGTCCCTTGAGTTTCAGGGATATACCACTTTGCTGCCATAGTAAACGTGACCCGAGCCTTGGAGATTCGTGCATTGACCTCATCTGTCACAGCATCCATCCAGTGGTGTCAGGCAAAGGTGCCGTTTGTCACCTTTGCTCTTTGAGTTCTTAATCTATTTGCTTCTTGATTGCTCTGTAGCTGCCCACAACACCTCGCAGATCGTAATATTCCCGGGGTGTTCGCTGACGGACATTGAGTGCGCCGACGCTGTTGCTGCTCTTCGATGATACTCCTCAAAAATGTAAACTGCTTTATATAACCTAAATAAATCTGCTGTGCAGTTCGGTATGCGCTTCGTACCTGCAAGATTAGATGCAATCAAACCGTAACCTCCATAACCATAACCGATCGATGTGGTCGATAAGTTCGTTTGCCTTGGCAGCTGCATTAGTCCCGGAGGACTGGTGGAGACGAAGTCACTTGCGGAATTGGGATGGCCAAGACAGCGTTTTCTAATGCACGGCATTTGTGGCGCCGACGTGACATCAGCTTGACTATCGAGGATAGAGTGTACAATTCCGCGGTCCAATCTGTCGTGCTTCGTGGACCGGAGACGTGACCATTGTGCGTGAAAGACTTCCGAAGGCTCTCCGTGTTTGACGATCAATGCGTGGGTCTGGTTGGAACATCAGATCGGTACTGTTGAGGTACGTCAGATAGTTTTCGGGAGATGTCACTCTCCCTCGATGGATCAGCTGGTCACACTCCACACTTTAGACGGTTTAGGTCATGTGCTTCGTGTGCCAACGGGACGTTTGCCTCGTAGAGCTCTCTTCTTCCAGTTTTGTTTCGGATAGAGGCGACCTAGAGGCGGTCAGTCCAAGACTTGGCAACGAAGTCTGAGATACCTTACCGATCAACTGAGTTGCGTTGTTATCCAACGTCTTCGCGGATGTCTACCGCGGGACTGGACAAACCAGTGGTTAGTGACCCTGACAGATATGGCCGTGTCACGCACCCAATGGCTGCCTTGCATTAAAGCTATCGGTTTCGCTGCGTAGCTGTCACTTCCTGCCATACTGGAAAAACAAATTCATCTGTCACCACTGAAAGTCATGAGTTCCAACGCATGGCCCTCAATTCCTTACTCTCCGTATCCTCGATTAAAAAATCTGAAGCAGGTGGACCTATTGCACCACAGTGCATGGTGTGCGCGCTGGAAAACCGAGGTGAATCTGTGAAAGTTAGCTAATCGTCCAAAAACAGCCACAATAAATTGGTGAATTTCAGCTGGATCTACTATGAATTGGGGGCAATAGTTTAAAGAGCACCACTGGCATGGTTTTAGTTCAGATCAGCGTGTAAATGGTTTTGCTTTTACGAACAACAAGAAATGGGGTAGGTTTTCGCGTGTTTTTTTCCACTACGGGAGCTATCGTAAATAGGTCACCCATCATCATGGCACCTGCATCTCATTGAGTTACATTGGGTTGTCTACGGACCTCTCAATGTGTACGGGTCTGAAGGGCAGTGTGTCAGTCATCCCGACTGGAGACTAGAAGTGCATGACGACTTGTTTCCCTCCAAGCTGCTATCTTGCGACCAGGCTATTCGATGAAAAACTGATCGAGCTACCTACCTATATTTCGCAACACTGACCGAGAGCCCTGATTGTTGGTGGTCGAGTTGTCACTGAGCTTGGCAGTTTCGTTGCAAACGTTTCATTGCCAATTGAAATCTCATCACCAATGCTTTGTGAAGCGGAGCGGTGGTGTGCGCGTGTTTCATGTACATGAGTTTGACAGGGATGACCTTATATTATAATTGGTTGCCCTGGTGAGTAATCTTATTGCCTGAATTTTTCACTCTTGTTCTGATTTTCGACTTCTGGGTGACCTCTGACTCTAATCATATTCCCGTCTGTATTCCCACCCTTGCCAACCGCCCGAGATGGCTTAGTGGTTAGAGCGCGAATTTACTGACCGGAAGGTCCGTGGTTCGAACCCGACCTCTGCATCTCGACTTCCCCTGTCTAGGCTTGGGCAACCTGGCAGTATCCCAGCTCTCGTACTTCCTTCGGGTGGCATGGCAGTTAGGCACCGAAAGGGTGCTACAGCTGAATGATTTTTTTATTTTAACCACACGTCGGAATACCAGTGTTAGACACGTGTTACTGCTGATGATAATTCTTGTCTTGTATTTCAGCGTCGGTGGCAGCTTCCTCACTGTGAAAAACTCAGAATCAAGCTTAACGTAAACTAGATGAGTGAAGAGAACATCACACTTGTGGCTGAGAACAGCAGTTTTACGGTAAGTCGTCTCCTGACAAAGTTTTGCAATTGACTCGTGAAATCCGAGAGCGTTTGAAAATTCCTCTGGTTACTATGTCTTAGATAATAATAATAATCGTTCAGCTGTAGCACCCTTTCGGTGCCCCGCTGCCATGCCACCCGACACAAAATTCCTCTTTTTTGATATCAGCCTTCCTTGCTTATGGAACGCAGTTGAGGTGCAAAACTCGTTATCGTTTGGGCACCATAGGTCCCGATGTAGTGCACGTGGGAAGTGCAAGTGGGAAACACCCGTATAACTGAGCCCAGGCGGTCTATTCTGGCAAGGTTCCTCACTGTGGAAATGGCAACTACACCATTTTCATGTAGTAACCTTGAACAAATAGTTTGGCCTCGGAGGGGAATGTTCTGTCGTTGAGTACATCTTAAACGATTCCTTAGTCGTAAACTGGATAGCCTCCTTGGCGAAAATGTCACTTCTTCACCAATGCTTCTCTGATTTGAGCACGACTATTGCGGGACTTTTTCACTGATCTCACAAGTGGTCTGCTGCTCGTTGCCGTCCGCTACTGATCTGTTTGCTCACACTTCCTCAGACTCTTCTACCACGGGAAGCTCATCCTCTGAACCTTAGTGTTATGGATTGACGTCCTGATGTGTCAAAGCTAGCTTGTTGTTCAACTGACATGCTATTTTTGATCGGAGGATATCCAACAACGGGATAACTAACTTCACTTCGTGCTTGTGTATACTACTGGTATGCATAGTCATTGTCCCACGTTAAGTGAAATGCGCCTTAATCCTTGACTTGATCATCTGGGCAATCGCGTGTGCGGTCTTGAGAATGGAGACAATCTGGCTGAGAGGGAATTGGCTTACTCGTCCTAGCATGGTCCAGAACGACGTTCCTGTAATGGACTTTTACAGAACCGATTATTGCTGCGTCTGACCGCTGTAGGTTTAGTGTTGTATTCACTGACGGAAATATCGGCCCCAGTCTTGCCATAGCTACTCAGAGTTAGCGTCATTTTACTTTTAACTTGATACTGCAACCATCTTTGTGATGTCTAACTCAGGTGACCCAAACCTCCACGAACGAGAAGCTGATTTTGAAATAGTTCCTTGAAGCGATGCGATTGACTGTTCGAATGACTGGTGGAGTAAGCATTTTCGCCAACCTCACAGATCAGGCTGTCCACGTTGTTTATAATTGACAGGCGTCGATTCAGTAGTCCAGTTTTGTCGTGTTTCAAGGGGACAAAAACGTAGGCACTTTTCAATCTGTTAACAATATTTAGTCTACTTGGTTAGCTGCGTAACAGACGAGTGCTAGATTTTGGAGGTGAACACCTCCTAGTTACCGTAGCCAAAGTTCTCTGACCTAACTCACTGCAAGGCCCTCTCCTTCCAATAAGACGTAACCAAGTATAAAATCTTACCAGTCAACTCGATCGGACACTGCTTATTGCTTTATTGTTTTATGATTGTTTTCCAAAATAGTTCCACCATTGCAAAAGTTCTCAAAATCTATGTAATAATCATTCCAGTTAGTTGAGTGATGTCCAGTAAGCATGTAGTTTTTATGGCACATGAAATTTTATCTGTGGGGTGCTTAGAGCGCGAATTTACTAACCGAAAGGTCCTTGGTTCGAACCCGACCTCTGCATCTCGACTTCCTCTGTCTAGGCTTGGGCAACCTGGCAGTATCCCAGCCCTCGTGCTCCTTTCGGGCGGCATGGCAGCTAATCATCGAAAGGGTGCTACATCTGAACGATATCTACGGAATGGATCGAGTACCACTGAGCTGATTGCCGTACAACCCAGCTTTCAGCAAACGGTTTACTAAGTCAATTGCTCTTAGCTTCACTAAGAAGAAACAAACCAGCTACAATAGATGCAGATCGCATGATCGAACGTGTCTGCCTTACGTTCACCTGTCAACCTCACCAGCCGGAGTTGCCCATGAAAGAGGCAGCTGAACACCCCGTATCACCAAAGCTGAACAAGTGTCAACTGCCACAGCGATTATTGTCCACTTTTCCTGACTTTGGAAAGGCACTGGTCCCTGGTTGTTATGGTGAAAATGTTTGAGATTTTCTGGTCCCTGTTGAGAAGCGGGGCTTACTGGGGGGGAAGCAATGAGAGCTATCTCCGCCTGATCTCCAAGACCATCGCACAGGCTGGCTGTGTACCTATGTGCTACTGAAGGAAACGCCCGGTGCAACGGCCCAGCAATAAGCTGCAATGAATCTTTTAGCCTACTCATAAGTAGCTTGAGAAATTGACCGGTTTTAGGGTCCTCAATAGCTCCCACTGTCCACTTGACACTGTTACCCGGTTTGACAGTACTTTTACTCCCACGTATATCTCGCTTTGCCTTCAGGTTTCTCGCCATGTTCTATCAAAATATAGTCACTACTTCTCTGCAGCCCTCAACAGCGGCATGTCCGAAAGCACAAGTGGTCGCTTTGTGTTTCCTGAGCTTACTGCCGCACAACTGACCCTCTTCGTTCGTTCCGCCTCCTCAGGTTTCAGTGTCTGGCCTGGAACCAGAACTAACCGTCAGCTATCTCATGATTTATCCAACATTTCACCTTGTCTAATTCGTTGTGAGCTGATTGAGATTCTCGAGCTCACTACTGCAGCAGACTACCTCCAGACTCCGGCTCTCACTAAACTATGTCTTTCCCGACTGTTGGATCTTTTAACTCATCTGTTTGCATCCGATTCCATCCGACTTCATGAGCAACATGGCTGTGATATTCTGCGGGACTTTCTTGTTTTGTGGGCCAAGTACACCAAAGAACATACGAACTCAGTTAGTACTGTGCTGTTTACGTTTGCCGCCAGAAATCCTCCCCGTGTGCTAGATCCGTTCCTACCCGCTGTGTGCTCCCCTTGCACACAAGACGCCGTACTTGGTCTTGCTACTTCTCTTATGTCTTCCGATGACCTGTGTGTGGTGGATGAAACGCAGGTGCTCCAGTTCGTACTAGATTGGATCTACTATCTCCGAACGCATGACAAAGCTTCCACTTCTGTAGTGCAACGGTTTTTCGACTGTATTCGGCTGGGTTTAGTCACGCACGAAGGGCTCTTACGATTGCTTCAGTTCTGGTATGAATTCTACCCACAGGTCAAATGGCATGACAAACTGAGCTACGAGGAATTTTCTGCCTTGGTCGAAACGAATGTCGTTTCAGGTCCATTCAGTGGAATACTGAACAAGGCTTCGGTTACGCCCTTTCGCTCCGCGCTTTTTCGTCCTCGCGCGCCTGTCCCCTGTGTCATTAGTCTGATTCAGAGTTTGAAGGATAACAGTATCGAACTATGGCTGTTCGACCTCATCACTGGAAACCATTATGCGCGGGAGTTACCCGAAATGGTTGTCAACCAACTGTCAAATAATTCCGTCAAATGTGGTGACTTGTTCAACCGAATTTATCTTTGTCATCCCTGTTTGCAGAAGGACGCTCCTGACAGTTCAATACTGGTGCTTTGCTACGACCCTGTAAACGCGGGTTGCCTCAATGGGTTCATTTGGTGTTTGGCTACTGGTCAAGCACAATGGATACCCATGCTTATGCTACACTCAACGGGGGAACAGAGGAATATGAGCAGAGCGTCCGGTTCTTCTATAATGTTCCGTTCTCGACGTGTTGGTGTGGTCACTTTAGAAGATGGCGTCTATGTGTACTACGCATCTTCCACGCAATCTGACGTCTTTTTGCACGTTGCACGATTAGATTCGTCCAACTGGACCTGGCAGGAATTCCCTCCGGTTTCTTTGGTTTCAGATGTTGGGAATGCGGTGGTTTTATTTACCCCAGTCGAACAGCTAAGTACAATCTCTTCAGACGGCTGGATGTATTGCAGTGTAGAAGTAACTAGTCGATCTGGAAGCCGCATACAACCCGTCTGGCGACACAATTTACACCAAACGTCCTTGATTTGTTCACGATTCTTTCGCTTCCGTCCAATCTATGGATGTAAACCTTCGGATCGCCATCTCGAACTTGATTTGCTTCCAGGCGCACCTTTTTTGATCCGCATTTACCATGTTCTCCCGCTAAGTGCGCTCTGTAAGGAAGGAAACGACACAGAAAGTGAGTCATTTGTGTTCATCCATAGCATAATCCAGCTTATTGAACTCTCTGCTTGAACTCGTGTCTCCAATTGCTGAAGATGAAGGATTGACAAGACAAATTACTTGATCATGTCAGCCGAAAATGACCGTTTCTCGAAAGTGATGCTTTCTGAGAAAGTTAGCCGAACGAGCCTTTTTTATTGTGTTCCGTGTGTTGTTCACCTTACACTCTGAAGGGCAGTGTGCAGGATCGACCTGTCTATGTAATATCTACAACACTATAACCGTTTCATATAGTAAACACTATCCGAGTACGCTTTAACTGTCTCTAATCTCTAGGCACTGTCTTATTAGAGGATCGCTCCAAAACGAAACCAGAATTCAACAGAAGTGCGATAGCTGTTTTTCCAGGCGCCATTAGATTTTGCATGGATCCTACAGACACAAGTACAGTGCCAAATTCCAGGAAAATTGCTGAGCTGTGCTCACTTCTTTCCCCAATTCGGACAAACCACCGTTTGACCTTTCTATCTAGTTACGGGAAGGAGCATTTTCTTACATGAGCGATCTTCCTCTCAATACGCGAGTCTTCTCTCAGTGACTCAATGCACGCCCATGTGCCATACCTGACAATGACCAACAACGCATGCGTTTGCAATCTTGCGCTTGCTGTGTTCTGTTCTTCCAGGATGAAGGACAAATGATAAAATGTCTTACTGTCATTTCATAGAATGAGCAACCACAAGCTGATTGTCGCTTATCCTTATGCTTAATTGTTTTGGATGAGTTTCGGTTTACGTAGCAGGCGAAAAGAGATCAAGGTCACAGTTGAAACTTTGCATCATTGAAACGATATTTGTTCCTTTGACGCTTGAGTTTCGTGTTGTGGAGGTATGGATTCACATTGCAAGAAAAGACTGGATCAGGAAGTTACCCCCTCGAAATCTTTCCTAAATGGATTATTCTCATTGAGATGCTCTTCTGTTTTCGTAATTTAGAAAATCGGGTGTCGTAAACATGATATACTTTCTTCGATTTATTTCTTAAGTGGTTTCCTGGTTGTTGGTCTTTGCCGAGTTTGGCAGTTGGATTGCAAACATTCTATCACCAATCGAGGTTACATCTTCAGTGTGGAGTTGAGTAGGTTGAGTAGAGGTTTGCTGTTAAGAGGTGGTCGTGCGGTAAAGGAATGTATTCATGCGAATTCTCCATACTTTCTGACTTATTTCGATTCACCCCACCGCTGGGTGGAGTTGAGTAAGTCCACAATCAGGGTACACAAACACTGTTTGTTGGTTTAATCCACTCTGTTACCTTGAGTGAATATAATTCGCTTGACACGCTACGGTCCCAACAGGCGGTTCATTTGAGTTGAATTCAGCTTCCTAGAAGGCAAAGTGGTAGCCACTTTCTTCAAATCGCTTCTCAAGCGGTGACCGAATGCCAGATTTTGTTGTTTTGTTTCTGGTGTACGGCTGCAATCCAGAATGATATATTCCTCACATTTAATGAACACAATAGAGCTAACTCGGACTACTGCAACACGTGCTAGAATCCTATTGTAAAATGTCTGAGTATCAGCTGTAAAGTGCTGTTATGTGACCTTTTGCTGTTGATCTGGCTCCCTTTGAGCAGTTCCTCATTGAACATCAGGCTAGCAGTATTCTGACTCAGATAGCTAAGGTGACGACATAGATAAGGCTCTTCAAGGTTGGGTGGTAGTTTAATTCCACCGTTAACTGCCGTCATACACAGTGTGCTGTCGTTTATAGTACGACGTGGTATGTATTACTATCATTCTGGTTAGCAAAAGCTACGTCCATGTGCAAGAAGTGCAGGGGTTTTACTTACTATCAGCGACATGTATAGTGCAGCAGTCCTCTTTATATGCAGTGCGAAATGATTCGATGATCACGTTTGGACGCCTCGATGCCGTCGTACCTTGGAGTTTGTTTTCCATGCTTGTCATTTTCTCAAGCTCTGGTGACTTACTTCAAACCCATACTATGCCGTTTTTTCACCAAATAGTTTCAAATAGTTTGCCCTGGTCACGTGATATGTGTCAACACAATCTGAGTGGTGTGTACAAACTATCAGTTTGACACATTTTGGTGTTTATATTTTAGTACCTTGTAGCTGTGTTGACCACAAAAATAGGTGCCGAAAGCATTCGCCGGTCAATTTCTCTTATTCTGTTTCCAGCTCGTGCATATTTGTTCGCCTTTGGGACTTGTTCACGGGATGAGCGTGCCACACAGTTTTGTCTGGATGTGACAGCACGACAATGGATAGAGTGGTCCACTTGCGAACATGAATTGGGAAGCAGTGACTCCTTTCCCCAACCCAGTCATACAGTCAGAGCACAAGTACAAACCAATTTATGTCCGAAACTTTTGGGTTTTCGTGGTTTGGTTTGCGCCACTACTTTACCCGATCTTTGCGATGTTGGCGAACGGAACTCTTCTCCTGGCTCACCCTCAAACACCGACCTAGTCTGCCGTTCGACTCTATCTGACATATCTTCTCATTGTAATCCCTCAATGGTTTTGATTGGGCGACCAGACTATCGTTTCGGTGAGGTTGGACAGAGCTGCTCAGGAATTTGGTTTCACCGTCCACAGCTCTCCGTCGGCCCACCTGAGCAACCATTGGTTAGCTTGGACTCTTCCAAACCTGCTTTTCCACTTCCTACTTCTGTCAGCCACGCGTTATCCCACTCCACCTCACCCGCAGCTGTTGTACACACCAACTGGAATAATCTACTTCACTCACCCGACATGTTCCGTTTTCTTAATTCCCATCCGAGTGAGCACAAACAATCAACCAAACGATTACGGAGCTCACCGGACATAGACCAAAGCATTAGGTTGCCATGCTTCAATCACCCTTGGAATTGGAGTGCTTGCGACAGTGACTAGTTGTTTCCACAACATAGATTCCTATTGTCTCCCCCCAAAGGAAGTGGTTAGATGTTTAGACACTATTTTATGTCTTCACCGCTCCATTTCTCATGGCTGTGTACGACAAAGTTGTTTTCTACATTCATCCTAATTTATTTGTTTTATTGTACCAGTTTGAGCTTATATCATGGCCTCTCGTAACTGAAAATGCTGATTATGGACATATATTCAAAACAGAGTCAATTTTGAATACTTTGGCACAGATGCATTTACTGCATTCTTGACGTATAGCTCAACTCAAATCTCAGTAGTTTTTGTTTGGTTTATTTTTGCTAGTGAGACGAATGTACTTGAAAAATTCAGATGGCCGAGTTGATAATAAACCTCGAGGAATAGGATGATCTATTACATCAGTATACTACAAAGCCGTTACGTCAAAAGTCCTGAGTTCACTTGATCGTTCCAGTACTAGTTGTTGAGTTGACCGGGACAGTTGTAGTTGTCCCTCCTCAAAGAAGATTTACGTAATGTATCCGAGCCGTTTATTCAGATTTTAGTTTTTCGAAGACTCATCTAGGCCTGCAGGAACAATTGGTCCTTAATGTGGACACAAAGAACCAGTACTTGTTTGAAATACGAACAAATAAACCCGTCGACTTCTGCTCTCGGGACGTATCAACTCAATGAAATTTGGAGTCTGGTGTATTGTATCGTTACAGAAGTCATCAAATGCGAAACATGTTAGCTTTGTTTGGAGGGGGATGTTGTCGGGTGAATGCCTAGTTGGCCGTCACTCATAAACTCCAGCATATCTGAGATGCCTGAATCGGAAGTAACTGTTGTTGCACCCAGCAATTCGAGTACATTCAATCAGCTGCCACTGATGGGTTTTGTTCACAAAAATCGAGAAGTGGTTGTCGTAATACACTACTCATAAGGTTGCTGGAAATTCTTCGACAGCCCACGACCGGTTTCGTCCTTCTTGGGGCTCATCAGGTAGGCGCAGCCCCCTAGTTTCCGTCAACCTTATTTTCTACTTGAGACCAAATTGCACGAAATTAGCGAAATACACTCATTTGCAAACAAATTTGGTTTTTTAAGAGACTGTTCTGTGAGCTGGACTCTCTATTGGGCGATGGGCTGTAGGCTTGTATACCGCGATCGTACTGCTGAGAGGGTTCGTTCAGTCAGTTTTCACTAGATGGTTCTACACTGCTCGAGATGATCTGTTCTGCTTAGAAGCTGTCCGTATTTATTTCGCAGTCCACCAAAAGCAGGTGGCCAACCGTCCCGTTCTTACATCTTTGGGATCGAGGCTACGTAAGACGCTGGACATTTGCGTTCACCGTAATTTAAGGTGAAACACGGTCAGAAGACGGTGAATAGGACTGATGTAATAAAGATGTGATCTGGTCTAAAAACTTAGCTACATGAGGGATCGGTCACAGCCCACTAGCTCAGGCTGTCATCCTACAGACCACGTGACCGCTGACCGGTTTGCACAGCTGATAAACTTCATTTTACTATGGTCCTTGATGTAACCAGTTGTTGAATCATTTAGACAGTCTTACTACGGTTGATCAGTCACATGTTTCATACATATAGTTATTAACCCTCACAAAGAATCTGATAATTACGGGGATTTTAACCAAATGTTTACAATGAAGATGTAGTTAAATCCAAAGCAGCTCACTAAAGGTGAGACTTTTCTTCTTTTTGTGATTCATCAGGTGAGCATAGGGAGATCAGTCTCATAGCACTTTTCTTAACATTTCCAGGCTGTTACTCTCTGAATACGCCAGCAGTTGGTTAGACCAAGTTGGGGGCCTAAATCCCCATTGGCAGGCACATGACCTGGTTACTGATGAATCCCGACAAGGATGGAAGACTTCGTGTTACTGAGCCTTTGGGATAAATATTGGTGAAATTCCAAACATGTGGCTCACTAATTATCAGCTTGAACATGTGCGTCAGCGACCATTCAGATGAAGCAGTCTGATTATTCATCAGCGTTTAGATTGTCTAAATAAGTCAATGATGTGCTACACCATGATCACACCCAAATCAACTTCATATAAAATGTAAATCGGTAGACAAATGTGGTCTGGAGCGTAATAGTCTGAATGGGATTCTCTATGCAGGTTCTTGTGGGATGGCAGCTAGGGATCTGGATAGTAGACAATCTCACAGCTCTACCGTGATGCGGCAATTCATAGGTACTCAAACGGAACATAATCCGACTGCTAGAGATTCGTGTTATTTTTGTAGTAATGACAGTTCGGAATATCTTCCCTAGCGATGCACGGGTATCTAACCGCTGCAGCCAAAGTCTGTTCAAATTTTTGCCAGGTATTACGCATTGTGCATTATGAACGCCGTTCATTCACTGCAGACAAACCCAGTGCTTCACGAGTCCCAGCGCAGCCAGAATCGTTGGTTTTACCACAAAGTGAATGAGTTGTGCTCGATCCACAACACGTTTCACACGGCTTTTCTTTAGTTGAGCGAGTAGATTCACTCCAAACAGCATCCTGCTCGTACGTTCCTGGTTAAAGAATGAACTTCCGCTCCATGATCTTGTTATCATAGATCAAATGTGGCACTGTTGCTCACTGGATCACTTGTTGAGGAACCTCTGGAAAAACTCATGAAGAGTGTTCGATTTTCCACATTTCATCACTTTCTAGTGAATAATGGGCCTCCAAAGAACAACTCAGACGAATAGACGGAATTGCAAATTTCTGGCTAGTCATGGGGACTATTCTGTGCCAGCACTAGATTGAATGCCCGCGTTACGCCCATGTTTAACGATCGTCAGTGAGAAGTTAGCCCTGTCGTTGGTCGTCTCTTAGTCTGTAGTTTTCTCCAAGAACCAATAGGACTGCATCAGCGATATAGACAGCTGGCCCGGTGAGTTAGATCGTTCAGTTCATTCACGCAAATGAATTGTCAGAACAGTGAACAGCTCGAGTGGACTGAGGCGTAGGATTATTTCACAATGGAAGAACAAGTTTGGTGGGGTTCCAGCGCGCGTAAGTTTGAAAATCTGACGATAACGGCTATTTAGATGAATCAGACATTCACTCCTTTACTGTGTTTATGACAATTGAGTAATTAGCTATGTTTTCACTTGGTTTCAACTCCTGCTCGTTTGCTGAGATTTGAAACGCATATCAAACACATTATCCTTCAACGCAGTTGATAGGTTTCTATGCAATGGAACTACATGGAGAGAATTATTTGCTTGCTGTCAGTCAGTATATCGTTTCGATAGAAACATCACTTTTATTGATGAATACATGTGGTAATCGTTGTCTTCAGATTATTTCTAGAAGTTTGTGCAAATGTCGGATTGGTTTGCCTGGTATTTCCAGGATGGAAGAACTCGCACCTGACAAACCGGCTGACGGCACTTCGTGGATTTTTCTCACTTAGTCACTCGTTTCGAATTTCGGAAAAGAAGAAACCAAAGAGCCTCATTTTTGTCAAACCATGTACCGACTGGGTATTCAGTAAAGGCACGAAAGTCAATTGGCGGCTGTCGTCCCCTTAGATTTGGGTATAATGGTTAGACACCAGCAGATTTGTTTCAGTAGGGCGCTCGACTGATTTCATGTACTAGTTGAAAGGGCACAGATCATGTCCTGATTCGCTTCGTTTCCTAGCTTTATTCTTCAGGTGATTTAAAAAACACAACATGCACTGATAGATCGGCGCAAACGGAAGCTATTCGTAAATAACTAATTCCGCTTACTTTAGCTAAGGACACACCAAAGGCCAAGTGTACTGATTTTGTTGTTCAAAGCTGAATTAGCCCAAGATGGTGAATGGATAACCCTAACCCGATTTGACGGGAATGAAGCAACAGCTAGAATCGCTGCATCGGCTCACAGCCGATGATATTCAGACCAACCTACATTTCCAAAAGCTGTTAACTTACGTTACTGTTATCTGACCAACAGTCAAATGAGACAGAACTGTTCCCCCATCACGATCGTGCAAACCGTAGTGCAGTTGAACAATAGGATGAGTTGTGAATTAAGACGGACTTAAACCGAACTTGTCTAGAACGGCTTTTTACCAGGTGATTAGTCCGCCAGCCAGGAGAAGCAACAATAAACTACTACGGGACGGCGAGTGACCTACAAACCGTTGGTAGGAGAGACAAATTGTAGCAGTTTCGTGCGATCAACGTCCGCTACACGATGAGACAGTTAAAAAACCTTCAAGTTATAGCCCTTATTTCTTCTCATAACAGGTCCGAATGGGAGGCCTTATGCGACAGTTTCTTCCAATTGGTCGGTTCATCAGGTCCTTCCATTCAACTATTTGCTTGACGTGAGAAGGCCCGTTCCGCGTAGGTCGGTGGAGCGACGGTGGACAAGGGATTTTTACAACCTTCCATGAGTTTTAACTGGTGAAACGTCATTGGTGAATGTTCGCTAGAAAACGCGCCTGGGCCTCATACGTGCTCAAATGGGAACTATCAGACAACTGTTGCGGAAACATTGATGAGCCTATTGTCACAAATTAGGCCCGGTCAATTTCGCAGCATGCCGCTCTTTTCCCTTGTGGGATTTTACAGGTTATCTCCAAACACGGCGAAACGTGTCTTGCAGTGCCAACACACGCATCCTTGCTGCGCATGTAATCAATAACATACGTCTAAGTAGATAGTGGACAGCAAGAACAAAACTGTCAAGCTTAGTAAGGACGGATGGCGGATGACAGACCAACAATCAATATTCCAGTGTTTATTGTCTCCAAACCTGAGTGGAAGGTATTTACCCTCGGTAGATAACCACTGGTGTACACCTGTTGGTTGCTGGCGGTGCGGTGGCGACAGCGGAATAGTGGGCTTATGAAGCAAGGAGATGGCTATGTGAAATTCCCCGTCTTTTAGCGATAGCTATATGCTAGTTAGGTTAAATAGCTCAAGCTTTTGACCTGCCGACGCCCTCATATTCTGGGTATGTTCGGGCGCGGTTATTATGCGAAAAACGCCAACTGAAGCGGGATCTCGAGACGCCTGGAAGGAAACAGGATAGCTGCATTCCTATACAGCCGCTCCATCCAAAAGCGAGCAAACTCAGGGAAAAACGCAAGAGCCGCTTGTTCCGAAGGGACGTTCACGCCTAACACCAGAACGAGTCAAAAATTTATGTACGCAGAAATATGAAAATCCCATTTGTGCGAATTGGTCAGTAGCCACGGAACATCATGAGCTGTAGGAATAAACGTAACCTGGTTAAAAGTCAATGAGTCACACTCAAAAATCGTATCGTAGAGACTTGAATTTGTTATGTGGATGTGAGCCTAGTTGTCCAAATCAGGGCAAAAACATGGTGGTCGGAACAGTTTTTCCGAAAACGTTGCCTAAATAGTGTAACAGAATATAGCTGCCGAGCTCTTCTCACACACTTGAGCTACACGATTATAGACTGAGTCAGTGTCGCGTGGACAAAAAGCTCCCGCTAAAGAGTACATACATGGGAACTTGCCTAGCTTTCAGTATGACAGTTAACTTACCAGGCAGGTTGAGTTTGGTATTGTTGTCCTTTTGTGTAACGGGTAAGTGATTTCATCGCCTGGCTTCAGTAGACTGCATATTTGGACCGCGCTAGGACATCGCTTGGCCGGATGGATTGAATGTAAAATTCGCTTCAGTTGACGGAAAATAGGATGTGCGACCTCATATTTCTGATTCACCAGGAGAACAAAACATGCTGTACCCGTCTCTCGAAGTCAATACATCCAAAAGAATAGGTTTTCTAAGGGAGCACCCATTTTCTGAATGCGTAAGCATGGTACGGCGCTTCTGTTAGTGAGGAGTACACTCCTTGCTCAAACCCTGTAATGGGCTCAAACAGAGTCGGATGTTTATATGGTTCAGTTGGCGTAATTTCGGTTCATTGATGAGAAGAATACAGTAATGTGACCGAGCGAGGGCGTCGGCACATTGTCTAATGGAAAACATTATGCGGCTATCACTGCTTGGTAATGATAATAATCAGACATTCGGCTAATTCAATTAGGAATGAATTTTTGAGAGGCAGTATCTCGAGCAAACAATCTCGAAGGCTAATTCCTGTTGCAAACGTAGTTGAAAAATAATTTCTAGCTGGGTAAGTGTTTTGGTTGTCCTCATTCCGAATTCGAAATGCCCATTTTGGAAGTGAGCAGAACCAATTGAGAAAAGCGGAGTGACTTAATGAAGATTTCGCGAAACGCTTGTCAAGCCAACATACTCTGAAGTTACGGGGCCCTTAACTGACCAGACTGACAAGTTGGAATTTGGACGAGGGAAAGTGGATCATATGCTTTCGTGCAGACACAGAGAAGAGTTGATGGTCTGTTTAATGGCTAACCACAGTTCAGCAAGAGCACGAATATGAAAGCTCATGATTCACCGTTATTTTAAAATTACTGCATACTAGGAAGAGTCATTTGGTAAAGCAATTTCTGCTTGTTCATTAACTGGAACCAATTGTTGTCCACTAAAGACATGCGGGAAGAATGGGTTTTACGTGTTTCCATAGACAATGCATTCAAGAAGAAAGGGCCTTCGACCAGTAAGTGGGTAGTTTATCGTGAAAAAGGTAGTGTTTTATTCCTAATGCACTACTCATAAGGTTGCTGAAAATTCTTCGACAGCCCACGACCGGTTTCGTCCTTCTTGGGGCTCATCAGGTAGGCGCAGTCCCCGAGTTTCTATCAACCTTATGTTCGAACTGAAACCAAACTGCACGAAATTAGCGAAATACACTCATTTGCAAACAAATTTGGTTTTGCGAGAGGCTCGCCTGGAACCCAGCTGAAACTCTCGTTTACGATGTTTTCAAGCAACTGAATGTGCTGCACCAGGCCGCCTCATGTTTGGAAACACCATAAACGAGAGTTTCGGCTGGGTTCCAGGTGAGTCTCTCGCAAAACCTTTTTTTTTTGCAAGTGAGTGTATTTCGCTAAGGTAGTGTTTTACTTTATGGCGCCTGAGGGTACCTTCCGGTGATATGTTAGCTAAGATGAGGTTCACGCGGTTCGGCACCTTTCCTGAGTGTCGGGAACTGTTCGAAAAAACGCTTTGAGCTTTTGCGTATTCTTTTTTGTCGCAAAAGTAGTAAAACCTCAGACCATGTCGCCAGCCACCGGTTTTTATACAGATCTGCTTTTTCTAATTCTACGGGATAAGCATTTGTTCCGCCTGGTTGGCTAAATTCTGGTAAACGGGATTTTTCTTAAAAAAAGCGGGTGTAGTTGATCTGAAAGTTGAATAAGAGGTGCAGCTTGAAATCATGTCTACTTTGCTCAAATGGTAGTGGTATTCCAATCAGCTTGTTGACACGAACATTCATATGTAAGTATCTTCATTTATTGAATCACTGAACTCAAATCCGTTGAGATGAATGCGTGTATAGTCATCTCTTGGTGTGTCTGCACTTTCCGATCAAGTCACTTCCAGGTACCTGAGGTGATTTTGTCGCCCGATCTGTGTGCCAGAGGTACTCTCAACTGTGTGACGTAGGACCGCTCTACAAGCAAATAACAGGTGGTTATAGCATCGATGCGATCCATCGACCCAGCAGAGTAGCCTTGGCTGCCTGATGTCTCTCAGCCTTCCAATCGGTCCTTTCTCGCCTATAAATTACTCTACAATCACTGCGCTTGTAAGTAATTGACAACCGTAGTAGCTTCAGTTCTTCTCTCTCCTGCACTTCGTGCACATATTTTGATCCTACTTCAGCGCTAGATCCGGACAGTCCAGTACAGCCATCACACTTTGTTTAATATATAACCACTTTAACTCTGCTGATGATCTTGAATGTTCGTTCCTCAGTGTACATGAATATATAATTGAACAACAGAACGTACCTTCAGTGGTATCAGTTATCTGAAAATCCACACATCGAATTTTTCCAGTAATGGAACTGTCTAAAAAGGAAGGAATGAGGCGAAACTGGGACGATTCAAATCACAATAGTTGCGCCATAACAATCCGAGGTAAGTTACCTCGACGGAGTCCCAAATGTGCCATTCTGCGTGAGGCGAACTGTATGGCGACTTTCTTCCGGGGGAGGACATGCCAGTTCAAAACATGTACCGAGTAGCTGCGGCCCGTGAACAACGTTAAGCAGCTCGATCTCAAAAATGACGAAGTGACTCGTAGATGTAAGACCATCTTTGGTCTTCTTTCGGGGAACCGCTATTCTGCACAGGGCCATTGCAACACGGACGACCTCGACAGTTCGCAATATGATTTGCGGAGGACGTATCCAGACTATCGTAGT
Source organism: Opisthorchis felineus (assembly GCA_004794785.1). Classification (NCBI taxonomy): domain Eukaryota; kingdom Metazoa; phylum Platyhelminthes; class Trematoda; order Opisthorchiida; family Opisthorchiidae; genus Opisthorchis; species Opisthorchis felineus. Next base: position 87,749 of record SJOL01004294.1, on the reverse strand, counting down.
GGACGCTGGGGAATCAATTTCGGAAGGCATAGGATTTCGTCACGTTTTCTCGCACAGTCACTAAATAATTCACTGCTGCAAAGGAGGTGCAGTACTCAAGTTTAGCGCGAATGTGAAATAATTTGAATCCAAGAAACTCATCGGCTTTTAGGGGCCAGATCTCAAAGACGTAGATGGAATCAGAAAGTTGCTCTATGAAGAGCAAGTGTGCACGTCATGGTTTTAAGTGGGCTGGGATATTGCCAGGGCGCCCTAGACAGGAGGATGATTATGGCTCTCAACCGAAGCCTTTGGCTCCAAAGCCTAACCACAGAGCAGCGAAGGTTGACGTTAGGCCATCAGAACAGCCTACATTTTCAGGAGCAAGTCGCCACACATGTTTCAACCCCCAAAATCTAGTACCAGGAGACAGTGTTAGTCAGACATCTACTCGTTGACTAGCCTGGTATGGGAGGTTCTGTGAGTGCCATACGTATGCCTCCAATCATAGGTCAATGGGTTATGGAAGTCCATAAAGCGTCACACCGCGGCTGGGTCCAATCTCTTCGCTCTCGAATCCTGGTACGAAACAGGCCTACCAGAACCAATTGCTGAGGTCCGTTCCGGACAACACGTCTTCTTAACTTGACTCTTACTGGAATTCTGCAAGATACTGGGCACTTCGCTTGTGGAACGGCGCAACCAATTACATCTAAGCTTCGGATCTCGAGCAACACTCTAAAACTGCTCGAAGCTCGAACATCTATTCCTCGTGGTCGAAAGTATTATACTGCTCGACGAACTGTCAGACTTCAGGGGAAGAAGAGTGTCTGCGCTAATCGAGAAGGTTGGTGGATTCAGAAAGCTGGAAAGATGGAGGTGAGAAACTCTGGGACTGTGCGTAAAGTGTTCCGGCTGATATGTACAACATGCCTAAGGAGGCCTCTGGTGAACGAAACAATCAGTGATGACAACGACTCGCTCTGTATCCAAAAAAGAACGTCTCAATCGTTAGAATGAACACTTTCGAGTCCAATTCAACTGCATTTGCCGGATTCCGAAACCGGCAACGCAGCCCTGGACCATTACCTGAAGCTCTGACGGCTTCGAAAATAAGCGGATGCCCTTTGTCCCCCGACCGTCACCAAGCTGCTGGTCTTGACTAACTCGCACCCACTCTGTCCAAAGATGAAAGTGAAGCCCTCAGTAGGTGTTTCTCTAACTTATTTGCCTCCATCTGGACGAAAGAGACCGTCCCAACTAAATGGAATGAGTCGATGGTGGAGCCCATTTTTAAAAAGGGTGCTGGCAGTGAGCGAGGCAATCACAGTGGTATTGGCTTAGTCCCCGTTGTAACCAGATTGTTTGCGTCGCTTATTCTACGTCGTCTTACGAAATCGCGTGAAGACGGAACTCGAGAACAGAAAGCAGGATTCCGGCCGGGAAGTACCTGTGTTGCATTAGCTCTGATGTTATTGTGACAGATGAAGAGAACGCACGAATATCGAAGGTCGGATTTAAGCTTACCGATTTGCACCACTTCTTGCATCAAAAAGGCATTTATCTGGGTCTCAAAGGATGTCTACCAGTTTACAGTGCGGCCGCGAGACTTGGCCAATTTGGGCGGAGTATTCGAGAGATCTTCAGGTCTCTGACCGCCGATGTCTCGGAACTGTAGTTGGAATCTGCTGGAACCAACGAATTCGGAGTGAGGTGATCAGGTGTGATCAGGGTCTTTTACAAAGCAGAATGTACTTCACTCAAAAAATGCATCCAGTGGCTGTTTGTTACGCATGCCGAGTTATCACTTACCCAGACGACCGCTCTTTTCCTTGCCTAATTCGGAGTGGCGGAATCCTTTAGGTGGGCAGGATTTTACATGGCAGAAGGAAATGAAGAAAACGTTTGACTGCTACTCGCCTTCCAGGATGGGTCCCACGTGACCTTCCTTGTGTATGGCCTGAGAGGCTGAAAGATATGGCGGCTAGCCGATGTTGGAGGCGTTCATGCTGTCAGTTTCTTTCCAGAATGACTGAGTGTTGGATGTCTATGACAGGCTAGCCCTAGGTCCTCCTTTCTGCCCCATTTCTTTCTTCTTTCGATCATAAGGCTTTATTTATGTGAATTGATATGGCTGTACGTCAGAAGGCACCGGTATTCTCATTCGGTGTTGCTGTCACTGATGATGATGACTATAAACGTTTATAGGGCATTACATCCTAACTACACGATCATTCATCATAGAGGGTATGGACAACCTGAATACCTGCTCCAGGACGGAATGAGGACTTTTCAAACGAATGATGCGAATACGGGTTTTAAAAATCCTACATCTATCCACGTAATGGTGAATATGATTCTGAGTGGGAATAATGTTTCTGCGAAACAATGTACGGAATCAGAAGGACCGATTCAGAAAAAAAGCCTGTCAGTGCACCTGTATGACGAAAGACAGTCATTTACAAACTAAGGGACAAAAGGAGAAATATATCTGTGACCTACGTGGGTGAGGCCTAAACTGTCACCTGATCAGTCATGGCGGTAGAATTTGTATTGGATAGTTGCAATGATGCTCAGGCAAATGACCTATCAAAGCTCTTTAGGTTTTTCGATACGATCTATAGACACAGTATAAATTTATTAAAATGGATGCAGTAGTGGAAAATAGATGGTTTATGTTACAAGAATAGACCTCGCTAATTTTATGAAAGATGAGTGAAAAAACAGTCAGTTGGATCTGCCCTTGAGTCATAGTGCACAGTGAGACTAACAAAACTCCTTCAACTTTTCGCGCACCTATCCATCTGCCCGCCAGCATCTGTTGTAATAATTGGTTGAGGACTTCGTAAGGTGAAATTGCTTGCGGTTACCATATCACTTTTCTTTGCGGTGGCTGAATGGCAGCCGGTTCAACCGGTCAACGGAAGAATTTCGCAAAAACTACACCAACCAAACAGGTCAGCGTCATAAAACGCAAAAGCCTTGTCCGAAACCCCAATGCAGCATCAAAATCCGTTTCATGAAAGCAACCAAATGACCTTGTTATTCATAGAATCTCTCTTTATCAAACTATAACAGCCGCCATTGTGTGAACGGAGGATTTCGGCTCCATCCATTCGGAGTTCCGTGGACATGGTTCGTGACCTTTTAGACTTTATTGAAAAATGCGAGCCAACAAAACGAATCCCTTACTTTTTGTTCTCTGTATGTGGAATTTACCGACAGAATCTGTCAAAAGTTGATCGCACTGCACTATCATCGTCACCTTGAACATGTGATATTCTGACGAATGGGAAATGTATAGGTATGATACGCCTTCCATTGAATCAGTACATTTCCATACAGTTATGATAACTCTTTTCGGTTTTTAGTGTGTGAATCTGATATTGGTCGGTCTAGATGCAGTTTTAAATGGGCTAGTTTTGATCCGCAGCCCCTTCTGGTCCTACATTTCTTGGGAATGCTTTTTAAACAACACAGGTACAGAGGTTGCTACTAACACTTTAACGGCACATCTGCAACAATTAGTTCTTCAGAACCTGAATTCCGGACGTCAAAGATCAATGGCGAACCGGATATTTTTTCAGTTGGAGGATATTCCCTTTCAACTGACTTGGCCTGGACTTAGCTATTTAGTGTTTTGAAAAGAACTTACGTTTTTAACCTACAGAACCATTATAATCTTTTCGTGACGCACTTCCGAGTGAAATGACAAATGGAGGAATTGATAACTATTCTCAGTGCCAGAATTTGATGGAAGCAGACCAAACTACTAATCTTGTGTACAAATGTTTTTTTTCCAGTCCCCTTCAAAGCCCTCCTCTTTCTCGCAGTCGTAGCTGGATTGATACTACTCTGCATCCCTCTACTCCTTGTCCTGCTGAATCCGAAACGATTCGGCTGTCGAGAATGTCGCAAAACAGAAGGTAGGATTTCATGATAAAGTGAATCACAATACATCTCGACGATCTAACGACCTACTGTATAATGATTTCACCTCCTAAACGTTATCCTGCTGTCAGTCCACTACCTCATCCGTAAGATGCCGACTACTCTTGTACGACTGAAATTGAGTGACCATTTTTAACCGCAGTAGACAGGGAGCATCACAGTCATTTTTCAATACCTACCAATTCTCACTACAACTGTCTAGATCTGTTCTTTCCCCATATAAACCACGTGGCGTGTTTCTATAGGATACCTCTTTCTGTATGGATAGTCGTCGTTTCAGCTAACTATTATTTGTGCTGACTGTACCGCATCCTCCTCCTCCCTAATGCACCGATATTATCTTACTAGATGTAAGCCAAGGAATTTCATTGTCTCATGGATGTTCCTGAGTTATATATGAGTTTTGTATCGAACAAATAAGCACGTAAAGTTGGATATTGTCAGAAATGAACCTACCAAGGTTTTTTGATATCAGCGTCTGGCCACAGCTGAGGAAATTTCAATTCGGTCGTGCAAACCCGAGTGTGCGCATCAGGAAAGCGCTCGCACGCGTATTGAATCTTCCATGTTCTGCTCACGTGGCCGCTTGCCACTCTGGCCAATCGATTGTGAAGTAAACAGTTTTCATACTTTTACCCGCAGACTCCGCATTACCCTTGTTTCACTTTCATGGGTCTACAGCTTTCAGTTTTTTAATCCTTTGATCTGTATTGACGAGAAGAAGATATCGCGAAAACAATAATGCTCGTCAAATTGAGTTCTGAATTTTACAATGACTGTCATGCAGAAAATGATCTATCTACGCGCGTGCGATTATTCATACTCTAACGAGCACACCAAGTGGACGGAAAAGAATGGGAACGAAGGTAGATTTGTTGCCGGCAGTTACTGGGTTTGTACTCAGATCACATCTGCCTGAACAGTCCCACCACTGTACTGGGAAAACCTAGAAAATCACTTGACACGATAATCTTTCGAAGCGTCGCTCAAAGCATACACCACAAGTTCATATTGTGATAAGTGCGTCCAGCAAGCGCAAGTCCGGAATTCAAATCCAGGTAAGTTCGGTGAAATGTATTGGCGATGGGACTATGGATACAACGCTTTCTTCTTTGGTATGGACTAGCCGGAATAACTATACTAACCAAGGAGGTGGATTGGCCAAACAAGAGTGATGTGGATACGAATGCGGACATGCAGTTTCTGTTTGTGTTTTTGGGGGAAGGAGGTAAGTTTCTGCCAACTTATTTTCTTCAAGGTGCTCTCTTGAGGAAAGAGTATTCATCGTGATGCCAACCGCGTTCTTTGGGATGTTACACTTTTGTCCGAGCATCATGATCAACTTGCCCTTACGCTCAACCGTGCTATCTCACCTATATGGGAGGGAGTTTCCCAAAGTGCCCCTTGTTTTTTACATTTACAACCTGCAGCTTATTTCCATTTTAGAATATAGCATATTCAAAGCTTGTAGGAAACCGTGCAATCCATGGAAATACATCTACAGTTATCTCATTCTCTACCTGAATTCCCATTTCCAGGAAGGTCACTTTTGTATGCTTCCTTGTGGAATGCACCAAAGTGATTAATGTTGTTCGGATCCATCGGACTGTCTACTGTTCCCACCTTAGTGCGGTAACATTTATCTAGACATATAACGTCCAGCGCTCTCACTGAGGTCCGTTGGGTTCAATGGCACCAGGAATGTGTATTTCCGTAGGCTAAAATAAGAAATCACAAGTGTGTGAAAAATCATGTCCATGAGACGTGATTTAGACTGGTGAAGCCAATAAAAGGTGGACTTTCGCAATGTAAACTAACTATGCCTTCATCTTTCAGGCAAGATAATTTGAGTAAGTCTATCAAGCGCTAATTTTGGGGTCAACTATGCTTAGTTCCAAAATAGTGACTGGAACTGAAATGCCGGTATCACTGAGACTGTTACCAATAATGTGTCATGAAGAGAGCGAAACCGGGTACTACTGCATATAAGATTCAAAATTTAGGAAATTGGAGAAAGCTCATTCTATGCACTTCCTTTTCGCTGTTGCTCGCGAAGTTATTTCAACTTCATTGCAGAAACGGAATCGGACTCTGACAACGAGAGCATTTGTCCTGAGGAGATTCAAAAAGAGAAACCCATCACGAATCCAAAGGAAATTTAATTCAGATGCCGTTTTACAGGTGAGTTGCCTATTTGCATGGATCCAAATGCAGAGAATGTAAGATATCACACCAAAAGTCGGGCAGGGTAATGAAGTTCATTGATGAAATACACTTTTTATGCTTCTTCCTATTGAGACCTTGAACAGTACCAGTCCTCCGGTATGCAGTAGTCCTTCCACGCTTCTCTTATAACTATGAATGGTTATCAGCCACTTAATTTCCGGATTGCTGTTTCAGTAGAGGCAAATAACGCGATGTGTCGGATTCTAGAATTCATCAGCACGCCATGCAGTTCATGCTGAGAAACCCAGAAAAATGATACCGAGTTAGGGGTTTTGGATTATAGATGGGAATACACTGAAGTTCCTATGATGAGAAGCACCCACATGACAGAAAGACAAGTTGGTTCAAGTTTTTCACTATTGTAGGGGGTACATTTCACATGACAGGATGTTTGACCAAGAATGAGTTATGAGGATGATGCACATCAGGTTGTTCTTTCTGTCAAACGAAAGACCAAGACAAGAATTCAATTAGTTTGGGAACACTACAGGAACTCTATTAACCAAATGGGGGTGAAGAGACAGACATAACCATACATAGTAAAAACCGGTGTCCGGCTAATCGTGTTTTTGACTACGCAACCAAACCACTGCATCCCCCTCCCCAGTCCATTGCCGGTAGCTGCGGAAATCGTGAGAAAAATGATTCATGCGCGATTACTTAAGTGGGCCGCAACAGCTGAACCTTCGTTTCAACGAGTTATGTTTATCGTTAGGTCTGTGAAACTGATTAAAAAGTCGTGTCCAAATAATAACCTGCGCTAATCGAACTTAGAGGAGGACCCACTTGGATGGAATGTTCTTTCTATACTTTCAATGTTGTGTAGTCAAAACGAGTACATCGAAATTGAACACTTTTCATCTTCACGTGATAGGATGGTCCGGCATCCTAAGGAGGACAAATCAGATAGAATGAAGGAGGAATTCCGAGGCGATTGAAAATGACAGAGTATTGCGAGAATAGTGAGGGGTTTCAAAACCAAAAGAAAATGAATGAAAGTTTCACAAGAGCTTGGTAAACAGTCTAATTATCAACTGGGCAATGTTCCCCTTTTGACATAAAGGCTTCGTCCAGCCAAGTGAACAGGTTACCAGGCTGGACAGGTTTTAAGGCAGACGAAGAACCAATCAGTCGAACCTCTTCAGATTAGCCCACCAGATCGGTATTGCATGTCAGTTAAACGGTTTTGTCGGTTAGTGTGGTTGCCTAAATCTTACAGTTGATGTGTTGGGGGAATTTCAAATTATTTTCTATCGAGTTTGGTTCCTTGATCTTATAGTTCAAGGTGCTTCAATTGAGTGTCGGTCTGTGTGGGCTTGTAAGTTCTACGGAAATTTAGTTGTGAATGGGTGGTTGGGTGGAATTAGTTCATGCAATTCAGATCTAGGCTGCTTCCGTTGATGATTCCTCTTTCTGATAAACGCACACTACCACGTGTCAGCTCGACTGATCTAAAACCGTACTTCACACGCTTGCTAGTTTTACGCCTCCCGTTCTATTTACACGGGGATGATTGACCGTTTCCTCAGCCTCGGCCATCAGTCCCTGTTGCGTGAAGCGTACTCCCCGCCTCAAAATTGCAGCATTTTCCAAATATATTTTGTGTTCCGTGTCCAGTGCATGTTCCGTTATTGCTGAGTCTCTCAGTAACGCTCGATATTTATCTGCGTTTCTCGGCTGGCTGTTTAGTTTTCTCCTGTGCTCTCCGATTCTGGTGTGAAGTTCCCTTGCCTTCTGTCCTACGTAGACCTTGGTGCAGTCATTACACTTAATTTTGTAGACATAGTCCATGGTTTTGTTCGCCGGGAAGCGATCCTTCAACTGCATCAGTGCAGGGCACAGAGTGTTGCTCTTCTGGGATGTTACTTTTGCGTTAGCCATGTTTAAAATCCTTCGAATGGCTTCGAAGGTCCCAGATTTATATGTAATAAGAGCAGTCACAACTCAGTCCCTGTTGGGTTTCAGCACCGGTACCAATAACCCTCGTAACTGACGTCTAACTAGATGCAAGTAGTAGATTTTCCAGTGGTCGGTTTTAGGAAGCCTGCCAAGACTCTGGGAAGCTAATAAGGTGAGGAACCTATTCCGTCTAATATCGGTTTCACCGAGACATCTAACTTATGGATTTTTGGTAGGCCGTAAAACCGTGGTTGGATTGCACTTTTGGGGTACAATCGATACCACTTACCTTGCCCTAAGTGGCTTATACCTGTCAACTTCAACTTTACTCCTATTCAGTCAAACCCGATCAAAAATAATTTGAAATTCCCCCGTAAAATTTAGGAAACCACACCAGCCGACAAAACCCTTTAACTGACATGCAACACTGGTCTAGTATGCTAATCTGAAGAGGTCCGACTGATTAGTTCTTCGTCTGCCTCAAAATCTGTCCAGCCTGGTAACCTGCTCAATTGTCTTGACGAAGTTTTGTGTCAAAAGGGGAACGTTACCCAGTTGAAAACTATCGATTGTCTACCCAGCCCTTCCAATTGATTGAAAATGAATGACGATTCAAACATGATTGGGAAATTGAATGATTTGTCCGAACTCGCAACACTGTATTAGAGACATGCAGATTCACACTCAGTTAGTTTTTTACATGGAGTGCTAAGGTATGAGACGATACCAAAAAGCGCAACGGTTGAGTTGTATTCAGAAGGTGAAGTCATTTACTACTGACAAGGAATGATACTAAAAAGGCTCCCCTAACTTGATCACGTTCAGAGGATCAGGATATCCCTTATATAAATCACCTTCGTGGCACCGAATTGCCGGCCATGGAGTGCTTGAAATAGGTTTGCAGTGTGAGAGACGGCACAGTGATTCAGGTTTTGAAATTTGGCAAAAGGGGTTGGTTCAGGGGCATGAATGTTCTAAGACCACTGACACCTGACGAATAACATCCCTGCTTGAGATTTCCATGCTGAATAACCAAGTATACTCTCATGGAATTAGAAAAAATTTACAATACGCTGATGAATAAGTGTATCAAACTATCAACTTTAGTGCGCTTAGGACGGAGGAGAAAATCACAAGCTGTCTAACCCAAAGAGGTAGAAAATGCCTCTAGAAACTTATAAATTTCCACCACAGCTCTTCTAGTCAAATAATTCTGAGAACAGGCGTTCAAACGCCTGACGGCGTTTCGTGACATTGTGTTAGCTGTAGTCCACGTGCATTTGCACACATGCCCAAAAGCATACCATGCTGACTGTATTTGGTCCAGCTGACAATTTGACTCTGTGTACTTTGCATCCCACTCTACTACCCTGATCTTTGAGACGAACTGTAGGAAAACGACTTTCATACACCACTGTGTCTACCAAGCTGATTTAAGAGCTTGGAAACCCGCCTTAACTAGAGCTGAAAACAACGGATAGATCCAAGCACGCATGGATGCGAGGTTAGGTCAGCACGTCTAAGTTAAGTTTGTTCACGGTGATTAAATATGGAGCGAAAAATTGTCAAACTCAGTTTGTGCAGGAAAAACATAAGAGTTACATAGAGACAACTCCGCCTATTCTAGAGTTAATAGAATGGAAGGCTTACTAGTTCTCTACATCCCTTCCAGTTCCTACAGACCTCACGCGCAGATGTTCTCCAACTGAATGTGCTGCACAAAGGTCGCCTCATGTTTCGGTTGATACGATATTTGAGATATCGCACTATACTCTCTTAATGGAACACAGTACTCATAAGGTTCCGTCAAGAAAAAATACTGCGATATCTTGAATATTGTACCAACTGAAACATGAGGCGGCCTTTTTGCAGCACAATCAGTTGAAGGATATCATGAAGGAGCAGTTCACCTGAGATTCAATTGATACTCCCGTTAAACCTAAATTGTGGTGCAAATGAGTGTAATTCGCAAGATTCGTACAATTTGGGTTCAAGTAAAATATAAGGTCGACGGGAACTTTGGTGTTCGTCTACCTGAAGAAGGGCGAAACCGGTCGCGGGCAGTCGAAGAGTTTTCGCAACCTCAAGAATAGTTTCCTTCAAAAAAGTTCGATATTCTCGGTACACAGTAAAATTAGAGGTCGATTAAACAGACCAGGATGTGTCTGGGGGGTATTTTAAAGTGTTCGCATTTTGTGGAAGGGAGATATTGGTAGAAGCTGAGAGAACATCAAAGGAACACGACTTCCTGGAAGATAGGTTAAAAGATCATAGATACTTCATACTTTTCAAACACTGTTTGACACTGTTCGGGCAGGTTTAGCCATATCTACCAGCCACATAGATGAGCAGTGATAAGGCGAACAGTTCATAACCAAAATAAGGCGAATGGGTGCATGGGGTTTATGAGTATTTGGAGGTCCATAAGTCTGAGTTTCATGGCAACCAACGGGTTTAAGCTAATCGAATTCGGTTTGGGAGATAAAACAACGCAATAAAAGAATATGTAAATCACGGACAACTTGATTCTCCGCCCATAATACATTGTCAGATTTTTGGCAAAAATGTTGGCATATCAGCTAAAATGGTGTTGAATTCGGGCACATAATCCACTTCGTTTAGAATAACCGCACCGGTTCCTTTGTTTGGCTTAAATATCACGATATCCTCATTCCTTTTTAGGTCGCGTAATGCCTTTGTTCGTTTGATAAAGCACACTCTTGATTCACTGATGATGAGTACAAACTGTCACTGAGAGCACTCAGTTTTGCTTCAAACCAATTGTCATTCTTGGGAAAGGTAGGGTTCGGTTTCAGGAATAGGTCGAAAAACTGTTTGAACTTTGCTTCCACAGCACTGCAGGTAATTCGCCTGAGCTGGATTTTAAAACTGAGCTCAAGTGATGGTGCACTAGATGAAGTCGAATTAGGTTATCATTATAGATAGCTCATGCACATTTTTTCCCACACTGGCCGAAAAAACACTGTTTCCGTTTTTCCCAGAGTTTTAAGGAATTCCTCGTGCCACTGGGACTGTGTGCAACTAATAATAACCATTACATGACAGTGACTGGCAAATTTAAGCTAGCACACAAGAGATAGACCATGCAAGCTGTTAACGTTGCACTCGAATAGAATGTTACTCCTTTCCCCGAGGCTTATGTCTCACATTTTTCAAAGCTCTCTTATACACCCAGTCGATTTCAGCTTCCTTTTTACCTGATATATTAGTGGAATTTTTTGAGGTGATGGTGCGTAAACAAGGAATAGTAAATGCAACTGGTTATTGGTCAGCTCCTGGGGGAGTTGATCTGCATGCTATCATTAGAAGTATTTTTCTTGTCTTCTTCTTCTTGCAGACCAGTAAACTAATCACCATGGCTCCTGGATCCACACATACCTTCGTTGATCACAGGCATCACTTTTCGGGTGATGTTCGTTAGAACATACAATGTACTTTTGTTACTGTGGTCTCTGTTGACTTCCTTTTGTCTTAAATCACATGGCAGTTGTTTTCGAAAGCGAGCGTCAACTGTAGCTAGATTGTTTATCTATAAGGAAATCAGACAGGCTCAGTCTATGCGACTACCGCACGTGATGACTGTGTGGCCTACGCGAAAATTCAAAGGCTTTTATTCAAGATAATCTTGGCGACCGCTGAGACCATAGGGATCGCATTGACAGCCCTCAGCTTTGCGTGGGGAAGCACAATCGGTCAAGCGACCAGACCATCATTATTTCTTCACCTAGCCCTCAGACCCCATGCCAAGTTTAGGGAGCAGTTTGGCCCCTTTGGTTTTGATTTTTAGCCTGAGTAAACAGGACCTCATTATGAACTGTTTGAGCAAGAAGATGAACCACCGAAAAGGTAGCCCTTCCTCTAGCCATTTTACGCCAAAAGGAAATCCATTATTCAGATTCAAGCACATCACCTGAGAAGGCGCATGCCTGAAGTTCAAAGCTCCAACCCCCATTTGGGAAGTTTATCTAAATTGCAACAAACCGTCTGCAATGCTCCCTCTGTAACTATCCCATCGATGATGCGAATATTTGATTCCCAAACCTACTTTTTTGGTTGATCACAAACTTGAACACTGACCTAGGTTGTCGGTTTATATGAGGAATTAGGTGCTTTAATAGCCCTTAAGGGCCTTACTGCCCTGATAGTTGTTGGTCAATGTGCCCTTGCATACATGTCTTCGAGTCATACATTGTGGAACAACATAATGGGTGTGCGATGAACATTGGCTGATCAACTGGTCAGCCGATTCCCGTCTCTCGTCTGAATGGAGACAGGTCGTCTCTGGGAAGGAATTTCATCATTCAGGTTTCAGACAATGGAACCGTTCGTTGTATTGAAATGGATCCCGTTACAAGAAGGGTTGACTGGAAGAACTAGTGCTGTCCTCAGTCCGCATAGTAAGACAGCACAATTTGAGTGCCTCTCCATTGTTTAGTACTCCTGTCACTTACTGAGAACTCCGTTCAGTCGGGGATTTGCTCTGATACAAACCGGTTAAGTCAAGTGAATTTCATGAAGCAATTCATTCATGCAACGGATAGTCTTTTCGGGATAATGAAAAAGCTTTTCTATGTTGAGATAGGTGATCAGATGGTTACCATATGGTTGCAGGGCCTAGGGTCTGCACCAGAATGCTTCATTAGGTTTTCCAAACACCTTCCTAACATTGAACGTTCTCATGCAATTGACTTGCGATGGTGGCCTGAACGCCATTTGTAGATAAATTTGGAACGACTTTGAATCCGGAGTGCCATACGACTACCTATCTTGCACTTTCCCCAGAAGATTTTGAGCTCAACAGCAGTGGTCGCACTGGTGAACGGAAGAGTGACTCCGAGTCATTTATGAGCATTTATGATGTGTGCTAGAAAAGGCAGAATCATCGGCCAGCTGAATGAGAGGTAGATGCACGAAAACATCTACACAGTTACTCAGTTTGAACATCACGAACAATCGCCGGGCTCGCAACGGAAGACTGATTGGACTCCTACAAGCAAAGCATTCTAATCCAAGCAGCTGGAACTCCACACAACTACTCTGTAAACTTACAATGAACGCTTTGTATAAACAAAGGTAATGAAACAAATACACAAAGTCTAGGTGAAATGCTGTTTGAAACAAAGAAGATTACGTTAATCAGAACCACCTATAAGTTCCAGTGTGGCATGTGTTGGTGGCCTTCTCAAGTCCAGTAAGAAGTTCGGTCTCTTAAACTCCACAAGTACTGGGACGGCATAAACAGATTTCGCAAAAAATCACTCTGTGACAATTCTGACGCGGGTGAAGTGGTCGATTCCGGTAGCCGCACCAAACAACCGTAGCCATCCTCCACACGTGTCTCTATGCCATTTCCAGGCCTAAGCGACTGTCGCGTTGGTTTCCACCACTGTCCCAGTTAATTTCGCCACGGCGCGCTGAATCAGCTCAGTTCAGTATGATCTCAATCTCGGACATACAGTGGAAGGCGTTCGATTCACACGTTAGGGATGATCTGCCGCGTCTGCGCCGCACGTGCTCAAGCTGGGAGACGCCAACCACGCAAGCCTCTGAACAGGGGCCTTGATTCGCGCGTCGGCGCAGAGCCGGGTTGAAAAACAGGCCCACCGGGCTGTCAGTCTGTCGTGAGAATCGGTACTCAATCAACGCAACGACCACGCCCCAGCCTCACAATCATGATCTCAGTTGTTCAGGCAACTCACCATCGTTTTTTATGAAAAAACCTCTGGCGTACACACTCGAAACACCGCAGTGTGCGTACCATTGAAGAAACGGGGCGCCAATACATGACTGGGTGAAAAACACCTTTCAGTGTGCAGTGAAGTGTGGTGTGCCCACACATTGTCATCTTGCAGTGCATAGCGTTCGGCTTCACACTATTGGTAGGTTTTCCACATATTTCTTTAGAATCTCCAATCTGTTTTTTATGATACACCATACCAAATATTGGGCCGTATTAAGGAATCGTCACTGTCGCTTACCCCATGAGAAGTTTCAAAGCGTGCCTTTTCGTTACCGGTTGCACTTCGTCGACACTCATATCGAACCAGAACGCAGCCATCGTAACCGCGCTATCCACACATCACTGTCTGTAACCGGCCATCAAATGCCATACGGGCGCTGTCGTATATTTCCCTTGCCTCGGGTCTTAGTCACTAACCTTAGTCATGGCTATGAGTGCACCACAGACGGTTCATCCACTTGTGTCTCGTCATCCGCCTTACTTGCAATGGTGTTCATTGAAATGCACTAAAACCAATCTCTAGTCTTTTAAGTCATGTTTGTTCGTGTTCAGGGTGTCACTGCGACCTTGTTAGTGATCTGGCTGTAACGTAATTACGTTGATTATCAGAAGGTGACAAGCACTAACAAATGTCTGTTTTACCAGAATGATGATGATTACAAAAGTAATGTGCGCTTGATAAAAATGAATACAATGCAAGAAGGGAATGAGCCAAAAAGTTACTTATCGTTTGAGGACAACTGTTGAGAGTTCCTGAGTGAAGTTCCGGATGCGGGACGTGTCTTCTCTGCAGTATAGCTGCTACACGTGTTCCGTAGTTGGCCGTGGAGACTTGTGGAGCTCGGCTGACTTCCTGTCCTGTGCGCGCGAGTGTGTTTTTGGGCCGAGTTGCATGCCTATTTATTGTGTGCAATGTGAAGAGAGGGGTGTCCATTCGTGTTTGATAATTGCACGAACATGAATACAACTTGACCTGATGTGGTTGAAGTTCGTAAGCCTGGCGGCTGACGCAGCGTAAACAAAAGTGGATGGAAAATTGTAGTGTACATGTTGTTGGCTAAGGTTGCAAGTGGGACAGGAATTGTTATGTGATTTGAGTGTTTGTGACGCGTGATCTAGTGAGTGACCGCTACAACCTCAGGTCCTTGATTCTTACGGTTACAGACAACAGCCTCACGGAACTTGCTCTACCGTCATAGGAGTACCCGACTAGCCACTGTAAGGAACTAATCTAAATTAATCATATTAGTCACCTGCAAACAGTGTAGGTTTCATGTGATACCCATTTGATGTGGGGTTTCCCACAAGGCTGAACAAATTCAGTTTGGTTGTCAAATAGTTTATTTTGACTGTTTGAAATACTCCATAGAATTTCTATCGGAATAGGTGACATGCATTGCTGGTCTTAGCATCTCAGTCCCGTAGAAAATCAGTTCTGCCGAACTTTCATCCGTCGAGCATAGCACGAGGCGTTGTCACACGGGACAACCACACACCCGGCGACAAACTCATGGGACCATGCATGATATTTACCATTACTGCACTCTCAATGAATACAACTGGATGGCTTGTGGTCAGCGGACAACAAATCCTATAAGAATCAACCCAGAACCTAATTAAAATATTATATTGATTAACTGGTGTAAAAGTACCAAAAGTGAAAAGCGGGTGCAGAAAAATTATAGAACCACTCCTTATCGAGAGAGATTTCGATTATATTTCCTTGACCTTTCTCTTCACTCATTTTGCTGCACTTTTGATGGGTGTCGCTTCATAAACCGTGATTCCGAGCAGCCATTAACTGATTTGGAGCACAAATATTGGCGTCTTTTTACGACCAGTAACGAAAAAGCAGGTTTTGAAACTTCTCGTGGGATAAGCGACAGTGGCAGCGCGGTACAATGGCCAAATATTCTGTATGCTGTTTCACACAAGATTCGAAAGAACTACGTGGAAAACCTCCAAATAGGGAGGCCGAAGACTATGCACTGCAGGATGGGAATGTGGGTACAACACCGTTCTTCAATGCACACTCTGAAGGCATTTGTCATCGGTTCATTTATTGGCGTCCTATTCCTTTGGTGGCACGCAAACTGAGGTGTTTTGGCTGCGCGCACTGGTGATTTTTTCTTGATAGAATGAGACGGTGAGTCTCCAGGCTAACCGTACATATGAACGTAAGAGAGGTGCGTGATCGTTGCGTTGACGAATTGCCCATTATCAGGACAGACTGAGATTCGGTGAGTTCGCTTTTTTAACCCTGTTCTGCGGTAACCCGCTATGATAATAATACTGAGAATAATAATTGTAACGATCGTTCAGGCATGACACTCCGGTGTCTAGCCGCCATGCCGCAAGAAGGAAGCACGAGGGCTAAGACACCGTCAGATTGCCTAAGTCTAGCGGCAGTCGGGATTGCGAGGCTGGTTTCAGACCTACCTTTCAGTAAGTTGACGTCTTAAGCACTGAGCTACCCCGGGCTCATGAATCACCCGCGTATCAAGCCCGTGCTCAGAGGCTCGACGCCACTGTCTCCACCTTTGCGTAGACTGGCCTGTTGCAACTCGAGCACGTGCGCCGCAGATGTGACAGGTCAGCCCTACCACGTAAGCTGAATGTGATGGGTTAGAGGGTGGGCCTAGCGTCGGCACTGGTCTATCTCGGCCTCCGGTTCACGTCCGAGATTGAGATAAAACTGAAGTGAGCTGATTCAGCGCCCGCAGCGAAATGATTTGGGACAGTGGTGATATCAATCGAGGCATGAGTGTATTTTCCCTCTGGATTCCATAACTGATAATCTTGATGGTTGGGATGAGTTAGAGATCATCACCCAAATTAATCTTCACCGGGGTCACAACTACTGTAGACAGCTAGTCTTAAACACCAACGACAACCATGCCATCGTGATTGGGCAGGTTTTACCAATGGAACAGTCTGGGTTTGGTTGCTCGTTACATCGGTGCCTAGGTTCTAACTGTGTTGAAATGAGTGGTAGGGAGCAGGAAGTTGAGGAACCACTGGACCATCTGTTTTGAACATTCTACCAACACAGTATTTCAGATTTCGATTTTTTCGACATTTCTAGGTGTGCGCGACTGTACCGGATGTTTGCTACGAACAAACGTACTACGGTAAGACAAGCGCCCATCCAATCGGCAGCATTACACTGACATCCCAACACTGTTTTTTATCCGTCTGGACAAGTTGACGTATCAGCCATGTGCAAGACCTATCCTGCATCACTGGTCACTTGGTCGCACCAACAAGACCTTGCTTCTTTCGTACCTTTTGGCGCCTAGTATTTGACGTCTGACTCACTAAGTGCAATACGATTGTCAGTTATCTGCGCCTAACCGTCTCGCAGACCCGACCTTTCGTCGCCACGCAAAACGATTTGGGAAACCGGACTAGAGCTTATGCGCACTTTACTGCGTCATGCGCAGACTAAGTTGTCGCTACGATAGTAACTCATAGTGACGCTTTTTTAAAACATATTGGTTGAGTGAACTTGTCATGGGTCCATCAACACCTTTGTCGATACTACCAAAAAGAGTCAATATAAAACAATGGGCTCGCTCGATCCGTGTGAGCAGTGCACGGAGAACAAAGTGGTTGCGGGATGATAACATAACAATCGCATACGTCTAAACTGTAGCAAAATCATAAAGGTGATAGGGGTTAGGTAAGGCACATCAAATGTCTTTACGAGTGACTCAGTTAATGAAACCAGGGCAGCCTTAACATTGCCCTCAGGTCTTTTTGGCGTACAAGTGAACCAAATACGCCAATTGATCAATAATGCTTCCGGAACAACAGGAAGGCAGGTCATAACGTAACACAAATCGCAAACGGACCAATCGGTGCAGGGATAGAATGAACAAATGGGATGGTATCTAATGTATCGACCAAACGCAAGAAAGGATGACCATGACGCAACACAGACCGGGAATGGACCAATCAAACTCCGTGTATGATATGAATTATGAACAGTCATTTACGTTAGGAATTGAAGGTACTCATTAAAAAGTGTTTATTCGCAAGTACGAAGAAAGGAAGTATCCATTTGACTGCGCATTGATGGTGTTTCCTCGGATGATGAGCAAACGTTTGCACATCAGTTACGAGGCTCGGCGAACAGGTCGACAGCCCCATAATCAGCCACCAATATTTAAAAAAACTTGAATGGCTTTGATTCTCTACATCCATTAAAGATTTCGAACGATGATTACAGCTCAGCCTTGTGCCTTGTCTGAGCCAAATATCTTGTGATTGAAGGTATGACCTTGGAATTGATTTCACTGGCTGCAGACTGCGAGTCGATTGAAAACTCCAGAATTCGATTGGGCAGATGCTATTGTGCCCTATTTCAGGTCTTTTGTCAGAAGTATTAGTATATGTTTCAGCGCAAATGCAGGTCAGCTGATACAGGCAATGACCTGTTAAAAGAACTGGTGTGGTGCTTGATAGTCGGCAATGGCGGCGTCCTTGTATAAGCTGCCACCGGCAGTTGTGTGGCATTAAAGGTTTGTTACAAGTTATTCAAGTCTTGTAGTGCAAAGTACGGATCAGGGGTCGTGTGTACTGAGTAAGAAAACGCTTATAGAGCGAAGATACTGGTCTGTTCATGTGGGCTCTGAATACACTGACTGAAACATCTAATCACCCGAATTCCTTACAGTCCAAATATGCAGGAAAGGTATTTGACTGTCCTGTTCAGGTAAAGCAAATGCTCTAGTGAAGTGAGTAATACATGGTGAAAGGATGAACAGCAACAGTTTGTCTAAAAATCGCCTGGATAACGACAATTCCCTAGTTTCAGTCTGCCAACATTTCGATGTTTGCCACGGATATTCCGGCCGATGTCGATCCTAGACGATTTCCCATGACAACCCCATCGATTTGCTTGAAGTTTCTGCCCTGGAAGTAAAATTTGATATTCTTTGTAAATATCAAGATAAGATCCCTAAGTATCGAGATAAGCAGGTAGATAAATTACGAGTGAAGTGACAGAAATTCATACCAAAAAACAACAGTTTCAATGCCGTGGACTTTCGTAAATAGTGCCTGGGTGTCAAAGACAGATTGCCATGTTTGAAATATCGGATTCCTCTAAGTGCGGTAAGTATCCTTAGGTATTTATTAATGTTTCATAAGATAGGCTCCTACAGGTTTAAGATTGTTGACTAATCATCAGGCAACAAACACGTTATCCTCTTTGAATTCCGAAAAAAGAACAGTAATATATTTTTAGAGGAGGTCAGTGTCCGACACTGTACCCACGATTTTTGGTTAGGCGTTTTACGGTGCATAATGTGTGGGCGTAAGTAGACGGTTGAAATTTACATGTAGCTTCCTTTCGCCAGTCACGGAAAACGGCACTGGATTTTCTAGAGGAGCTTGATGTCCAACCCTGTGCCTACGACTTTTGGACAGGCATTTTGGGGCATGTAGTGTGTGGGCGTAATTAGACGGTTGGAACCTATTTGCAGTTTGTGTTCGCCAGTCACGAAAAATAGCGCTGGAGTTGGTAGAAGTGCATCTTCAGTGTAGCCCCGAAATACGAACAAGATGAAAACACTTACACTGTAGTATCCCGGGGTGTAATGTATATTGTTGGCCTGTACATGGTCAAGCATATCAAGCGAAAGCACATCTGATACCTGATACTTTTATTTTCTGTTTTATTTTAACCCAAGTTTTAAATAATCGCCTTAGGTTCTTTTTTAAAGTTGCAAAGAGACCCAAAAAGCTCAAACACATCACA
Organism: Opisthorchis felineus; assembly: GCA_004794785.1. NCBI lineage: Eukaryota > Metazoa > Platyhelminthes > Trematoda > Opisthorchiida > Opisthorchiidae > Opisthorchis > Opisthorchis felineus. Next base: position 68,169 of record SJOL01004294.1, on the reverse strand, counting down.
GTCTCCGTCCTGACGGTGGCTGATTCACTCCACTGACGTCCACTGACTTCTGACTGCCAGTTATCAGGAACCTCCCTCGAATTTGTGACCATTTTGGGTAAAAAGCTATACTGTTCGCTGGCTGTAGTAGGCAGCTCACTAGGGAAAGTTGCAACTTCTACTTACTTCATTTACTTCAGAGGGGAACTCTTAGCTCACTGTCAGCGGCTGTGGAAAGGTAGGCGTATAATGTTTATAACCCATGACGATTCTGTCCACCGGGATTTCAGTCCGGACAGTTCACTTTCATCTGTGGCCGTTAATGACAGTAGGGCACGTAAATTGGCCAGGTGTTCGAAAGCTGCCAGATTGCGCAAGTTACAATTTAACGACTGTAAGCTGGCTTTCCATTAAGTAAATACACATTATAAGGAGGTGATTTTTTGATGACAGGAGAGAATCCTATGTGAGGATGCGATGATGCGATGTGACCCTTTGTTCGCTTGTTTGTTTATGGTTGTCAACGGAAGGCAGGATTTAAAGCAACGACTTCAAACGAAGTCGTCCGAACAGTTAGGAAACCGAGATAATCAGGTGATGTACCGATTAGCGCGCTAGGGACTTTCGTGACTATTCACAGGAATTTACTACCTTTGAGTACTGGCGCCATCATCTGTTTTAGCTAAAAAGTGTGGAAACTTACACTGGAAGGACAAAAAGGATCCCAAAGTCTGTTCAGACAACTCTTCCTGTCTCTTACCGTACGTGAATTCATCCTTAATTTCCACTGAGTAATGATTTCATACCTCAGACTGTGCCTTTCTTAGATGAGTAAACTGACGGAACTTGCTGTCTAATGCGTACCACCACGCACGGGCCTGACGTTACCCTATACAGCCTTCTGTGTATCTGACTCTGTTAACTGGTAGTTATGTTGATCGGGTTGAACACTGTCTATCAAGTACCAGTTTGGAGCAGTGCAATGAAATTTTAACCTTGGATGTTTCATTGACACAACATGATACGGGCCTGTTGTCCCAAACTACTCACCATAGAACATGATATGTTATCGGGAATGTTTTCAGTCGACGGTCAGATCTATTTAGGATGCACTGCGTAAAACTGGGAATCTGGATAGAATTTAAGGGGAGAAACCGCGCCACAGTCACAGGATGATGCTACTAAGACAGTTTCGGGAAAAGGACTAATTACCAGGCTTCCTTTTCTTTATGAAATCTTCGTTAAGCATTCCCTCCCCACCCCCGTCCCCCTCCTCTTCATCACCATCATCATAGTCCTCATTGTCATCACTGACAGCAATCCACCAGAAGTAAATACTGGCGCCTAACTGGTACACAATCATGAGCATGGGACGGTCCAGAAATGACCGAAAGAAATATAGAGGGTAGAGACTCGGTGGAAGAGGCCATACGACGTTAGGGAAAACGATCAGAAACAATTCGCGTATACGTTTGAAGAACTATAAAATATACGCATATGACCATCATGTCTGAGTACAATTCCATAATCCAAAATGCTCCAGAATCTTCTGAAGATCTTAGGCAACACAAGCTGAGCGCACACAAAAACACACGAGTTTTGGCTACGAAGTGGCAGTATACATAGTTCGACATGCGTAGTACATGCAGTCTGAGAAACGTCTTTTGTCACTCTAACGATTCTGACTTGTTAACAAGCACTCGGTTACGTAGAAGTTTGTCCAGGACACGTTCCACGCAGCTCTCTTCCGCTGTTTCATGAATGCACCGTTGATCGGAGGTCTAAAAGCGTTTAAGGTTTTTGGCTTTTGCAAACATAAATTAAGACTGCTGGTAAAGTTGCCTTGCATATCTGGTCCAATTGTGAACAAATAAATAAGTTGGCCGAAAAATAACACGTACACCGACTTACTGTCGTGATAGTCGGAGGGCTGGTTTTCTAGGTTTATCTGGGGAATTCAGCGAAAGCCCACACCGAAAGGGGGAGGATTTGAATCATGCGTGTTGCGCGTCCACTGTTCTCAAAATTACACAAAAAACCTCAGTTGTCCACGTTCGTGGCGTCAAAACGTGCGCATGTCTGTCACTGACCCCCACAGTGCAGTGTCAAGTTCGGCATTCAGAGAACGGCAAGCAGGATGTTGGCTCCGTAGTGTGAATTGCGGTCTGCCTTCCGAGGCCAGTCTCGTGATTCTGATTGGCGGCGCGATAACACGGAGACCACGATAGAATAAGTTAGGACAGGCTCAGCAGACGGCCTTTGCAGCAAGGCAAATGATGCGTACGGATGAGCCAAACAAGTGGAGGTTAAAAGTAAGTCGGCAGAGTAGGCAAAAGAGTGGGGGGATCATCGTGATGCCAAGTTGGATTCAATAAGAAAAGCTTTTGAAAGGTGAGTAGAAAAACATTGAGAGTTGGTTGTTGATCTGTTTGCTGAGCTGGGTAAGTAACTTAAAAACTTTCTTCGCCAACCGAAGGAACTTCATCGACCACGCACTGTTGATGTCTTATCGTTTGGTGACGAGACGTTTGTATGTTCATCGCCAAGTTCGGAGAGCAGACCAACAGCTAACTGATCAACAACCTAATGATCAACCAGAACCACCAATACTTCAACACGCTACCAGCCGTTGGGAACTAAATTGCTGTGTATGTGGCAGCTTCAAATTGTTTTCAACCTTTCGGCTTGTGTACTGAACACCTCATCAAAAAACAATGATTAAAAAAGATTAATTTTAAGCACGGTAGAGGCAGTTGCTACATGGCTCTAAAAGCCAGATCAACTTAAACCATTCCAGTGCGTCCAAAACCTGTTGCTACTCTGACCTATCAAGAACTGTTAACTTCACGACCACTGAGCAAGAGTAGGCCACGTGACATACAAGGTTCGTCTAACTCTGATACCAGAGGCTGTTTGACGTCAAACCTACGGGTTTTTATGGTAGCGAACTGTTCGACAACTTCCTTCCAGTTTTCAAGTGTCTCGCGTTTGAGATAATGATACTGAACCCAGCATGAAAACACATAATTCGGAGGGAGTTCTTCTCACTTAAAACTTGTTATTCTGAACTTAAAAAAAACGTAGAAGTATTCATCTTCGTATTCCGATAACATATTGTGAGCGGTACTTTCTCCCATATAGCACCCATAAAGCTACCCACTTGCCATTTTGGGGTAGGCTTTAGGAAAGCTGAATATGTTGCTACTTGTTGTCTAGACGTAACACACTGCTCACTACTGAAAACGTTTCGCAGCCCTTGACCGGTTTTGCTACTTGATTAATCAAATGGGGCGTGCGGTAGGTCTGAGATGAAAATTCTCTCAGTTCCCTATTGGTCAAAAGAAGTGCATGGAGTGAAGGTCAAATTGAGTACAAAGGACGTAAGTGAGGCTATAGCGCATGGTTTGGTTCCCCATAAGCTGGGTTATCTGATATTAGACTCTTCCTTCGTTCGAAACACCATTCATAATGTTCTTGTCATCCTTACCGGATTGTGAACCGAAACTCAGATGTCTCCTCAAATTATCCGTGCTCGTTTAAGAATACAAGACAATAATATGATGGAAGAGGGATAACAACCCGCAACTCTAATAGGATTTTACGCAGGCTATCCAATCATGCAGTCATTCAGCACTATCCGATCAGCACCTTTGTGACATCAAGTGTGACTGAGTTCGCCATGGTACCAACCACAAAAGACTCTGAGAAGCGTGGCCAAGCCTTGTGCAATATGGTCCCCTTTTCTGCCTATAGAGTATCTGGGAAAAACTGAAGGTATCTCCTTCAAATTTGACACGCAGTTCTTCATCTATCCGCACCTAAACTCAATGCAACTTTGACGCGACAGGTGAGCAAACGTCCTTCAGGGTACGAAATGACAATTTCTTTTTGAAATGCGAAACAGTGCGGGTTGAACACAATACAATACAATACAATACAATACAATACAATACAATGCAGTACAACAAAATACAATACAATATAGTGTGCAATCGGTACACCATCGGATACTTTGTGATCTGTGAAAGCGTACAACATCTGTCCAGTTACTGCTCGGCATGTGGCTGCCTTTCCATTCGTTTGAAATTACCTGCGCTCCAGTGGCGTAAAGAGCAGACACAGTTACTCGTACACTGGGATACGCTTGGCAGATCCATAACCTGAGTGGCTGCGGGTGGACCTGCTATTTAGAGAAGCTCAGTTCCGACAGAGCCTGATAAGCCATAACCAGGGCACAACCTACTTTGCAGTGTCACACAGGTTCCCATCTGTGACTAACAGTGGCTTCAAGATAAACCTTTGTTTCATTCTTCCACAGCATGACTAGCAATTTAGGCCAACTTCTTAACGTAAGATAGATAGGTTCTTCCAAATTGCCCGACTCCGCGAACAAACCAAAGGCCATCCTGTTAATGCACTATTATCCAAGGTAGAGCAAAAAGGGACGATTATAACACTAACTGGATGCCTCCAGCATTCTCGCACTTTTATTTTCCATGTCCACAGTTCTCTTTACTCGGCTATGTTTTCATGAGGTTTTGCCTACCGCTTGCAGCTCGAGGAATTTGACGGAAGGGCTTTCAACGTCTGCTTCCAAGGGAAGAAAAATTCTCCAGATCGTGGGGTTCATCTTAAACTATCACCGTAATCGAGGCACTTGGTAAATTCTGTTCGATACCGGTCTGTTTGATGCTGACCTGAAAACTAACAGAAGAAATAGTCCTAGTACCCGTTTGACATCACAACCACTTTGTTTTATGCGACTGGTTGAGGAGTTGCATCGTTTGGAAAGTAACATACAAGATAAACAGAGTAAACCCATGAGAAAATGGCTAATGAGATTTTCCACTGTTAGAGAGTTCGAGATTTACCTTTCTTTTACTGTTTACTGTTAAAAGGTGAGAAAGCGTTTATTAGTGACCCAATTTTTGACGGCCGTTTGACTCCAAAGAAAGCGAAATCTGAAACATTTGTTCTGACGGCACCCGCTATCTGCGTCATTATTAGGTTCTGAGCATTATTTGACGATAGTTCCCGGGAATCTCTCATGATGAATCTTACCAATACAATCTCCAGTCAACTATTCAAGTGTAAAATGTATGGGCAGTACCACGTTGCCCATACAGAACGTGGCTAGGAAAGTTTTTTTAGAATTCATGATAAGTCGAGATTTGGATGTGTGAACCTGCTTCCAGTCACGGTGACATACCGTCCAGTGACCAGTTATGGTCAGCGTTTGTTGGTCTAAACAAGGAATCTTTCCTATATTCTGTGAGCTTTGCTGTAGCTATTTCAACATAATCAGGTAAAGCCAAGTCGTTTATTAAACTACCACATGAATAGTCGGGAGAACCTCACACATCGCTCAAGTACCAGTCTTTTCGACTGTTAAGACGAGATAATTCTTGGAACGTCATGTAACCTGGTTCAAATCCCGAGTACAAGATTTCCTATTTGGTAGGGAATAACAGAAATAATCATGGCAGGAGAGGAGGAGGACTGCTCTAACAGGTGTGATATCAATACAGATTGAACAACTTCTTCGACTACTCGCATGTTCCACGGTTGGGTTTTGGTACCCTTGAGCTGCAAGTAAAATGAATCAAACAGCAGCTGTTGGTTTCAACTGCTTGGCCAAAGTAAAGTGGGTTGAGTACGACTGCATTATTTTCACTATCCTTCGCGTTTGGAAATTGACAGAATTCAGGTGTGCATGCATAAAATGTAGTATTATTGATCGGACTTATTACCGGAGTTAGCCTAAGAAAGGACACATGTTGGGTTCCATTAAAAAGTTCCATTCATACATGATATTACTAAGCGTAGCTCAAATAAACTTTAATTGAGAATACGCATTCGTGACCATGAGCTTAGGAGCATCCCGGATAGTCATTATATTATCAGCTTTCAAGTGAAGAAACCTTTACCTCATATGTGTTCAGCGCAATCACAGTGAGATCTTACCGGTGGTCTATGGGTGCCAGGAAATGTAGTGATGAGCTGTAAGATGGATTAAGTTGACTCTGTTGACAAAAACAAATTACAGTACCAATAAATGCTTTAAAATTGGTGGAGCTAAGCTGCTATTAAGTTCTTTCCATGTCCTGTTTTTACAGAAATGTTCTGTTACTCATAGGCTTTGACCGGAAGCCAAGTTTGTAATGGGATACTCCATTAGGATCAGCTACTTCGAGCACAATTCCCCATACTTCTCTCTAGTATTATATATATACATATATATATATATATATATATATAATTGTTCTAAACAGCTGCACCTGTGAAGGTTCTAAAGGCAGCACCAAAGAAATATAAACATATAAATGTTAAGGAGTTGTTATGGGAGCACGAAATTGCTCGTCTAACAGTTTTGAAAGAAAACAGTCGGAATCCGAAAGCTTCAGTGCAGACAAAAACGCCAGATTTAAAAAAGAAAGATAGAATGTGCTGTGATCCTGCATGACTGTGTTTGAGCCGTGCTACCAGCGCTTTTGTGTTTTTATATAGGAGCGTCCAGAAACATTTAGTGTTCGCAATTATAACACGAAGTGCTAAAAACGATCGTTTTGCCGACAGCAGTTGTAAGTATTTAAAATTATTTCAAACTTAAGCCTGGAATTCACAACAAATGCGAGGGGAATGGGAAAAATACAATGAATGAATGGACTATATCCACAAAAGCATAAAATCTGGTCAAGAAAATTCATCCATCCAAATTTATACACGAGGTTTAATTGGCTGTTTGGATCAGTCAGTCTCACAGCAGGCGAGTTATCCGCAGTCCAGGTTCAAACATGATTTGGAACGTTCAACCTGGATTGTTTTAGTTTAAATTGATCAGGCCGTACACGATGTGAATAAATTTACTTCGCGGTCATTTCAGACTAAGTTGTATGCAGTTAATGTGTAATTGGCCGATGGCAAATTAACCCTAGACAAATATTCTCAAACAGTTTGGAGTTGAGGGAGATAAAATCTGGAGTCTATTACTTCTACCACATAATGCAACCAAATCCATTTTCTCCTATGTAGAATCCGGAGCGGTATGGCATATCCCACAGAGCCCGTTTTCGGTGCTGTGCGACCTCACATAGGCCTGGAGTTGGAAAGGAGATCGGTAGGGGAGTTTTGAACTGGGACATTTGGCAACTGTCGGTATTCACACAGACGACTTTTTTTTAATGCTTTTGCGGATGTAGTTCATCTCTTCATTCATACGTTAGCGGACTGTTTTTCCCAGTTCTGTTGTTCAGCATTGTTGTTAGCTTTGCTCATGCTATACTTCTGGGAACCTTAGAACGAGCTTGACTGTGGTCCCCCGAAGAACAGGCACCCATAGGACCGAAGAAGCTAGCTCTCATGTTGGAGTTGTCGTTCGGAAGGCACAGGTTTAGGACCAGACAATTAAGACTCCTAGCATATATTGAGTGGATACCAAATGAAATGATGAAAGAAACGTTTAAGAATTATCCTACCAGTTTTCTACAAAAAACATAGGTTGCAAACGATGCAAGAAAGATGACGACGAAACGAAAAAACGGCAACATAAATCAATGGAAACCATAATAAAACAAAAGCAAATAACAATAAAGGCAAACTAGTATCTAACGTACAGATGGCTTTGTTGCATGCAGTTGAATGAAGCTTTGTTTGAGTTTTGTGGTTAAAACAAACACAATCAGAGATATGTTACACGAAGAATAGAAGAGTTTCAGCTTACATTGGCGTTTGGTTAGGTGTAAACCCTGTGACCGACTGTTCTGCAGTTCCGACTTGTGTGGAAAAGGCGAGTTCTTCCATACGTGTGAAGCCAACTACACTTTCATGTAATGTATGAACAAGAGAAGGGTCGGTTGGAACACTTACTAAAACTTGTCTATACCACAGAACCCACGTTCTATGACGTACATAAATGATCTTTTTATCACTTGTCATCTTGGCGTTGAATTGTGTTGCTGTGTCATTTTAAACAAGTGGCACTGTTCAATTTGAGCTCAAATAAAGCTCATCTCAAGGCCGCCGGACCCAAAAGGACTTTTAGTCATTCAGCTCTAATACCTTTCAGCGTCCACCTGCCACGCCACCCGAAGGGAGTACGAGAGGAGAGATACTCCAGGTTGCCCAATCCCAGACTGGAGCAGCTGAGAATAACCATTACTTGTCACAGTAACCTCAGGGTTTGAATGTTGTAATTCTCAGTATCGTACAACGTATAGACGAAAAGCACGCCTTAATCTAGCCGACAGATGGTTTCTTCCTAAAAGTACCTCCCTTGAGGATCATCCTTACCGTCTAGTGGAACTAACCTTGAAATTCAGTCGTTGCTGTCTCTGCAAAGCACCCTTCCTTCAAAGACACGTTCATGAGGAGGAAAGTGACATCATATCCGTTTCACTTATCACAACAGATTACACAGAAGATCATCGTGCTCTCATTCATATGGCCGCAAAACTCTCTCGAATTACCTTGAGAGAATACAGAAATGTCTCATGTCATTTTCTTCAGATAACTGAGTAGATGTGATTGTCATGTCATGTCAATGAATCCGGGCAAAATGTACCGCCTAGTCACATCATTCACGATTCCTAGTTTACATTTCAGATAATCCATGTAATATGGTTGTTAAGTTTTCGAATACAGATTTTAGACGAAGCCTAGTCGGGTACGGCGTAGACAGAGACTGGATAAATGAAACAGAACACAGTCTAAACAGCACAAATTTTTTGTACACTCCGTACCAGCTAGGAATCCAAACCCGTAGTTTTTCAAACAGCACAAAAGTTTTAAAACAAGAGCAAAAGCATACGTCTAAAGGAAGATTTCTGTTTCGGCCGTAATCAGTGCAAGGTGCGTTCGAACTTCAATCGAGTTGCCCAACAGACACAAAGTTGATTATGGCGCGGCAATCAATGCAACGACCCTGGCATATATTATTGCTTCCTAAATCACTGGACAGTTGGTAAAAAGAATTCAGTTGGTTTTACTTGATTCTGAACTAAAAGTATTTTCAGGCAAAAAATAGAATATCGAGTAAGTGAACCCATGGTACTCCAAATTGACCCGACAAAAACTATCTTCATTGTATTTTTACGCAGTGTTACCACAAAGAGCTAGGCATAAGTGGTTTTTCAACAACCGACCTAAAGCTGTCACCATTTCGTGGTGGTCGGACTTTTGTGGTGCAACGATCCTGTGGTATATACTGGTAGGAACTTAGTTCCTAAAGGTCCAGCCATGCTAGGAAGGCCAACGGGGTGCAGCCAGACAAAGAACAGCCAGTCCCCATACTGCGAGTGATCATATTAAGAGGCAGCGTGGAGGTAAAGTCGTACTGTCTTCTGCGATAGGAGTGTGGAGGCAGTAAGGCGTTTCCCTTAGGCGACCAGCATGTCCATATTTATGGAAGCAGCGATGCTGTTTTCCCCCGAGGGAGGACAGGTTTGAAAAGGTCGGCCCTAAAAACCGCACATTTCGATCGCCCGACGGTTGGCCGTGACCGCCAGCGCATTATTAAATGCGGTAGAAATAATTTTAAAACTAGAAAGTCCGATGCTGCTCAAAAGGTACCTGCTGCGCGCAACTGCATTAGGAGTGAGACAGTAATGCCTTACTCCCTGCGTCCTCGGGCCAGGCGTGCCTCCTGCAGCTAAGTGGGTCAGACTACTGAGTCACCGTCTCCAGGACGGGTCCATCAAGAAAACCCTAACAACCGCTGCCTCGCCGTTCAGACCTTTGAGTCAGAGGCTAGGGGCAGGGTCCCCAAACAAAACCCCACATCTTCCCGCTACCTTGTGGGTCTGACTTCTGAGTCAAAGGCTCAAGGTGAGGTACCTCAACCAAACCCCTTTCTTCGGCTTTGGCAACCAAGATGCATCATTGGCCCTCGCAACTCTGCGCTCACCAGCCTTTTCCCACACTGTCTCCCCACCCATTGAACAATGCAGTGAGATGAATGCCCAAGTTGGACGAATAAGCCCGGAGGAATCACTGTTAAGTGGCAGATTCGGAGTCTATGCTGAGCGTACGGATAATGGGGAGCGACTGCTTCAGTTGTGTGCTGATCATCTTCTGTTCCTGGTCAGTACAAACTTCCAACACAAACGCTTACATCCAGTTGCATGGAGGTCACCTACCACAAGACAGTCACGGACTCAGTTGGACCATGTGCCCATCATTTACCAATGGAGAGCCTCAGTTAAGGATTGTCGTTCCTTCTGGAGTACGCAACTTGATTCTGATAATGCCATCATGCGGGCGCGGTTAGTACTTCGCTTTCTGTCAGCATTACGCGTGCCAAAACAGAGCAATTCCATTCATCAACTTCGACAAGTTTCAGTAGCTGAAGAGTATCGAGCTGATCTGGCTAGAAAGCTACTGGAAACGCACAGTCATGAGGAAGACGAAGATTGCTTGGAGGTTGAATGGAGGCGAGTTAAAGAAGACATGCTCTCAGCTTTCAGAACTGTTTGTCCAAGCCATCTGACTCAACAAAATGAACACTAGGTGTTGTCAAGATCAGCAGATCTTGTTGCTGCCAGAAAGGCCACACCAGCAACTAGCGACTAGGATGGAGCACGCAGATCCCTCAAACACCGGATAATCAGAAGCTTGAAGAATGATAGAGAACGATGGTGGATAGAGGTTTTCTATGCAGGCACCAGCCGCGCCCTACTTCAGCTGATTCGATCAGCCGGTGAGACAATATGTGAAAAAGACGGAACGGCAATTCATTCACAAAGTCGTTGTCTTGAGCGACGGGCTGATCACTTCAAAGAACAGTTCACCTGGTCTCCTTCAACAAAACCGCCGGAAGAATCCAACTGGCCTGAATAAGAAATCGACACAAGCCCGCCATCAACAACAGAAATTCAGCGTGAGATATCAATCCTTCAACACGACAAGGCACCTGACGCGGACGGTCTGTACCCCACACTCTTCAAAGAAGGTGGTGAGGTCCTGGTGAACAGTCTGACAACCACACTGCAGACGATCTGGAAAGAAAACAGAATAAAAGTCGAATGGAGCTCCTCAACCGTCATCCTAGTTTTCAAAAAGGGCACATGAACGTCATCATCATCATCATGGACAGCACGACATCAGAGTTCAACATTGATGCTTCGCTGCCGTGCAACCATGATTTATTCGAAAGCCTTGTTGTGAAGAAAAGAATCAAGTGGACAGGGAAGGGACCTAGTGCTAGTGTACTGCAATCATTCTGAGGTGCGTACACCTCCAGACACTCTGTCAGGTAATCTGGATAGAAACTGACAACAAGGACGCCACTGACATAGATTAGCAGCCATATCTTGCAGCGTGTCCAACCAGCCGCAAGAACGTCATGCGAAAACTATCGTGGTATCAGCCTGGTATCCGTCCCGCCTAAGCTGCACCCTAGAATTATTTTACGCAGGTTAATTGATTATCAGGGGAGATATTCGTGAGAACCAAGCTGGGTTTCGCCCTGGCCGAGGATGCATCGACCTTGAGACAGGTTCTTGAACAGCACCACTCCTTCAGACCTCCCACAATGGTTATTTCTCTTGATCTGAAAGCTGCTTTTGACTCTGCTGATCGTCAGAAACTTTGGCAGTATCTGACGATCCAAGGTGTCCCTTCCAAATTTATATCCCTTATGAGGGCACTGTATGTGAACTCCTGTGGGCGCGTACGAGTATACGGGAAGCTCTCGCCTGAGTTCACCACGTCCAGTAGGGTAAGACAAGGCTGCCCTCTCACGCCTTTCCTCTTTAACTTTGTTATTGATGTGCTGCTTGAAATTTCTCTCACTATCTCTGAAATCTCGGGGTTGAAATGCTCCCGGGACGTCCACTCACGGATATTGAGTATGCGGACGATAAAGCTCTTCTTGGTTCAGCTCCTTCAAAAATGCAAACCATTTTAAGTAACCTAAATAACTGCCGCGTGGTTTGGCATGCACTTCACACCTGCAAAGTGTAAAGTGCTGCTACAAGACTGGGTGGGATCAAACCCAAACCTCATGCTTGCAGACGAGCCAATCGACGTGGTAGATAAATTTGTTTACCTGGGCAGCTGTATACGCTCCGGTGGACTGGCTGGAGATGAGATTACTTCTCGAAGCAAGAAGGCCAGGGCAGCATTTGCCGACCTCGGACACCTATGACGCCGATGTGACATAAGTTTGTCTGTCAAGGGTAGGGTCTACACTGCGGCAGTGCGATCCATACTGCTTTGTGGACCAGAGACGTGGCCTCTACGTACAGAAGACGTACAAAAGCTGCCCGCGTTTGACCATTACTGTCTCCGAAGCGTTGTTCGGGTCTGACGGGAACATCGGATTAGTAATGCTGAGATACACCAAATGATCCTAGGAGGAAGGGCCTTTCCCGCGATAGATGAATTACTCACACTTCATAGGTTACGCTGGTTAGAATATGTACTCCGCATGCCAGAAGACCGTCTGCCTCGCAGAGCTCTTTTCACCCAGCTCTGTGCTGAGTGTAAGCGACCGGGAGGTGGAGAGTGTATGACGTGGAAACGAAGTATGAAAAGACTAACCAGTAAGCTGAGTTGGGTCGACAACTACAACCTCCCTGGATGGGAGGTGGCAGTTGTCGACCTGGATGAGACGCTGGGACTCAAATCACAAATGGTTAATGACACTGGCCGAAATGGCCCGATTGCATCAAATCTACCGCCTTCAGTGCGTAGCCACCCAGTTCCCGAACTAACTGCACATGCCATCGCCTCCAAGGCTTGGCTGTATGTCCCACACTCTCTTACTTTCCGGTGGTCGAAACTGTAGCATCTGGAACCATTGTGTATATGGTATATGGTTTATAGCTGATAAACTGAATTGAACTGAATTTGGTTTTTCAACATTTGAGTTGCGGGTTTATGTCCTCAGCCTCGATTAAAACGCCAAGTTCACATAGAAACTACATAGTACGTCACCTCAAAGTTCATTCAGTTCATTCCTGATGACCTGTTCCCTAATGCTTTTGAACTTGTCTCTTTGAACAATTTGAGCCAAGATCCTTGCATTATGCTTGAGTTTTACGACCAATTAATTTTATGTATATTCGACTAGTTCAAAGCTCAGTAATGAATTTCGAGGCAGCAGAAAGCAAAGCGATTAGGGGAGCAACCCCTCAAAGTTTTCACTTTCATATTTGATACGGTAGATCCGAATATCTGTGATTTGGAGAGTTGAGCCCGTCATCTTGAATCCGTAGCAGAACGAACAGACCAATCGTGCGCTTATGTACACTGATGGAATTACCTTACCAGTTTGGGCGTAAAATGCTTGCATATCCATTTTCCACCATCGTTAGAGCATGACAAATCCAAAAGTCAAATTAAAACTTGTTTACAGTCCAAGCTTTTGAAGTGCGTTGATGAAACCGATTGTATTATGTATTGTAATGATGCTTCTGTATAATTTCAAATACCGAACAGGGCTTCCAGTTTCATTATCTCTGGAAACCTAAGAAGGGTCAACAGGTGAATTAAGTCCAGGGTGGTGCAAACCCGAATTGTCGCTGAAAACACTGGTGGCTTCCGCTACTTTGCCTGATGAGAATTCGAGACAGGATCAACATAAAAATTTGCACGATACACTGGCGCCTCAGAGACACCCTGAAAACTCAAATGTAAGCAATTAGGTTCAGTAGTATCTGACTCAAACTAGGCCTCATTCATATCAGCCACCCAGAGAATGGTACCTGCTTATTGATGCATTAAGTTTTGGGTTTTAAAAGGTGTGTTAGCACCAAGATGGTGAGTAGCGTAGGGAGATTAGAAAGTTTCCAATTGAGATTTCGTCATATAAGGGAAACCAGTCTGTGCTGAAAAGCTGATAAGCACTGATCAGCCGTCCCATCCTGACTGAGAACCATCTACAGTGCACACCTCACGAAACCCCAATAGGGAGCTTCGAACTCGTGACCTGAAACGAGAGGCAGTCTTTGAGCAGCCGTTTTGATCAGACAAGATCATTGTCGAGAGATGCATTTGAGTCTCGGCTGGGTCTCACCCTGATATGGTCCTAGTTTTTGCGCACATGCTTAACTCCAAGTGTGTCTACTTTGGTGTTCCAAAAGTAGGGAGCCCGAGATAGATTGTCAAACAGTTTTCGGCGACATTGTAAACAGTGTAACTTACGAAAGAGATATATTTTGGGATATCGACTGTCCTCCGGAATGAAGGTGAAGGCAGCCTTTTTGCAGCACATCCGGTTGAAAAATATCCTAAACTTGGTTTCATTTGAGTGATCTAGATCTTACCCCGAAATTTTTTTTGTAAATGAGCATTTTTTACTGATATCTTTTAACATTAGTAAAAGTTTATCTCTCCATTTAATTAATCAACAAAGAAATTCCAATGAATTGGTGTCAGCTACATCCAATAATTATGGGAGCCCTGTCCCCCATGTTCCGTTTGCCTTTAACTATTTTCAGGTTGTAGCTTGAAAAGATTACCTTAAATGGAAAAAGCAAACAGAGAAATGCATTATAGATTCATATATTTTGCTTTCCCATCGTGATAAAACAGTTAACATACAAATCAATTTGTCAGAAATGCCCTTCCTCACTCAAGTGTTTTACTGCATTCCAGACTTGTTTCCGTTCAGATCGACTTAGTTTTTTGTGTTCTTTTAAACTTTTTTAGACTTTGCATTGTAGAACAATGGGACGCAAGCTTCTTCAAACAAACTTCACTTTTTCGCGTAGTTTCATGTGGCATAGAAGACCCGTTTTAGTCGAAATTGCAGTGAGAATCATCCTTACAACCGTCCCGAACACGACGGAGACGCTTATCTTCGTTGAGGACGTCACTTCCCAGGAAAATTGATTGACCGGCCATAAACGAATAACATCGTTCTGGTTAGGAACAGAAGGGGAGTTTCGTCATCTTTTCCGACGTGTACGCATTTTTTCCATTTGGAAAATATTTAATCCTTTCCATTTCTTTCTAGTATTTCTTAATTGGCCACGTCGTTGGTGAAGGTTTGGTCTTGCGGTGCAAACGACGTGGAAATGTGAGATATAGATGGTAATTTTTTAGGCTGGACTGTAAATTGGGGTCTTTTCCAGATAAGCCCCGCCACTAATGCAAAAGTGCATGCGCGAAAAGTTAAGCCCCGCCACTTTTTGCCAGCTCCAATTTAATGTACGCACACAACCTTGACCTATTTTTGATGAAAACAATTCCTTATCCGCATCTAGGCTCATTTTGTGCAAAAATTTTCTCCGTTCGGACGTAAAACCTCAAATGAACTTTCTGACGCTTTCAACTCTCGTTCATGACAAGGAGATGGCAATACGTTTTTTGCAAAGCCACGGAGTGATCCATCAGCAACGTTTATGCAACAGTGGCCACCAAATGACACTTTCAACTGTTTCTAACAGGTGGAGGTGTAATGCCCGACAGTGTCGGCAAGAAATCGGTCTTCGAAAGGGAACTTGGCTGGAGCGGTCTAGGATGGAGTTTAGGACAGTAATTCTATTCATTTATTGCTGGTCCAAAAATTTGGCAAAAATCAAATTCTGCTCAGAGGAATTATCTATAAGCCACACGACCGCTGTTGACTGGAAGAACTTTCTTCGCGAAGTTTGCGCCTGGCGGCTTTTGCAGACTCCAACAGTTATCGGCGGCCCAGGTCTACACGTCGAGCTCGATGAAACGCCAATATCTCGCCGTAAAAACCACGCAGGGCGAGTCCTTCCCCAGCAGTGGGTTTTCGGAGGGATCTGCCGGGAAACTAAAGAGGTGTTCATGTATGCAGTGCCAGATCGAACTGCGGCCACTTTGATGGACACAATCCAGGCCTGCATCGCTCCCGGCTCAATCATCATCTCCGATATGTGGGCATCATACCAAGGAATTGAAACGATGATTGACATGAATTATACTCATGAAACGGTTAATCATAGCGAAAACTTTGTGGATCCAACGACTGGGGCTCACACACAAACCATCGAATCTCTTTGGCACGTCTACAAGATGCAGAATAAACGCCAATGCGGCACAACCTGATCTTTAGTGGACAGCTACTTGTGTGAGTTCGTTTGGAGGCAAAGGTACCGAAAAACGGACCTTTTCATGCAAATTATTAATGACATGCCCCAATTTCACCCTCTTCAATAAAAACTAAAAGTACAAATTTCATATCCTCCTTTTTCTGATCTTTTTTGGGTGGAGGGGGTTAATTTTTTGGCGGGGCTTATCTGGAAAAGATCCGTAAATTGATGCATCGAAATGTTTCCAATGGGCTTACAGTCACGTAGCACGACGCCGTCTCCAGTATTTCGCCCCTTTTACTCACGCGCCGATCACACTAATACTGTCACTGAAATTTGAAAACCAACTGGAGTTTCAGTGTCAGTTCACTCTTAGGTGATCTCCCCTTTTTATAATTCGAGACTAATTGTAGTTGCAAGTGAACATTCAAAACGCTTTGTTCCCTACGTAGGACATACCTCCTCAAACGTCGTATGACATTAGGCACTGGTGTATTTCTACTGGTGACGGTGATGGGGACTGTGATGTTGTTAGTGGATGTCCTGTTTCTGGAGAAGAAACATTCTACGGTTGCTGCCCTGCGATTAAGTGTATTCGAAATGATAGACTTGTTTATTTTTCTGACAGGATTTGATGTCCTGTCCTTCTTCCTGAGTTTCAATGTATTATTACCTCTTAGTTACACACAAAACCTTCCAGAACCTGTTGGGACAATTCATTTTATGTTCTTGTGTAATGTGCCCACACCTCCATAGTTTAGTGTACTCGGGGAAGGGTTTAAGATGGTCATCATCTTAGCTTTGGTCCAGACGGTAGGGTTCGTTGTTGGACCCAGGATGAATGTGAGACGGCTAACGCTGATTTGAGCCACCTGAAGTCCAGTGGATACGCGCTTCATAAAGGTTAGTTAATAATAGAATTACTAGAAAAGTTACCCTCACAAAACGTTCAGATGACCGCAGCCGCAGACCCCGGGACTATACAGAAAACAGCAACCATATTTCGAAGACAACAAGCGGACAGATTCAGTCATTTCATTGTAAAAGCTTGAATTTGGTAATGCACCTGTCAGAATATTGGTCAAAATCAAGGCAGTGATGCCAGCAATATGAAATTTATGCTATCCTCCACCCTAAAAGCGATGCACACGTAACATATGGTATATTTATTTAGAATCGTCGGGCTTTTTCCAAAATTATCACTTGGAACGCATGAGATCTGTCCATTCAGGTTACAGGAACTTTGCATAAAACGAAGTAGTTTTCGAGGCGTTATTTAAGCAAAACAGTGCGGTTAAAATGTGTTACCCATGTTTACATCTAGCACATATTAGTATGAGATAACAAAGGATCTTGAAAAATTGCACCACGACAGGCAGAGATTTCGTCCTGTAAGCGAAGCTAATCTATGCTGAGAAGAGGAAAAGCGCTTTACAGTTGTTTCATCCTTATTGGGATTCATCGGCAGTTCTAATCTCAAGAAACTCCAGAGAGTTTCGAACCCTCGACCTCTCGGTTGGTAGTATGAATACTCAACCGTGCGGCCACCAGCGGCTTATCAGCAATTAGATTAACCGGCCAATGATCCTTCTATCACAGGATCAACATCAAGTGGTCACCAGTAACGACTTCTCAGACCACGATTTATCACAATCCAACACTATAAATAAGTGAGTCAGAGTCTGAGGAAATATACACTCAGTGCTAGCGGGTAGGCCGATTCCCCGGATTCACCCAACGGTGCTCTGCGTGAAAGGCAAAAAAAGCCTGACTTTGTTTCGACAGGCCAACATTCCACATTGCTTCACTGTTAGGCTGGACACTTATTAGCTCATCTGAAGCTTAGTCAAGATAGAAATCCGTTCCTCAGCTGCACACACATGGCTCACACTGCTTACTCAATTGTTTCGCCTCGACGAAATCCGGTCTATTAATATTTGGTAGACACATGTTCTGAGATAAGCATGGGTTGTCGGCTCAAGAAAATACTGGACGTTTCACTTTAAACAGAACGGATTCTATAGACATTTACGTCCTTTTGGTCTCGTTGCCGAATGATCTGTTCACGGCAGCGATGGAGATGGATATAGCGCGGCAAGTAGGCCATCTTCATCTGTACAAGCTTTGATAACCAATGTTTGTCATAAACCTACGTGGGTGGAATTGTACCAGAGTTCCCACAGTTTTCGTCCAGAACACGAAAGTGCCCGCTAGTTCGTAGGTTGTTTGTCCATCTTTCGTACACGGGCGACGTTGTTTATAACGGTATGTCGAACGCATTGAGGGTTACACTCAAAGTAACGTGAAGGTTCCTGCTACTAAAAACCAGTACTATGCACATCCCGCTGGCAGCAAGTGTTCTCTAATCTAGCTTGTATTTACTGTTCCACCTGCGGCTACGGTGAAGCGGGA
Organism: Opisthorchis felineus; assembly: GCA_004794785.1. NCBI lineage: Eukaryota > Metazoa > Platyhelminthes > Trematoda > Opisthorchiida > Opisthorchiidae > Opisthorchis > Opisthorchis felineus. The sequence continues at coordinate 49,777 of SJOL01004294.1, read as the reverse complement.
AATCAAAGGGGGCTTAAAGTGCGAGCGAAAGTACGCATCGAATAGAGTCAATCAAATCAATACATGCGCTATATGTCCGGTCTGAACCCTGCTTCCTTCACCACAAAGCACTCAGGTTTTTGTGGACACCAGAGTGAATTTGTTGGCCTCTGTGAAGCCTCGATGATTACATGATTTGGGCTGAACTTTTATTCGCAAACAAAAATAAGCCGGGTATCTAGTTAACCCTGGTATCCCAGTTTAGCACTTGTTGCTTTTCCGTTAGAATTCAAAGTTCGAATTCTCACTGTACAGTTGTTTAGTTATTAGCCATGTGGTGCGCTTGTGAGTTGGTAAAAGCGTTCAAACTGGTGCTATCTGTCTTTATTTCCTGGAACCATTTGGATTTACGTGTTTTCGTTGACCACGCCTCGGATAGATATTAAAGCTACAGACACCTCAGCTGCATTGACATTCGACGTTGTTCATTGTATCCCTTGCACCTGGCTTTTTGCTTGTCTGCTTACACTGGCGTTGCATGCCAGACTAACGGGAAACCATGATTTAGACATGTATCTGAAAAGCATTCGATTAACATGGTCAGGCTTAGTGCTATCAGCCACAATGTGGCCACCAAAACCTGCAGCACTCACTTACTGGGAAGCGAATCTGCAGCAGCCAGATTCATTACAAACCGTTTGCGTTTGATAGTTGATCACCAGAAGGGTTTGCTTTACACGCGTATTCATCTGAAAGTGGCAAAACTAGCCTAGTGACATCTAAATGTGGCTTCCCACTCAACCTTCGTCTTGTTCTGGACAGCCTTACAGCCTACGTGGAGCAAATTAAGGCACAGTCTTCTATTGTGTGTGAACTCTATGTGTGAGCCTTGTGAGACCACAAACTATGGGTTGAACACACTGGTACTACCTCTAGAAATGTCCCATAATCGTTCCAGGGGACCATAGATCGTTTTCAGACATAGTAACCTCAACTTTCTCGCCATCTGTGAATGTACCCACCCGACGAATCCAAAATTCAAAAATGAGTATTGAAAATCACTAATGAGAAAAGTCACGAAATTTCAAGCGACCGTTGCAGCCGTAAAAGAATTTATCTAGTTCCAGGTGCGACAATAAGGCCTGTTCCCACGAACAAAACACAATATTTAATGCAATGTTGTCAAATAAGCTGCAAAAACCGGGTACCGGACGCTCAGTGTTGCCGTGATTAATATCAAAGCCAGAAATACCCGTCCGTTTCAGTTACGCTTTTTTAAGACAAAAAGAAAATTTGGTAGGACAGCTGAACTGACGGAGATAAATGATCAGTGGGTTTTGTGTGCTGAAAAGTCAATCAGCAAGTAATCGGCTGACATTTGTGTAACAGCTAGTTACGCGGATCGCCGACATGGACCACAATGAATCAATTATCCGGTCCTTGTAAGTGGTGGGTGGGTGGACACTTTGAGACATCGTCCTTCCCAGGCTGTTCGCAAGCGGCCATAAATGTCAGACGCTGTAAGTAATAGACACACCGCCTCCGAATTGGTACCACTTATACCAGCTTTTTTGCTGGGTTTGTTCATCTCGAAAAAACACATCTGTTTGGGTTGAAAAAACCTGTGCACATAGGGGATCCATCAAGTAGATAGCAGATAGCTTGGGAATATCTCACATTAGTGGAGTACGTCAGCAACGGGCAATTTAATAAGCCATGCGCCTGATTCGAGCCCGTAAACTGCTCAAAACGGTTGGGCAAAATATCCTTCAGCTGAGGACATCTGACCTGATTTATGGTAGGATTTCATCCACTCTCCATCGAACTCCACTCATCAACAACCGGAAAGTGTAGGTTCAACTGCTCTAACCTCAACTGATGCCCCCAGCTCCATGTACTTGACAGTGGTAAGCAGAATAAGAAAAAATAAAATGTAAATTTTAAGTAGTGAGTACCTTTCATTTCTAAGTGTGCTAATTGGGTCTTCTACGAAGGAACAGGTCAATCCAGGGGCAGCACTGCGTCACATGAACTGGGTAAATGAGGAATAACGTCTCTTGATCTTGTCTTAGTGCAAGTTGATCACGCTGGTCATCTCTCACTTATAGTTGAACTTATAATTTTCAGCCCCTTATTTGGAAGATTCGTGGCATGCCATTTACGAGGATCCCCAATAAAAACAGAGGAGCTGCAACTTGCTGTTCTGCTATTCAGCACAAATTGACTTCACTTACAAGGTAAAACTTCACGACCATTTCACTGTTCACAACTTGTGAGTAGTCTGCCAACAGACTAATGTTGACTAAAAGCATGTGATGGATTCAGTCATTTCACCGGACATACGTGTAGGGTTTCTAAAACATGTTCAGGGCAAATAAAAACCTCTTCTGATTTCTAACTCCTCCCATTTACATGAGTATACGTTCCCCTATCTAACTACTTTGTTGTAGTCTTCTGCTGACAGTCCATTTGTAACTTGTGTGGTTACTTTTTCAACACAAACTGGCATGGATACGGTTGTCGAATAACGTAGACCACAGTTTGAAAAGGACAGTGTCTGTTTTTGAATTCCAAATTCCAGTAGTAGGCTGTCGTTCGAGGACATAAGTGCGACGCGGCATTTGTCTACCAGTACATGAATTTGAACATATCGATCACCTAGCCTGGATAGAAAAACTGGGTGCTCTCATGCCCTGATGATGGCAAATATTTAACACGTCCGCCTTTCACATTCTCTGTCTGGTATATACATACATACTTTCCTGTTATTTACGTGCCTTCTGTGTGAAAGCCGCGTAGATCCATTTAGAGTTGTCCCGTTATTCTGCCGTGTCGGTCGACCCTTCACAAGAAGATTGTTTCAACCAGGACGATTTCGCCCATGATTTGGAAACGGACAAGAAAACAGCTAACGTTTATAGAGATGGTATAGACCTGTTACTACGCAAGGCATAGAATATGGGTGGGCATCTGACATCTTAGAGAAAATGGATAGAATCCTAGTGCTGTGGTTTACTGTCAGAACTTATTCAAGGTGGCAACGAAGCCAACATCTTAAGTGAAGAGGGAAACAAATACTGTCAGCTCAAACCCGTGAAACACATCTAACAGTGGATACCCCTTCAATAACAGCCGGTTAAACTATGCCCAGAACCATTTACCAATAACAACACCGTTAGTATTACAAAATACTCACCATGCTTACCAATCTTCGTTTTCGTATGCATGTGGAAACTTGTTTTAGTTCTGGTGAAATAGTCTTAGTTAGGTGGGGAGAGGGCACTGCTTGAAGGTCTGAATCAAGCATTTGGATAAATCCGTCTACTTAGAGCTTAGTACCCAACGAACTACGGACAAAATGAAATTCCCGCAACACGTGGATCAGTAATCCAAGGAAAAAGCTGGGTCGACAGATACATATAGTCAGTGATCCGTGAATGCCTTTGACCTGTGGTTTGTTTGATTCCCTTTCTTAATTCCGTCTTGTGAATCCAAGTTTTCGGCTCTGAGATTGCATGTTGCCGTTTGAATCAATCAACTTTGGATATCTGACGCAATTTTCAGCTGTTTGGTCGTTCCTGGTCGAAATGCTATTATAAACCAGATGCTCTAAATCAGTGATGCTCTAAGAAAAGCTTACTGTGCCCAGTGTCCTCGGAAGTAAGACTTTCGCGCCGTACTCAATATGCAACCGGGCCTGGTTAGCCCACAATTATCAAGTGATTCGGAATTCGGGATCACTGTCTCCAAGCCTAGTCCTCAAGACGACCTTGAGATTTGCTTCCTTGTGAGTCAGAGGCCTCAGTTGAAGACACTGGATAGAATCCCCCAGGTTTTCTGCAATATATACGACCGAAAACTATCAAAAATTATCCGTCTTCCAAAAACCACATCAAACTTTCAACTCCCTTACTCTTCGCACACTGGCTGTTCTTTGCTGAGCCTTAGATGATCCAGTTCAAACAGAATGGTCAAACAAGCTGCTTCGGAAAACGGCGTCTCAGTGTGGAACTTGAAGTGTATTGAGACTCCGAAATTGGAGTATGTGCTTGCAGTACTGGTATGGCCCTGGATATGTCGTCAAAATTGCTTCCTACTAATTGCACCATTGAGAGTCTTTTGTTATTACAACGATGGTGAATACAGATTAAACGAGGATTCTGAATTCTCGCTAGTTCTAAAGCCTGAAAAACGTGATTGATTAAATCTTTGTGAATAGCGGGTTGTACTTTGATAGGTATTCCACCAAGAGTAAATTATCTCCGTACCATTCCAATATACGTCCATGGTATCAGCCTAAGGCAACAAGGGATAACTCCGCATCTGGCGAAGATGATTACTATGGGGGCTCTTCAGTTCTCCAAAGCCAAACAAATTCTGACTTTGTAATTCTGGCTTGATACTTGGACGTTCGAATTGGTCGATCTTCTCTACAGAAAAAGAGACTGGATGGTATATTCAGTGTCAGCGTATGACGCACAGAGACTAGTAATGAACCGTCCCATCTCTGTGGTTCTCACAGTCTGTACTTATCCAGCACCAAGCCTCAACAGAAAAGGCGCCATTGTGTAACTTGGAGACCACCGTGCTTGAACTAATTACTGGCATGAATAGACCACGTCATAATTTGCCACAGATGGAGGCACAGTTTAGAAGATGGTCACCCGCTTCGGATTCACAGTCTTAATGCAGTTCACGCTGTTGTTTGTGCTCCCTTTCTAAGAGTATACCTACCCCAAACACCGCAACCTTACTCTGCTTCGGATCAGTCAATTGACGATCAAAACCTATCAAGCAACAACCCTCTTTGCGTCTGTCACCATTACATCAACAGTGGAAAAAATCTTAACGGTAATGTAGACCGCATGCTAAAGTGATGAGAGTTTCAGGCTCCAAGAGGCACTTATTTCAATGCAGTCGAAACCGATGCTGAGATGACTTATATTCATTCACTCAGAACACGACGAAAAACTAAAAGGACTAAAACGCACACTACAAAGCAGACCCAAACAAGATCCTGAAAATGTTAAAGTCAAACTAGATGAGGGCATGGATCACGTTTTCCTGTTTACAGATATCCTCCCTCTATTTTCTCACGTTCGTAGTTCTCTTCAAAAGCTCAGTGATAGGTGCAAAACGATAGCGCACTAATTCCCAGTGTGTCCCGCCACCTGAGGTTTCGGAGAACAGATTAGATGGTCAGTACCACACTTTGGGCTTATATGTTCCGATGCCCAAACGTTCCACTACGCCTTCTCGGCTTTTCAGAGTAGATTGGCTTCACTCACTAGAGTAGGTCCCTATTGGAAATTACCAAATTTCCTAACTCTACCAACAAATATATCTTAAGATGAGTCGATTACCAAACGTTCGAAATTGCCCACAGATTACAGGCGTTTCAAGAGTGAAACCTGCGGTTTTGATTTTGAAGTTTTTGAAGTTGATATTTTGTGTGCCGTGTTTAATTAGCTGAATTGTCGAGAGGACCAGCGTGGCAGAATATTTGACACACTGAATATGTTTCAGAGTAACGATTGGAGGTGAAATCAGTGAATAGCTTTTTTGTTCAATCTAGCTGACCGAATGCCAATCCATTCCAAATACCTGCTGGGCTCTTTGGTGCAGACAAACTTGATAACAAGCGAAACTGTGAATTAAACGTATCGCAATAGGCTCAGTGTGATTCACGTACATTGCAACAAATACCCATGTGCAACCTATTGTCCATCGACCACTTCGAAGGTTCATTTCGATATCTGTATGGCCAGTGGAACTTTATCTTGTAGGTATAGACAGCTGTTGAGTAACATATTTTTACTTTGTAAAGTAATGCGATATGGTTGCACAAGGCTTTCCAACTACCATATAAACACACATAAGTAGTATTCAGAATGAATACCTTAAATTCTATTTTTTACGAGAAACGTACATGCTAATTTGAATAGACTTTTGCCAGTAGTTCGGGTATTCCCGTTAGTCCATGCAGAAATGTGCTGTAAGTCACTCATCAAAAGACTGTTTCGCTACAAATGACGTGCTGTGAATGTCCTGATTTCAGAAACATATCCTTCCGTTAGGTGGTGGCGGTGGACAGACTGATGGAATTGAACAGGTTACCTACCTTCATAACCGCGTACAGAAAAATTCAGAGTGGATGCTTGAGGCGTTGATCTTGCTGGGATGCTTTGAGATGTGGCAAGCTTTCGCTTAGCATTCACTTTCTCCCGTCTCCTAAAACATATGTTCCAGGTGAGCACACGGTTTGAACTGTTATATAGGCGATCCGAGATGACATCTTCCTTTCCATTCATGGGAAATCTGTACAAGAAGCAGCGTACCTGGTGTATAGGTTTGACATGAACATCTTTACTTTGCTTGGTGTGTTTGCATCTGTTTATTTTCTTCCTGAATGGCGCTTCCTGTGGGTATGAAGGTCGCACAGCAATTACTTTAACTGTGAACTTAGACGTCAACGATTGAGATCGGAGATAATTCAGGTGGGGAAACGCGTTTGAGACTATCGCGAAATAAATCCACCAGATCACTGGCAAGGTAAAGGGATGCGGATCAGTAACAAGGGGAACTTGTGGCTTGAAAAGTCTAAACTGGGCACGTGTGCAGATGTACTACTTGGTATTAATGCTGGCGTTTAAAGGTATACTACAAATTTTTTCTGATGAACGTTTTTCGAAATACATCGACTTGGCATTGGGCAGTAAATCTGATAGTTTTCTGGCCAGAATTCTGGTGAATAATCATACTATCAGAATAGCTTTCCCAATCCAAAGCTCACTAACTAAGCCGGACGTTTCATAATGAAAATACTGCCCAAAGAGCCGGGCAAATCCCATGCATTCACACATAAAAACAATGGCGTCTGATACGCGATTGCGTAAAATTCTTTTGCAGGATTCACCAATGCGTCAGTCAAAAGAACCCATGGCGTAGCCGACTTATGCATGCTTAATTGCTTACGTTCTAACCGTGCACCTGTAGTTTTCTTTTTCGATAACAAAAAAGAAGATATGACGTAAACGTTGATGAAGTAGGCTGCCAAGTATACTTTCATTGTAACGTTCTCATTTTTTCCAACAATGAAATCAGTTTCTGGATGCATGTTGTGTTCTAAATGAGGGTACAAGTGAAGTTCGTTTGAACATGCGCTGGTGTGTCTTCAACTCTGTTCACGCGATGCATAGCGTCCCAAATAGCTCTACAGGTAACAGTGGGTGATGAATACGACTGAATATTACGCAATCTGTCGGTGATGATAGGATTGCTTCGTAGCTGAACAAACGTGTTCAAAATCGGTCTGTTCTTCGTTTGTGTTACTGTGCCTCGATAGCTGCCACACCTGCACCTGTACTTGGATATCATTAAAAGATTGGTTCATTTGTTCATTAAGTATTTGGTCGCTGACATCACAGGTTTTGATTTGAGCGTCTTTAGTGTGCGTCGTGCTATTTTTAACCACGTTTGTGTGTGTGTAATTCCGCAATCTATTACAGACGTGTGTCAACTGCGTACAGCAGACTACAGCACTAGAACCAACTATCGCTACTTATATCATTCGCTCGGCCAATCTAATTTTCCCAAACCGCAATTTGTACACCGGATTGTCAGTCTATGAAGTGCGTAATTTCATTGTGCAATTACACTACAGTTTGAAATGCAGTGCATGAATATCACTAATAAGTTCATCTGTGTGGACATGCCTAAATGTTGAGGCAAAAATTTAGGCTCTTGTTTCATGAATGATAAAAATTACAACTTATTTTGCCTAATCAGGTCAGGAAAGTAAACAAACACTTTCCGAATACTGTTCGTTCATTTAACGAGCCACCAGATAACGGTGAGAATAGAGTTGCTTCGTAACTCTACACTTTTCACCGACCATGGTTAGGCTGCTCGAGATCCAAGACATGGTTTCACCCTCGGGTTGTTTTCCAACACGGTTTAGAATAGCTGCAACACCCCAGCTCTTATGGAGGTTTCTCGCGTTTATTGAAAACTCAACAAGAGTTGACTGTCCTGTTGAGAACATTTTCCTTGGTCTGTCCAAAAATTTTCTCAGCGGGCCCTTCAGAAGAATAAAGCAAAGCATATAACTTCCTTAACCAGACATAGTCACGTTGTGGAGTCTTACCTTCAAGGAACACCGATACTAAACTTAGACCTGGTAATATCATCAGGAGAATTCGGAGGAATGGGGATGCCAACTGTGTCCTAATTGTTAAGATAATTTTACCGATAGTTATCATCACCTGGTACCCCATCGAAATGACGCTCTGGTGAATTTAATTCTCAATAACGCAGCATCAAGATAAGACACGTGATGAGCAGATGGATGACGAAACATGTCTAATAGTGTATTAGTCAACAAAGTCGTTTCTATTCAGCTGACCTTCCTAAATTAAGCTACTGAATGAAATTTGGGGTCACCGACGAGACATGCTCGAATGATGGAAAAACCGAGTAGGATAATGCAGGGTTGTAGGCGGACCACAGTCAAACTTCGATCAAGTTCCACCTAAAGTTCAGTCTAGGCCTAATACAATCGAGGCCTTTACTCGATTGTTAACTTGTTATTTGCCCACCACTGTAACTTTCCATTTGACTACGCCCTTGTCCCAAAAGTTGCTTACCCGAACCATGTCATACACGCAACAACAATGGTTCCACGATTGATTATAGTAAAATTGACAAATTTCTGTTCGTATACAGACCTTCACCTGCATGTACAATTAGACTACCAGGTGGTCTGACCATGGGCGATTTTAATTACTCCAGCATGTTGATTGCATCCAAAAATATCACAGTATATCTGAGATTTTTCAGGCCACTATTTTATAGTCCGACGAAGGCATTTGGAAACAATATGGACAAAGAAAGGTGCAGTGGCCTTGATATAAGGAAATTATCATTGTCACAAAACGACAAAAGTATGGTGGGGCCACCTAGGTAATTCGTAATAACTTAGCTGCTTTTATTTGATTGTGATGGATGATACCTTGAGTATCTCGATGCATCACGAAAACCCATAAAGTTATGCTACGATATTTCTTTCAGATTATTACAGAAGATTTTACACAGAAGATTGAAATAAATTTACACAATAAGACTTTCGAATAGGTTTGATGCAAAACAATGCGGAACCAAATTTGTGTACGAATGAGTATACTCTGCGAATTGCGTCCAATTAAGGTACAAGTAGAACATAAGGTTGACGGAAACTTGGAGACTGCGCCTATCTGATGAGCACCAAGAAGAGCGGAATCAGTCGCGGGCTTTTGAAATGCTTTCGGCAACCTTGTGATAGTGTTCCGGCAAGTGAATGAATATAATTTTGGAAGTTTTATTGGACTAGGCATGAAGTATAGAAGTAGGGCATTTGTGATGCGAAACATTGAAAGGCGCAGTTGTTTAAAGGAAACGACACCAAAACCTTGGTTGATTTTCAATTTCTGGTTGAAAGGAGCTGTTAGGAAGCCACTTAACCTGAGACATTTTATGAACAAATTATGGTCACTCATTGGTGAAACGTGGATTTCCGCGGCAAGAAGAAATATTAATTTGAATTTGTTCAAATTTTCACCATGTATCAGCGCATCAAAGGACAAAATATTGACCATCAGAAAATAGGCCAGGTTTTGGTATTTTGAACCAGCAACACATTATCCAACACATATCCAACTGTCCTCTACGATACTGACTGGTAGTAGGTGGTGAAAATGCAAACTCAGTGGATTAAATTGGTCATATGCTGTGCGGCATTCGGGTGGATGCACTGTAAATCGCAGAGGTCAAGTGACTGGCTGAACTCTGCTCTTGAACAGAGGTCACACGGTCAATTGCCCTTTGTGTCCGCACCTCATTGCAACCGTTGGTCAGGGTAAGCTGTCAGTTTTTCCATGACTGTCTTTATAAGGTCCCTGAAAAGTTTTGGGCAGTATGGTTTTCCTCGTCGTTAAAAGTCGAGCCATGAGCACTAGACGGTTTTTTCAATAAGGGCTGTAGTGTCATAATGAGTGACCCACAACTAACACACACAGTACGAAAATTTGGCCAAGAATTTAATTGAAATGCTAGAATTGTCTAGCAGCACGTGTTATTCACATCTACCTACGAAAGCAGCTTATTCACTTGAGTCCTGCTGCACAATCCGCTACACACAAAGGCTGTCGAAGGATTCGCTCTAACAGATTACTCTGCATATTGGGAGAGGTCATAACACCTCAGGGACTCTTGACTTACCATAGTCTTCCCGATGTCCGCCTAACTGTATGCAACATCCAGCAAGTGATCACGCAGATTTCATCCACAACGGAGATTTAGGGGTTATTGGTCTCAAATATGCACTCTGAGTAATGCACAAGTTCGAGTTCCTAAACTACCCACTATGCGTGTCGTAGCTGGCTTGCAGCGTTGGACGGATTGATTACTCGTCTACCAGACAATTTTGCTACCTAGCTGCAGGAAAAAAACCTAGAAAGCGAATTCGACCTATTTTTCGTCTGCGCGCGCTCACGCGTGTTGTCTATGCCGGTGGCCCACAAACCTTGCTGAGGATGGAAAATTTTCGCCCCAGGCCACTGCGCTTTTCAAAGGGCACATGTGCAAGCCCACAATTGGCACATACATCAGTTTTGTCACCGTTCGTTCAAGTATACTTCTGTCGCCCCAGCCCCTGTCTCAACACGCGTAATGTTTGGTTTGAGGCAAGTGATCAGCCCGCATACTCGGACACGGTGATCTAACGTGTCATACCTTGTTGGACGGCTTGACTGCATACCGGCAAAAACCTACACCACACAAACCACAATGTGCGCCTCTGCTCGGATTATTAGAGCAGTTTTCCGGCCATCCAACCCACAGACTGCGTTCCCTCACGGCTGTGCACGCGTATATGGCGCATGCATGGACAGCCATCGATGCTGCGCTTCCTGGGCCGTATGGGGGTGGGCATGACAAAAACTCAATCGTCCTGTTGCTCGGATATGATCGTGCACCGGCGTAACCGAGTCAGGCAACGAAAGGCGCTTTGCTGTCGGTTCAGGTGCGACACAGATGGACCATCTGACCTGGATAAGACAGTATGGTGACTTAGCAACGAGGGCTTGATGAGACTGAGCCCCTCAACCGAATGACCGATGACTTTCGGTGGGCTGCATTGGCATCCAGGCCACAACGGTTGTTGGCCCGCCGTTGGCGTGTTACTGGGACGACGGAAATCCTCCACCCTTCTGTGTCGGATCTTAAGAGCACACGTCTTAACTTTTTAGGAAGGAGATTATCTCAAGGATTTTGGAAATCCACCGAGATGAAGAACCGCAAAAACAGTATTAAGACCAAAACAGTTTACCTACACCAGCTCAAAAGATGGTGCCGTACAGAAGTCAATCATCTGATCTCAGGAGGAGAACACCATCTGCCTTGGTGTACTCAAATACACCCTTGTCGACCGCCACTGAAACGTTCCACAAAGCTCGACTGCAGTGAAACAGCGGAGTGCCATCCTGCAACAAATCAGCCCAATTGTGTATCGAATGATTCCACTGTGGCAGCTGGCTCTATCTCACGTGCCCCAACCAGAGCACCGAAGATATCCGTGAGCACACCAAGAATGCAAAGAAACACTGGTTTTGAGGTACCAATTCGAAGAGTTCGCTTGTCAGATGTCTATCAGCCGTATGTTCATACTACACGGAGCGACTGGCTATCTAATGGGCAACACTGGAGGTGTTACGTACCCATATCCGACAAGCATAAGGTCACCTGAGGACCGTACAGCCGTCACTGATAGGCAAAAAGGGGCCAAAACGACTGCGTTTCACCAACAGCCCACTCGCCAACAAGACATTAAGCCACCAGATGCAACCACCAAAGCCCATCAAAGCCCTCTCTCACCTAATTCAGGCGCTATAGATACCAGTGACCAGTGGATCCCCACCGCGGTAAAGCACCGGCGCCTCGCTCTCCCAGCTCTCAAAAAAGCCGCGAACAAAACCCCAGATACAGTAACCGTTATATACTCAAGGGTGACCGAACCACCTGCCCTGTCGCTGGCCGCACGAAAAGCTGAAGAAGAGGCGCAATGAGACACAGTACATCACCCCATGGAGTCTTCAAACCAACTAAACTCAGCGGGGTCTTGCGAAAACCAGACTGCGTCCACGCTAACGAGCCACTTCTCAGGATCTCCATCAGTTATTACTCTGCGACATACCAACTTCGAGGGACAGTCGCCAAACGGATCTATCCCGGTATTCTGTGGGCTGAACAAGTCTCCCAAAAAGACGGTAATGCACTCAAAATCAGACTTCACTGAAGCCGAACAGTCATCTTCCTCTATTGCGTTCCGGAGTCCAACCGCCTCGACCAAAGAGCCAACTTTTAACGTGACCGAGATGAATGGAAATTTATCCAGGATCTGCTCCAAATAAAAGGGACGCTTACATACAGCCAACTACGAAGGAGGCCAACCAAGAATCCCGAAGGTTAGCCTGATGTCCACGGACAAGGTGATCTTAGTGCTTGAAGTGTGACATTCAAACAAAAAACTTGCCCCTTCCAGGCTACGCCCAGTGGCAGTCAACACGGTATGTCCTAACATTGAAATTTTGTTCCCTATACCAGAGGGTGCCCTGAGTGAGCCACCACCACCGGCAGGCAGCTAACTAACAATCTCACCCATCTGCCACAACCAAAAAACGAGCAGTTAACGGCTCCGTAAGATCTGTCACACCGACAGCCTCATTTGTGCAGTTCCCACCACCTGGTTTGCTATTACCGCAAGGACTTTATGTACGAACTAGTCGACCACCCCGAACTTAAAATAAACTACACATTGTTCTGCCGTTTACTCCTGGGTTACAACAACATCTCTGAGAGGATAAGCCAAACCTGCAAACATTCCTGGTCTCTCGGTTCACAAACTACCCTAAGCCTCTAACCCTAAGGTAAAGCAAGGTATACCCCCGTTACAAGCAGAAGGAAGCGTAATCCGTACTCTAAGAAGCAGCCGATGCCTTACCAAAACAGTATACCTTCATCTTCGTCTCCATGTCTATGCGTTGCACGCTGATGCACACTCCCAATGTTATCCCTGCTGGCGTTCGCTACATAACCTTCACCGAGTCTGCTGTGGAACGCAAGTTCAAAAATATACGAAGGAACGTCGCATCGGGCATAGATAACATCGGTCCAAGGACTCTCTGTCCCGGCAAGTGGACCTTGCGGAATCTCTGAATATGTTGCTAGACATTTCTAGCCTCCCTAGAAAAAATTATCAAAGCGGCAGAACGAGACCATTCAACCAACTATCGCTTGGTTATGCTCAGTTTTATCAAAATCTATAGAGTACATCGTAGGGGCTCATCTCTGAGCGTTCCGGGAGCAGAAGAAAATATCCTCAACAGAGCAACACGGATTCGGACACAAGGAATCGAGTCTGACCAACTAACAGCTGAAGCAGGGACACTATTGCCTGTGTTTTCTCGAAAGGCTTTGAGAGAGTGCGGCACTACTTCAAATTGCAGAAACTAGCTACTTACGAAGTCAGTGGCTCGCTTATTGACTGGATCAAATGCAATCTAAACGACTGCACCGTGGCTGTCTGCATAAACTGAGTCAACTTGTAACCTCAGCTGACCATAAACTTTCCTGGTGTCACTGGTGTTATTCGAAGACATGAATCGACAATGTTTGCCTTCAACTGTCCCAGCGTAGACGGCCTTTTCCGATAAACTGTGTGCTAAAGATGACCCCGCAGAAAAAAATCCAAAGGGATATGGTCACGCGATCGAGGTGGCCACTCAACAGGACCTCCTCCATCAGTCCATCAAGTGCCAAAATTTTCCGAAAAAACATCCCGGACGCCTTGGTTATAATGAGCAGGCTCACCATCATGTCGCTACAATATTTCGTTGAAGTTTCTCTCGGCTTCTAACTGCGGAAGTGCAGTCTTCTAAGAGCGACTTGTGGGCTGAGGCTGAAATAAGTCTGAATCAGTAAGATTAAGTTCTTTTTTCCAGTGAGATATAACGGTTCTATGAATTTCGCACCAAGAATCACCCAAACCATCGTCTTTGGACTTCGCTGGGTTCACGTAGCCCGATATCGACTTGGATTAATTCTCACCAGAAATGCCTTCGAAAATTTGCTGTGCAAATAGGATACCCACTCATCCGTAAACAATACCGAAAAGATATTCGCATGTTCCAAAAAATCGCGACCAAATTCCGTGCTGATTCTCTGGATGATCGTAACGTAGGACTTGTCTTTGCAGTCCTCTAAACCTGCACAGCTTACTCTATCGTAAAATCACTCTTACCACATACTTCGAAGTATTGCACCACTGAGTTATCTGGTTTAGGCTTAAGTGTGAATTTTCTCCTACTTCCTGGATCACGATATCAGCACAGGACTGGGCCGTGGTTGACCTATCTTTCCTGTGACACACAAGCTCCCGTTGAGCTAGAGTTAACCAGTTTCATGTGTTTCCAGTGTTAGACCGTACACCATGATAGTGACTTTTGAAACGTTTGGCGGCAGCCCGTTCGTTGTATCCGCATTCTACATGCAGATATATACTGCAACTCACTGATCCGTTAAGAAACACGCCAGACGAGCCTGTATGATTGAACTACCGAGAACTGCTTGTCCTTCATCCATCGACGCGTAGAGAACCTAATGGGGGGGGGCGACCGCTTGATGGTTGTCTTGCTGACAGCTTGACAGATAGCCTATGAGCTGCAACGGACAAGGTTGTTCGGATAGTACTACTTACAGGTGCTTGCAGTTCCACAGACGGCTTTATTTTCTTCCCGTACCCTAGGGCTAGTTGGTTGCTCTCTTTCGCATCCTGGCCTCACACGAAGGCCACCGGACCTTCGGTTGGCGAGCTCGGATAAGCTTTGCTACTTATGCCTGTCCGTGCGCGCTCACCGCCGAATCGGCATTCCGGTCGGTCTATCCTACACATAGGAGGATCGGATGCACCGTGTGCCCCCCTCCATGATTGGCTGACGCAGTTGTATCAGTGTGTTGTCTTGTCCGAAGAACGGGGGGACTGAGCTCACTCACAAACCCCAGGAGAGAGACATCTATCGTTCCCCATGCCATAATCCGTGCTTCACACACAGAAGGGCACGTGAGCATATTCGCGCCAAATTAGGCGTCCTGATTGGGCGATCCGAAAACGGAGTGAAATGCTCGGGCTAGCAGTTGCGCCGGAGTGA
This sequence comes from Opisthorchis felineus, assembly GCA_004794785.1. Classification (NCBI taxonomy): domain Eukaryota; kingdom Metazoa; phylum Platyhelminthes; class Trematoda; order Opisthorchiida; family Opisthorchiidae; genus Opisthorchis; species Opisthorchis felineus. Next base: position 34,559 of record SJOL01004294.1, on the reverse strand, counting down.
CAGCCGGCTAACTCGCGAGTTGATAAGTCGATGGCATAGCAAAAAAAAAAAAGAAAACAAGCCTAATTTTGATCAGCCTGTTTCACGTTGTATGTACTACCGTGTAAGTGGAAGAATAACGCGCAATAAGAATGCAAAAGGACTTGGACCTCACCTACACAGGCATAAACTTTCTTGCACGATGCTGTTGGCTTTGCCAGGTGGGAGCTTGTCAGTTTAATTGGCCTCAAACTGAAGGCAGGAGCTGAGTAGGCAAATTCAAGTGTAGAAGTGGCCGGCGATTGCTGTTCATGTGAGGTAACAAATATGAATGTCACCAAAGTTCACTCAGTCTTCACCAGGTAGTGAGAGGAGATTGAGAAAATTTATTGGAGATTTCGTTCTGTAAGTCTAGTCAGTCTATGTTGAAAAGCATGCACTATCCTATGTGCTTTTACAGAAAACCGATGATGGCAGCTAATCAAGTCCGCCAAGCGTCAAGATTGGGTCACTTTCCGAACAAAGATACCATAGTCTAGAGGTGGAGAAGGAAACACTGTCCACAATCTGAGATAAAGAAACTTAGTTTGCCATTCACAATGCTGGGTTACCTTGGAAGTTCACGTAAACCTCTACTAAGAGAGCGCCATCTGTGGGCTCGGACCACCTTGTTTATTACTTGAAGAAGGGATCGTACAATCTGGTAATGACTTTAAACTTTGGAAGAAAAAGGGGTATACTATTTAGTGCTAAATGATGGAGTGGTTATAAAAAGGAGCGAGCGTTTCTTAAGACAGTCCCATGATAGAAAAGATGAATATCAGCATGACACAGACCCACCTCTGGGAAGACCGTCCTCTGGGGCGTCACAATTCAGTGGTGCATTTTTGGTTTGCCACTTAAAACTGAACTATATCTCCTATAAATACACTCATCTACTTACCTATTTGATTTTCACGGGAGACTCACCTAAATTTCAGCTGAATTTCTCGTTTACGATGTTCCTGTTCAACTAAATATGCTACACCACTCCATCCCGTGTTTCACTTGATACGATATTCGAGATGTCGCAATACGTTGTTGTTTAGACGTAACACACTACTCAGAGGGTTACTGGAAATTCTTTGACAGCCCACGACCAGTTTCGCCCTTCTCGGGGCTCATCAGGTGGGCGCAGTCTCCGTGCTTCCGTCAAGCTTATGTTCGCCTTGAGCCCAAATTGCGCGGAATTTTCCAGGTACACTCATTCGCATGCCAATTTGGTTTTGACGGGAGACCCACCTAAATTCCGGCTGAATCTCTCGTTCATGATGTTCTTCAACCGAATGTGCTGTCGAAGAGTTTTCAGCAACTTTATGAGTGGTGTGTTGCGTTTAAATAAGCTATTTCTCCTCAAACGGACTATAAACTTTCCGATGAACCTTGCAGTCTAGGGGTTTTGATTCCAAGTGACTAAAGCAGTGCGTAGTGAAATTCGGCAGTAGAACCTTAAGGCAACATTCTTAGTGAGAATGTTGTTTTGTGCAATTGTATCCAGCTTGGTTTCTTGTCTGTCTGATAGAATGGATCCCTTCTTTTTACAAATTTTTAGTAGACTTCATTATCAGGATACTTTTACTCAGCTGGATCGATCTAACGTTTCCTAATACACAAATGTTCAGCTGCTTGGTAACGTTCAGATTTCATGCCACATTTTGACATGACCCAAAGGAGGGGAAAAATCGTGATTTATCTGTGAGTTCTATCCAAAAACAACCCGACGCAGCTGGTGTGAGTTCTTTACTTTCCTCGTGTAGGCATTAAAAATAAACATGCCTGCAAGTTAACAATCTGCTTGAGAGGTGTCTTGGGCTTGCTATTGAGTCACGGGAGGTCCACATGAACGTAAACATAAACAATGGTGCCGAGGTCAGTTTTGGCGGTCATTGTGCTATATCCACTTCATGATTCCTATACGGTTCTCTGCCGTGTATATTAGAGCATGCGGTTGGACGTATAGCCCATCATGCTATGACGTTGCAGTGTGTTCTTCTGGAAGCGAACCCAGAAGTTATGAATTAGTTTATGCACTACCTAGGCAACAAACCTGAATAGCAGTTTTTGGATGTGTATGGTTTCGAGCCAGAAATATTATCAATGGCTCGCTGCATGGAAGGTGGATAGTGCAGCTGAGTGGTAAAGAGGTCCTTCCGTACAGCGGAAATTCTATTTCATTGGGTTGAGCAGTATTTCTTCGGATAAGTTCTCGAATTTGATCTAACCAGTAAGGCACAATGTCGTAGAAGTTGTCTCGATAGACTGGTTCATGCTTACTGTGGCGCTTCAGTAGATTTCGTTGACTTTTTATAGCTCGGTGAACCGTGATGGAAATCTGTTGGACCAGATACACTCCTCAGAGTATACAGGGCGTTTTTTCTATACACTTTACATCTCCGAGAGAGTTAGCGTCCATTCGCTCACCTGATAACTTATGGGAGGCTTATTCGAGGCTTCGAGGTCTCAGGTCATTTGATCAGAATCAGAAGACAACTGATGAAATATTAACATTTCTTTTACTTTCATTGGAACATAACATGTGGTGGTCGTCCGAGATTAGTGCCGAAGTGGACAGATGTTTTGCGTCAATAACTTTTACACACAAACTTGTCTGTCTCGCTTTAATCAGCATCGCCGAACTGAAACCTGGTATTCGAAGTGTTCAACTGCTAAACAGAACTGTTAATGATTGTCTGGAGTTATGCAATAAGAGATTCACCGAAAATTCATGAAATCTATTTGCCAGTCTCTCTCTATTACATCCGATCGGCAGAAAGTCACATCTCATGTGGACAAACTTTGCTAGACATGAAAATATCTACCCCATTGTCAGTTTTTCATAATATGTACTCAGGCATCCAAACGTTTAGGTGAATAAATCGTAGGTGACCCGACTGAGTGTTTAGTGGATGACACACTGCCCTCCTGTTTCTAGCAAAAAAGTAAACAACGCTAAAGCAAGATAATGCATCTATTCTTAGTGTAGCGAAGAACGGGGGCTTGGGTTACCGCTCATCTATTCAACTCAGCTTTTAGTTTACTGTGAAATAGTCCACTGTTCTACCTCTTCTTTTATTCTTTCCTCTTAACACAAGGAAACGGAAAGAGGTAAGTATTTTTTAAGCGCTGTTCTGTTTTTAGGATGCAGTCCAGTTCCAGGGAAAAAGGATGGCGCTGGCGCTATTTTTGATCCGTTGTTGTATTTCCAACAGTTTTGACAACTGCACAAGTCTAACCTAGAGATTTGGTTTATTGGTCACCATTTTGAACGATTTTTTGACGAAAATAAAAGCAGGGCTCAAGTGGTTTTCACATTGAGTTAAACTGCCTCGTTCGTGCGTAAGAGGGACAGTCTTCGAGAGACGAAATGAAGACCAGTTTGACAGGCAAGGTGCAGCTGAGACAATCATTGTTCGAAAATGAAACTTGTCCACCAAAATCGAGTAAGACATAAGGGGAACAAATGAATAAAAAAAATATAGACAGCGTTGGTATTTCAAACAGAGATAAACGTTCAACAGTAGCACCGTTTTGGTGATTAGCTGTCATGCTACCGGAAAAAGGCACCAGGGCTTAGTTGTGGCCAGGTTGCCCATGCCTAGACAGGAGCAGTCGAGATACCCAGGTCTGGTTCGAAGCACGAACCTTCCAGTCAGTAATTTCATGGCTTAACCACCCAGCTTTCCTGAACTTCAAACAGAAACACGAGGTGGTTTCATTTGAACACTAAGGAGATGTTAGTATCAGACCAGAATGAAACTCTTGTAGATCGAATCTGTGATAGTCCACAACGGCGCATGCCAAACAAAGGTTATTTAATATGAACATACATTCGAGTAATTTATCAGTTTCTTCAATAGGATACGACTATTAAGGACGAAAAAGATGGTCAGTTTCCGAAATTTTCATCAACTGTATTAGTAGTATCTTTTTATGGAAACGCAGTTAAGTATCCCGAATGACGGCCAAAAGAAAGCACTTGCCAGCTATCGCGCAACACCTTCAGTTGAAGAATATAATTGGCAGATCAATTTGAGTCCCACTTGTGTCTCACATTGAAACTATTTTGTTTGTAAATAAGCGTTAAATCCTGCAGTCTCCAAATTGGTACACAAGCACATAGTAAGACCGATAGAAGCTCATGGCTTGCACTTACCGGTGAGTCCCAAAAGAACGTACTAGGTGGTGAACTGTTGACTTATAAGTAGTATCGTATGAGCGAATTGTAGGACTGTAGTAACTGAATTGTGTGCACTGGAATAGAGTGCACAGTTCCTTTCCAACAGCTATTTGTTTAATTAACGCGAAGATCTTGAGGTGTGGAAGTACAAACCAAGGAAAGAAACATCCCTGCAGCCATGGAAGTCCACGACAAACTCAGTTGACTACCACAATGGGTTGGACCGAACCTATCTACCGATGAGGACGAAAGACCGTTGGCCCAGTTGGTGGTCTCAACTGTAAACGACGGCTAACAAGCGGACCATACAACAGGATCAACCGTTGAACCATCGGGACAAAGACCGACTACGAGCCAAAGAGGCCAAGCGTAAAAGTCATCTAGACGTTGATCCAACGAACCCATTAATAGGACAGACTATCTAGACGACCGCTCATAATCACATGTTACCCTCTGCTCAAGTGTATCTACGTAAAAAAAGCGCAACATCGCCACTCAACTACGCACTAGTGAGACCATCTCAGTTAGTGATGGGACATTTTCAATAAAACTGTCCAGTACGGCGTGCAACTTATTTCGTAGTAATGTGAGATTTGATCATATTCAGTAGAGATTTCATCCTGTCAGTGTAGCCAATCTAACCCGAAAGCCTAGAAGCACTGTACAGCTGTTTCATCCTTGTTGTGGCCAGCAATGGCCACACAGCACTGTGATTAGCTATCACTAAGACAGGACATAACGCCACCCATCCCTCAATAACGGAAAACCACATCACGTGTGCAACTTAGCCAACATCAGAGATTTGTACACCAATCCCATTCCACAGTTACCTTTTCATATCGTACGGGATACTGGCTACCAGAACCGGGTGTTGGAAGATGATCTGGAACCCAATACACATGAACCGGTGAGCATCTTTTCATGGCTCAGTATGCTTTATCTGCAAATGTACTTTGAGGGTTGTATAGTGGACGAGTTGCTCAGGCACAGCAGACCATTGATACGCGTCACTTTTCAGTTCACATGCATTCAACCTTCACTTGTTCATATAAATGTTGAGGAATCAACATAGACGTCTGAATAACTCACTGTGCTTGTATCAGTATGATTTCTCCTGTGTAAGGCACACTGAATACGCAGGAAGAAAAATAGGTTATCTAAGTGGAACTCGTACGTATGTTACCTTGGGGTTGCACTGCACGTTCGTAACTTCGTCGTAGCTAGCCTTGTGGATACTGTTATGTGAACTATGGTTGGGCTGGAATACTGCCAGGGCAAGTAAACTTATACAGGGGGACGATTGCGGCCCTCAACCAACGCCTTTGGTTCAAAAGCCTGACCATAAGGGAGCAGCACATGACAGGAAATGCCAAGGCATTACTTTTTTTTACGGAAAAAGTTGCCATAAATTTCTCAATCCCCAACCTGGAGGACCAGGAGACTGTGTTTGTCAGACGGCCATTCGGTGACCAGTCTAGCAAGAGAGTTCCTGTGGGTGTAACTGAATGGGTCACGGAGGCGTGCAAACCGTCACACCATGGCAAGGTCCGGTCTCTTTGTGACAGTTGTGGATACAGAATACTTGATGAGCGCTGAACATTGCATTCTTTGTCATCTGCCTCATCAGTCTGAGAGGAATTTCATCCCGAATGCTATGTACAGCCCAAGTGCTTGCCATCCACCAATAACAAGTGTGTGGAAAAGCTCCACGAAATCTCACCCTTAAGCACAGTTCAGAGCTTGGTACCTTTCTCAGTGTCTGGATAAGTTTTGGCCAACGAGGAAAAGAGTCAATATTCCCGTCTCAGTTTGTGCTTCCGTAGTACTGGTGCTCCCCATTCACCTTAGACAAGCATAACATGTCATGCTTTACCCTCGGGACAATACAGTATTGAAATAGGACATTTGGAACTGATACTAGGACGTCATTACCTTAAAATCCATAAGTATTTGTGGAATCGGAGGGAACTGAATTAACTATAGGTGTGTAGAAAACCACATAGCACTTAACTTACTGAAGTTTGTCTGTCTACTAGCTTTTCACTGTGTATCCCAAAGCATCGAAGTCAACATTGAGTCGTCAGTTAACTGAGTGAAAGTCACAGAAATAAGTTCTGGACTACACAGATGAATCAACAACAAACAATTTGTATTATAGAATCTTACGTCCGAAGTAGTCCATCAAAGTACTAAGTGATTGTGTGACAGTGTGAGTCAAAAATTGTTTTTTTTGCACTTGCTACACGCACCGTTGGTTTTGTTGTCCCTTCTGCAAGGACATTCCTAGCATCTTCTCTTCTTCCTACCTTGTTTAAATTCGTGAGCCAGTGTCCTTCGTTCGTTTCCCTTCATCGACCTTATTTCCACTCTTCCATTCGGAGGCGAGTCGATGTCAACGGAACCACTGACATTTGCAACAATTCGATGCAGTTCCTTTCTCAATAGAATAACAGAAAGACAGGGAAGCGTCATAACTGATGAAATTACTAAAGCTGGAGACTTGCTGGAGTCCCTCGTTGTCAATAGCACACTGATAATATTTCGCATAATGTGCAGCAAACGGGCTGTCTCGAGGTTCTGTTGCTACTGCTCACAAGGGATTCCATCAAGTTTCCATATCCAGCAATTTCATCATGTATATGACACACTGCTGTTCAAGTCAGGGACTGATTATCTCAGTTTCTGATTTAACCCAAAAAAATCTTGGAACCAATGGTGGGATGTCTGCGAATTTTTAGCAATAGTCTCAGGTTACTTGACTGATTTACATTGTATCTACATGTTGATGGAAAATCGAAAAGATTCTTTCTTCAAATGATTGTTTTTGATCTTATGGGCGCTCTTGTAATACGCAACGTCCAGCATACAGCTTTCGTCTCCAGATAACGACACAACCCATTTAGCATTTGCTAGGAATAGGTTTCTCCGAGGACTACTTCTATTGCACAGACGCATCTAATTCAGAGTAGAAGTCAGACGGATGTAAGTCATTTGCCTTCCTCGGCTTAAGAAGTTAATCCGCAAAGCGCCAGAAAATTTCGACCAGTAACGACAATGTTGATTGAACACCTGTTTCTGTCGGACATGTTTTCATGCCTGTTTTCATGTTCGTTGAGGAACAAGCCGACACGAAATTACTCGACTTTGGCCCAATTTTCTGGTATTATTCACCATAAATTATCCTTCCTTTTCGTGACCCAACTCGCATTGTAACAGAGAAAAAGAAGAGTGGGACTACGGAATTGTGCTGAAAACAGTCAACAATTCTGTAAAACAAATTATCCCGAGAGTGAGTGTGTCTCGTGTCAGCCCATAGATTTTGGTTATCCCCATTCTGTACTGTCAATTTACATAGTTGGAAAGCGATCGTTTGACAAATGACCGTTCTTCTGAGGTTGCAACTTTCAATAGATCACGTGATGCTTCATCGCCTTTGCGAAGTAGCTTCCTGGGTACGGGATTAGCAGAATCACATGCTCCAATTGTACGTCATCACATGGGTAGTGGGAACGTGTTGAACAAACAAACGTAGTCCCAAAGAACATTGAGTAAACGGTAATTCACAGTGCGTTTTCTGGTCTGCTCCTAACAGAGCTAGAAGGACAAGGGGCGAACCGTCGGAAAACACGTGACCATAACCCATACCCGGTTTTGGAGAATTCGTTGTCCTGTTTGCAACGTTCAATAATACGACATCTTAAGTGAATTAGAAGGCCATATTCTGAGCCATTCACCCTTCGCAGCTCTATTCCACAGAGTTAACACCAGCTTTCCCGTGTTGTAGGGTAAAAAGGAATGATTATGAACTCTGAGCGCACCAGATATGATGGGTCATTCGGTTAGTCGTTTTCAGGTTTGAATAAGACGGTGTTAGCTCCTGTTGGATAAGATATCCGGCTTGTGCGAGTGCGTGCTATTCTCTTAGACCAAAAAATGGCATGTAGCATACCTTTGGTGGTGAACGGTGTATCGTCACAAACCAGGCGGATAATCCTTCACATCATATTAGAACTACAGTCAGTCTATGAAGCAACCAACAGCACAATATGTGTAATAAACCAACCTATATTTCCAGTCTATCATAAAATGGGATATCAGTAATTTTAATAGAGATATGTGATATAACCCCGCCATTGTGTGTTGCAACTGTTTTCGTCAATGAAGGCAACGTATTATTTGTCAACCCGTTGCAATTTGTGATGAAACTGGTGCGTCTAGAAAAGAGTAATTCTACGGAATGTATGCAAATAACATTTTTTTCAGCCGAGCTACATTAGTTGCGAAACTACAGCTCACAACAATCCTTGGGCAGTCACATCTTGCAGAATAAATTTTACAGTACTAGCAATGCTACTCAAAATCATCATCACAATTACTCAAGTATTTTTTTACAGTAAAATTGAGCTCTACTTTAACATTATCGCCCAAGCTGCACACTGGTTTAACGTTATGCGTCGAAATTTAGATGTTTCTATTGTATTGCGTTGTCCCTCAGTGTGGAAGCAGTGTCCAAAATGCTTGTGATCAGAGGTGATAGATTGATTTTCATTAGTATTTGCTGGTAAAACTAGGAAACGTGACATGTGATTGTGTTAGATGCAACAGTGAATGTTGGGTCCCTCAAAATAAATGTTAACGGAACCAGTACAGGGCGATGTTAGTACAGTGCTACTTCAGCCATATATCGCCCATAAAATTAAAACAGCCGAAGAAAAAGGAAAGTAGGCAGACATTAGTATCTATCATGTACCTCTGTGGTTTAGTTTGAACAAAACGGATTTCCGAAGGGATGATCCAGAGTAGTTTACTCATGTTCACTCAACTGTCTGTTAAGAATGGGAACTGAAATCAACCAAGCCTCAGCAACTTCACTGGTGCATATGCGAACGACAATGTTTTGTTATTTGTCAAAAATTGCAGTGTCCAGAAAAAAGTGCATTTTCTCTCCCGGGGCCTAGACACAGCAGTATAAAATGGAGGTGTGATGTTTAAATCCACCGTCCACTTGTGTGGTCACAGTGTGGTGGGCATATGGTTATTGTCGAGCTATGATTGACACGAATAAGGTATGTTTGAAACCCCCTGCAAAAATTGTTTACACGGTTGCTAACCTGAGCCGTCCCAATGTGTTGTACATATTTATGCTGATTTAGACGGATACAAGTGGATCGGGTTCAACGAAGGTTGCGAAAGTGAGGATAACTGAAACTTACAGTTACAGAAATGAGAGTTTAGTCTTGGAGGAGGCAGGTAGGGTTTTTCTTAAGGTCAGTGAAAGTTTTTGACTCCATCTAATCCTGTACTGTTCTAAAAAAACAAGGAACGCAAAATATACTGCAAACAACAAGAGACATACTTGGTAGGATGCCCTAAAAGCGGTGAAAATCAGCTAACAATCAGTTCAGTTTCTTTTTCTGTAGGCCAAGTATTCAATCGACTCATTTAGGCAGCGCGTCGTAAAACAAACGGGAAGGCTGGCGTGCGATACGACCACATTGCCGGCGGGAATGTTGTACTATAGTGTACTACCACTTGCCGCTCATAGTTCGTGTGCATTCATGGTTCAATCCAGGTGTATTTCGAGGACAATCGCCATCCCATCCTCAGCCTGCTCGAAAGCTAGTCCTATGCTATCTGTCTGACCTACAAAATGTTTAGGGATGCAAGTTAAGAGCAGTTTATCTATATCACCAAAAAACAACTAAAAGTGTCAGGTTCCTGAAGCATATCCCAGAATACCCGAAACCTACTGAGACCCTCATGCTCCACTAAACGCCGATCAGACAGCCCTGGATCGAGGTCAAACAGTGCGAGACAGCCTTGGATCAAGTTCAGACAGGGCCCCCTGGATATATAACGCGAGGCCGTTGTACTTTTCGCACTCACTCGCTTGTTCTCAATAAGGCTGTTGTGTACCTTGTCGGCGAGTCTTTTTTCCGGCACTAAGCACTGGAGTGGGGAAAGCAGTCTGATATGACAAAAAGCCACCATGAACTTCATCGAAGCTAGAAGCTGAGGTGTGTTATCAGTGAAAACTGCTACGTTGTGGGCAAAGATACTTGTTCTCTGCAGTCGACTGATGAAAGGAACGTACAGAATTGTAGTACGTATACAAAATTCTAAAAATAGCCATCTTACCTGGTTTATTAACATACTGACTGTCTGATCGAGCTGTTAACAACCTTCAAGTTCCCTGCTGAAGAGTATGTTTGTAACGGAGGTTATAAATTTGGTCATCGGTTTGTTCACTCTGCCAGGCAATTTGGCTGTGTTCGATTTCATCATCACCAAGGTGGATATCGTCAGGATACCAGTGAAGTGCGATAACGATTCACTGTCCTTGAAGAAGTTGTGCCGGTGGATTGGGCTCCAACGCAGGTTCAATAGTCCGTTTTCATTAATTGTGAGACAATGTGTCAGAAACTTTGGTCGTGTGTGCGACTGCAACTCTTGCCTCGGGACTACGTGCGGTGACCGATAGCGAGGATGAAAGTCGAGATAGCTTAGGTTGAAGTTGAAGTGCGTGGGAAGTGAGGTGAAAACTTGCAGCTAGAATCAACTGAAGTTCATTGTCGAACAGCCAGTTACTAATGGCTTTTCCGTCGACAGACAAACAGTGGAGTATCCTCCAGAAATACCATTGTGCATAAATACTGACAATATGAATCTCTTTACTAGATGGTCATTAAGAAACTAAGTAAATAACTAACGGTTCAAAGACACATGCTATACATGCGAAATCCCCCTCTTTTTGCTTTCAGAAAGTGTCAAGTAAAGTTTGACGTATCATTTGTTAGAACACCGAACGTCATTTTGAAAGTGCGCTAAATGTACCATAAGTGCTCCTTGGGAGGTAGAAAAGTGACCGCTGGTTGCCCTTAGTGTTGCTGTTTCCAAACAAACATCCAGATAAATATGCAACAATTAGACTAAAAGTCAAGTTGTTTCGCAATGAGTTGAAGTAGCAACGAAATACAAACAACAGTTACCCAATGTCTTCGTGTATAGAATGTATATTCGACCCAGACAAGCTCTTCCCTGAATTCAATCTGTTCTGATACAAACGCCAAGCAGTCAGATGGCATCACAATAAGTTTCCAATTGAGCTTTCGTCCCGTAAGTGAAGTCAACCTATACTGAAAAGCCGAGCAACACTGCGTAGCTGTCTCACCCTTACTGGGTTCCATTAGCGGTGCGCCCGATGAGTGAAACTCCCACCTGAGAAGTCGTCACTCGAGGAGCCAGTCAATACGTGACCACGTGATGTGATTTCTGTGATTGGAGAATGAGTGGCGCGATATCCGGTCCGAATGAGAGCTAGTCGCTCTGCTGTTCAGCCGCTCGTGGCCGAACGGTTGCGTTCGAACGACTAGCGGGTCAAGACTGTTGAGTTTCGTGAGGTGCGCATTGCGGATGGTTCTCAATATGGATGGAAAGGCTGTACAATGGTTCTCGGCATTTCAGCATAGACTGGCTTCATTAACAGGGCGAAATATCAATTGGAAATTGCGAAATCTCCTCACACTGCCATCAAACAATAATTTTTTCGTTTACAAATGCCTACTGAAATGATTTATAATGAAGCTCGGTAACGCTCTACGAAAAAAGGCAAAAAGGGGGGAAATCTGAAGCGTTCCTACTAGACAAGCACGCCTTTCAGACGAGGGCTCAAGATGCACATTTGGCTATAAACATCGTCGTTGAGTGGTTCAAATCCTTTCCGACTAAGTTCTTTGTCTACGCGATTTGCTGAAGAACAGTAATCTATTCATAACATGGGAAATGGCGTGATAAAATTGCTCTTTTTAAGCTGTTTTTAGAAGAAAAACTCATCCAGCATCTTTATGCACATTTGTTAACGATATGGATTACTTGAACTGTTTAGACCCCCTTACAAAAGCAAACCATTGTCTTTAAGTAACCAAGGCTGAGCAATTAGATGAAACAAATAAAGTTGCCTATACGTGAGTTTTCTGCGCTCTTAGAACGACACTTCCCATTCACTTCGTATCGCACTTTAAAGTGTGCATCAGGAAGACTTGGTGATTTCGTTTCAAAAATTGGTTGCACGTGAAATGATACTTGTTGGAGCCAAGCAAGGACAGTTTGTTAAACTTATAGCTTTCGTTTTACTACTGGTCAAGAGCCATGAAAGAAGTCAAACTACCATTATTTCTGCGCACTAAAAAAATGCCCACTTCGTGCTAAACTTCCGCTCGCATCTCTTGCTTTAAATCAACTAGATTAAACCATATGGTCAATCATCTTCAAGACTCGTGCACACATCACTAATTGCCGCTCAGTTTCTACTGTTCAAATAAATGCATACGTTTCATTCGCAACTTGCTTTTTAACGTTTACTTCTGTATTTCACGATTGGTTGCTTGAATAAAAAGCATTGCTGGGCTTCATTTACCTAACAGACAAAACGAAGTCATATTGGTTTCACTTTGATTCTGATAACGGACTCATTGTAGCCTAGTAGCAATCCAGCTAACATCGTAGGATGGAACTTGAGAAAATGAATAGTCTGTTTTCACCTTTGTGTTAGGTGATCGATTTACAGTGAACGACAGGAAAGGATCGATTGCAGTGGGAAAATAGCATGAACCGTAGCTGGGTTTTCTACTCGAAAGCGTTCATCCAGTGTGAAAATGACCGTAAAACTATCCCCTTGTCTTTTCTTATCAAAAAACATTCCAATTTAGAAAGCAGCAACTATTAAGCTTCTACATGTTTCCGGAGTCGGTTGCCTATAAAAATACTCTTTTATTCTCGGAAGTCCTTAATTTATGTGTTGTAAATCTAGGCAGTGTAGAAGGGCAGGACAACTGCTGAAGGAAGAAAGCACTTTAAACGACATACTATTCTTTCACCCCATTGAATAAAGCTAAAATGTGTTTTACTTTGTTCTGGGTTACCAACATCAGACATTCACTGAGCCTGAACTCGCATCTCTTTCAGATTTGAAACATACAAATGTGAAACATACATGGCAACAATAAGTCAGCCCACAAATCAAAGCATCGAAGTGATTTCACACCAATTTCTATTCCTTTAGGAAACGTTGTGCAGCGTTCACCCGTTTTGTTTGAAAGCCTTACTTGAATACCTAGCTGAGCGCACGTAATAAATGGTACGCATTCTCACACATATCACGCTGTTCGAAGGTCTGTACTGGGTACTTCATACAGCTGTCAAAGGCTGAAGTTGAGTCAGACAGTTTTCTTGAGGGAAACTACTCACAAGGTTTCTGGAGGCTCCTCGACAGCCCACGGCCTGTTTCGTCCTTCTTGGGGCTCATTAGCTAGGCGCAGTTCCGTTCCGCTCTGCTTGAACTCAAATCCTACGAAATTCGTCAAATACTCTGAGTTGCACACCACCGGTTTTTTAAAACGCTCGTGGTAAGTTTCCCTCAATAAAATATACTGTGATATCTCGACTATCGTGCCAATATTGTACGAAATGAAGAATGTCACAAACGAGGGATTCTGCTGAGGTTCAGTTGAGTCTTCCGTTAAAACCAATTTGGTTTCAAAATGAGAGTAATTGTAGAATCATACTAGTTCACATCGATTATTTTACCCCCGGTTGAGGAAGTATCAATCGGATGCTAGAGACTACCGAATTCTGGTTCAGACGTGTTTTTAGACGTCTTATTGATTTGACATGTTTTGTCTTGTTTACTATGTTGGGGAAGCAGAGTTCCTATTCTAATGGGTGGTAATTTTAACCCCTACAATGTTACTTAACAGGAGATATGAATCTAGAGTTTAGGAAGGACATCATCCCAGAAGTGTCTTAGCTCTTTTGTGGTATGGTGGCCAGGGCGATTGACCTACTTTTTGAGCTAATGTCTTCTGCATTTTGACTGATTACTTGAACCTTGGAGATATGTTTAAATTTAATCTAAATTATTTCTCTCAAGAAAGCACCGTCTGTTTGTTGGAAGACTATGCTTATGATACAAGGCTGTAATACGAACACCGAAAAGTCTAGGTTTAAAACGATAAGCGATCTGATCAATATCGCCTTGCATGGACTTCTTCACATTACAAGCACCTACTTCCATAGCAGTCAAACTACTTTCAGTCGAAAGTGCTTGGAAATTTGGTATAATTGTATGTCTTTATTGAAGTTCCTATTTATTTGAACTGATAGCCCCATTATTTGAAACTTGTATCCTATTATTGATTTTGCACCAGGTGCAAGGGTATCGAGAAGTTCGAAACACCTTGCTGGACAGCTATTTAAACAGACCAACGCCTATCGAAGTAGACCAAGGACTACATCCACCTTATCAAATGACGTTCTTGCTTGAAAAACATCGAGATTGAAAACAATGCAGCAAACCGACTTGTTCCAGTTCCTACACAGTTGAAAGGACCGCTTGTTCGCTCGCCTCGTGAAAATACTATAAAAGAGGGAGATATTTCCATATGGGAATAAACGGAATTCCTACCCTATCCGATGTCAGCAAAGATTCCATCGCCTAGGTTATTAAACAACACAATTATTGAACCAGAATTCCAAGCGTTGTAAAGATCTTTCAGATGAAGTATTTTTCTATTATCACTTCAATCATAATCCCTAAAGCTCGTATTTTGTGCCACTATAAGAACAAAATTTGCAAAATTTTTGATTTCTCACTTTTCGGTGATTTCCTCCAACCAACGAAAATCAGTGGAATCTTAATAAATTATGCTTTTCATACATACGTGGAACGAATTAATATAAAGCTGTTGGAAGGTCGGTAACTACAAATAGGAAAACTATTTGAATCAATCGGAGGGATTCATATTCCTGATGGTTTCAACTACGAACTTAAAAGGAAACCGACTTTTCTTACTCCTTTCTCTTCGGTTGCTTTGATGCCTAGCGTTTACCTCAAGATTCAAAATAGGCGGAAGAATGATCAACAGTTTACTTCCTTTCTTATCAACGATAGAACGATCCTATAGATACCACTGTGAGTAGGTTGAACCTAACGTGATCAAAATACAGTGCCTGCTGATTTATAGGCAAATCTTGTTGTTTGGTTAACCATAGTCCAGTTTAGTGATCGGCCGTATGAAAAGTTTTTTCTCTGCTTTTTTAAATTACTGCAGAGCGCAGACTAACCTCTGTTGACAGCCGTAATCGTCTAAGCAAACGTTCTTCTGTGATTCTTAACTGTGGCACGCTGCCATAAATGTCTATACTACAGGAAGCCAACACCACAGCA
>SJOL01004294.1:0-16199 GCA_004794785.1 Opisthorchis felineus | reverse complement strand
CTACATCCACCTTATCAAATGACGTTCTTGCTTGAAAAACATCGAGATTGAAAACAATGCAGCAAACCGACTTGTTCCAGTTCCTACACAGTTGAAAGGACCGCTTGTTCGCTCGCCTCGTGAAAATACTATAAAAGAGGGAGATATTTCCATATGGGAATAAACGGAATTCCTACCCTATCCGATGTCAGCAAAGATTCCATCGCCTAGGTTATTCAACAACACAATTATTGAACCAGAATTCCAAGCGTTGTAACGATCTTTCAGATGACGTATTTTTCTATTATCACTTCAATCATAATCCCTAAAGCTCGTATTTTGTGCCACTATAAGAATAAAATTTGCAAAATTTTTGATTTCTCACTTTTCGGTGATTTCCTCCAACCCACGAAAATCAGTGGAATCTTAATAAATTTTGCTTTTCATACATACGTGGAACGAATTAATATAAAGCTGTTGGAAGGTCGGTAACTACAAATAGGAAAACTATTTGAATCAATCGGAGGGATTCATATTCCTGATGGTTTCAACTACGAACTTAAAAGGAAACCGACTTTTCTTACTCCTTTCTCTTCGGTTGCTTTGATGCCTGGTGTTTACCTCAAGATTCAAAATAGGCGGAAGAATGATCAACAGTTTACTTCCTTTCTTATCAACGATAGAACGATCCTATAGATACCACTGTGAGTAGGTTGAACCTAACGTAATCAAAATACAGTGCCTGCTGATTTATAGGCAAATCTTGTTGTTTGGTTAACCATAGTCCAGTTTAGTGATCGGCCGTATGAAAAGTTTTTTCTCTGCTTTTTTAAATTACTGCAGAGCGCAGACTAACCTCTGTTGACAGCCGTAATCGTCTAAGCAAACGTTCTTCTGTGATTCTTAACTGTGGCACGCTGCCATAAATGTCTATACTACAGGAAGCCAACACCACAGCAGGTCAATAGCGCTGCCAAGTGCTTGATTTACAGAAGACCCGATCATTTTGCGAGAGAGCTGCTGAAGGGCACAAAACTCCCGAAATTCCATTGCAAAACGCCAGACGACGTCCAGAAGATGGATATTGTTCCAAACGCAGTGTTGTCAACTTAATTTTTAACAATCCTGAAGGTGGTTATATTTGTACTGATGATCAGTTTTGAGGCAAAAAGCCTCTACTTCAATCATAAACTGTCATAACTGAATTTTCCTACGAAACAGCCGTGGGGCCGAGCAATTCAGTGCAGTTACGTCCACCCAATTTGGCGAGTTTTCCACATAACTATTGAGTTTGCGTTAGCAACCCCAAGCCAGCACCTTTTTCACCAATGCAGTTTCGAACTAGATAGTCGCTCGAAAGCAAACCTTTCGAGAATTCTCCCGGACCCTGATAGGACGTATGGACGAATTTCTGCGATCGGACGCACACAATTTCCACTTACTTTTTTATCCGCAATACACCTACTGATCAATTCCAAACACATGTCGGTTTGGCAATTAACCAACGATTCAGTCAAACACTGGTTTATTTATGAAGCTTGTCGTCAGTCCTGTTGAGCACCACTCAAAGATTCTAAAGGTTTTATTAAATCTCATATTTTCTGGATAGAATCTCATGACTGTTTCGATCTGTCAGGTTTATCCTTGTCACAATAGAAGCTAACTCTTCATTGTTTTGCGCTTAGATCACGTGCAAAAGGTCAGGTGGGTATATTATTGATCTTACGTGTGTCGGATGGCTGAACATTTCGATTGTTCGTGCGCTCTTGAGACACGAAATTTCAAAGACACGAAGCAGCGTTCAAAGGAGGCTCCTCAGAGAGTGTAATAAATTGTTAGTAATGCGAGGTTATTTGGGAATTCTGGTGAAGATTTCGTCCTGTAAGTGACGCCAATCTATGCTGAAAAGCAGAAAAGCACTGCATAGCTGGTCCAAACTTATCGGGAATCATCAGCAGTGGGTGCCTCACAAAACTCCAGACAGTCTAGAACCCGCAAACACTACGTGATGTGGACCCCGTGGCTGAAGGCGAGTTAGTCACTCAGCTGATCAGCCACTCGTGGAAGAGCGGTTAACTGTTCAAACTTCTAGCCGCTAGGTCGCGGATTCGAGACTTTTTGGAGTTTCGTGAGATGCGCACTGCTGACGATTCCCAATAGGGATGAAACAGCTGCACAGTGCTTCTCGGCTTTTCAACGTAGCTGGGCTTCACTTACAGGACGAAATCTCCACCAGTGTAATGAATGTCATAAATATTGATGTAACTGTAACAGTACTTTGTACTTTCCGCGTTACGGAAAACACCATTGACATGCGTAGTGCTTTAGATCCGATTCAGAATCATGTAACTTTCCTATTCTTCTGATAATCAACCTAGTTGAACTTTTTATGTTTTGCAAAGTTTTTGCTCATGCGGAGGTTGACTGTCACTTTGCTGCTGAAGTTCTTCCGAAATCCGCATCCAGAGGGTAACCAGTGTGATAAGGCAGACTGCAATAAGAATTCAAGTCGTAGAATAACGACCGTAATAATTGGGACTTCTGTTCGGAACACCAGAAAACTTAGGAGGTAGAATGATGTGAATTCAACTTGTGAGAATATCGTTAGCATTGTCGCCGTTATCATCATCTTCAACTGTAAAAAGCGCGTACATGTTGTACAGTGGCTAAAGCTGCCGCAGTTTCTTTAGCCGATGATTTGGAGGAATGTGGATGGATTGTGTTCACATAAAGAGAAACAAACGGTCGGTATTTGTTTTGCTTTGCATATTTATTATCCGGTCATTGTCAGCCAAACTTCCGGAGTCTGGACTGCATGTGTATGACAAGGCTTATACAGGTTAAACGATGCTTTAAGTAAAGAAATAATGGAAGATAGCATTGCATGCTGACCAAAGGAAGCCTGTGTCTGTCACTGATCGGTTTGCGTTCCTAACGTGAATATAAAAAAGGATAGCGGGGAGCATAACAAAAAGGACATAGTGAGTGAGCCTAATCATTGTAGGAGGAAGGTGTAAGTGTTCTCTTAGGAAGGGTAATTCTGTACATTTTTAGTGATAAAAGTGAATATCTGTGCGACATAGGGAAGGCAAATGCAAATAGCCGTTTTCAGTTGCACAGTAGGTGTGCGGTGTGAAATGCACAGTATAACTTCGATGGAAGCACATAAGAGGCATAGATACAAATATCTGGTTGTCTGTCATCGGGCTTGGGAAGGAGCCTTTAGTAGTATTCGTTCTGAAATAAAGTAATAAGATTGGGTTAGTTCATTGATTTAGAATACTACTGTCAAAAGCAATTCTTGTGAGGAAGAAGAAATTCTATCGAGGTCAAAAATAGCAAAAGCGGTTTCTGAACCAACCAGCGTCGGAACTTGGATTCTGAACGTACGAGGAATGCCCTATAACGAAAGTTTTACTAATCGATGGATCGTCAAAGGTTGTGAACTGATCGAATGGTTCGGAGTTTTCATCGACAGACAGATCACATTCACTATAGGCACGAGCACCAGGGTGGACAACATGAAAATATCTTTTCACGTATGTACACTGTGTTAGTAAACAAAGACGAAACGCCAATCTACTACGTACTGATGATGTCATATCAACTAATAACGAAAGGTTTGTAACCAAATCACCGGGCCCAGCGAAAGGACTAAAGCCGCATACAGAGAGCGCACTCAACCACAAATTAAAAGACTCCCTTTATCGCCCTATGTAGTAATGGGGAATGCAAATCCCAAACTGAAGCTTTCTCTTTGATCCGACCCTACAGTTGCCCTTTCGACAGTTGTTCAACAACAAATAAAATCTCCCGCTAGCTTTTCCCGGATATTATCAATGAGCTCACGTCTAGTTTCAGATTTCTACATCAATGCGGTTTCAAATCTGTTCCGTTAAGTCTCGTGTCACGTAATTCATGTACTGAATCCCTTCGGTACCCAACTGTCCGTGAGTAATCGGGAAATTTTCTCCAAATTTTTGGCAAGCTTGGGTGGACACCTCAATTCAATTCAATTCAATTTATCAGCTATAAACCGTGTACCATAGGCAGACTGGTTCCAGCTGCTACAGTTTCGATCACCGGAAAACGGGAGTGTGGGACGTACAACCAAGCCTTGGAGGCGAATGCATGTTCAGTTTGTTTGGAAATTGGATAGCTGCGCATTGAAGGCAATAGCTTTGATGCACGAGTGCCACTGACTGCGCGATTGGGCCATTTCTGCCAATGTCATTAACCACTGGTGATTTGAGTCCCGGGGTCCCCATCCAGGGAGGCGGCAGTTGCCCACCCGACTAAGTTTACTGGTTAGTGTTTTCGTAGTTCGTTGCCAGGTCATACACCGTCCACCTCTCGGTCGCTTTCACTCAGCTGGGTGAAAAGAGCTCTGCGAGGCAGACGGTCTTCTGGCATGCGGAGTACATGTCCTAACCAGCGTAACCTATGGAGCGTGAGTAATTCATCTATCGCAAGAGAATTCATTCTTCCTAAGACCATCTGGCGTACCTCACCATTGCTAATCCGATGTTCCCACCAGATCCGGACAATGCTTAGGAGACACCGATGCTCAAACACTGACATCTTCCGTATGTCCTCTGCGCGTAGGGTCCACGTCTGTGATCCATAAAGCAGTATGGATCGCACCATCGCAGTGTAAACTCTTCCCCTGACAGACAAACTGACGTCACTTCGGCGCCATAGGTGTCGGAGTTTGGCAAAAGCTGCTCTGGCCTTCTCGATTCGAGAAGTAATCTCATCTCCAGCCAGTCCACCGGAACGTATACAGCTGCCCTGGTAAACAAATTTATCTACCACGTCGATTGGCTCGTCTGCAAGCATGATGTTTGGGTTTGATCCCATCCAGTCTTGTAGCAGCACTCTGCATTTTGCAGGTGTGGGTCGCATGCCAAACCGTGCGGCAGTTATTTAGGTTAATTGAAATCGTTTGCATTTGGGAAGGATCTGAACCAAAGAGAACAATATCGTCCGCATACTCAATGTCTGTGAGCGAACGCCCCGGGTGGACACCTGGTACGAGCCAAATTAGTGGTCTTGGATATTATGGGTGGTCACTACAAGGCAGACGCGACCACCTAAGTTTGGCTCACAAGGATGCTGAAAATGTTTGGGACAAGTTGAAATAAGAAGTTCAAGTACCTGTGAGGTGGACGAAAACACGCACGTACTCGAATCGCCGACCTCCCGCCTACCGGACGGTGCTCTACCGGCTGGGCTACAGAGGACTCCCTCTCTGTTACGTTTATGCACTTGGACTTCAGAGGTGATTCACTACACCTCTGCCTAATTGAAGGTATCTGTTTGTGATATCGCTTAGCCCCTTGCGTGAATTTTAGAGCGGGTCTGGCGTTGATATCGTCCTGTGACCAAAAATGCACTGTGTGGATTGTTAGAAGTTAGAAAGGTGGAAGTTGGAATGAAGCGACATGCCTGGGGGTGGACTGAAACCACCGATGTCGTTCAGTTCAGTGCAAGAACGTGGCTGAGTTGGTTGCAAGAATGTTGCGACCGCAAGGCATTCCAACGACTCACAAGCCGAGTGCAGTCTGGGGAAGATTGATTTCACAACCAAAGGACGAAACTAGACAAAGCAACCAAAACGATGTTAGCTACCATTTAAATAGCAGGGGATGCAGCATGTTTATCAAACAAACCAGAAGGAAACTATCTACACAGATAAGCCAACACAGGACGGCCGTGAGAAGTTTCGATCCCATTTCTTTGGTTCCCATCATTGAGGATGAGAAAAGTTGACATTTCAGTATGGAATACGTGAGGATTCTTGCGCGCGGAGGTACCAACAAGTGAGAGAATTTCCGGAAGCGTGGTACTCTACCGCGAACTCAATCAACCAACACGTTGAACTGCGCCCACTCCATTAAACTCTCTACAAACGGAATCGAATAACACGAATACGGCCGGGCATCGGACAAACGGATCAGAGGACGGGGTCAACTACGGGGCCAGCCCGGGAAACACCACAAGGTACGAATCACCTGGTCATCTGGAGGCCGGCCATTCAGATCACTAGCGAAAAGTCCAATGAATAAGATTACTCATCAAGAAAACCGACCTTACTCCAAGGTCACCCCCTTCAGAGGCATCTACATAAGCTCGCACACCACCAACCGATGCACATCCACCAACGCACAGTTCGGCTCCGCTTCACAGCGACGCACTGATACCGTCACCTCGACTGGTGACTGAATGTTTACGACGCAACTGTCAAGCTCGGAGGACAAATAAACCACCAGCAGTTGGTTACATATGTGCTTTTACAAACCAATCCGGATTTATCCTACCCATATATAAAGATAACTGGGTGCATGAAATTCAAAGATATGCTTTTACTTTGTACGTCTGACATATAATTTTTCATTCATTGATCCAGTCCTTCATTTCGAGTGTCCCGCAAGCTGTGTGGGATGTACGACACGGTGGTTATCCCTAAGGTCTGCTGAGCACACGTCACCCTACAAGCCTTCTGATAAACCAAACCACCTGACTAGTTCCATTGTGGTAATGAACAGATTAATCCCACAGCGTCTTTCCGGTGCTATTCTAAGGCCATCTCAACAGCCGAAGCAACTGCAGTTCGACTACAACAAACTTTGTGTCGCCAGAACCGTCACGTGATAGCACAGACCCTGAAATGGTCCACTAGTTCCCCTAGTCAAACTGCCTCTACTACTGAGCCATAAGTGGCTCTCCGAATTGTAAAACGATTATATTGACTGATGTTACTGGCCACTTGTATTAAAATATGTGTTTCTTTAAGCTTTTATATTAGTTAAATATGTATTTGTCCGACGAGACCATATCGTGCCTTAAATTACGTAGATTGCTCGCGGTATAATGCTGAGCTAGAGGAAGACTTAAATGTTGAAGAAAATCTGCCGTTGAGTCAATGCTCATCCTTGAGGAGCAGAACTTGTACCTATTGGTACATAGTCAAAGTTTTCGAGGGACAACCCCCGAAGAACGACGATGATTTGCAACAGTTTTGCCTAGAAAATCAGCGATCATTCAAGGAAAGACATGTTAAAATATTGCAACATACCAAACGTACCTCCGGCACTAGGTAGATTCATCTTCACTTGTTTTTCAGGGGTTATCACTTGGCAATTTAGCCTTTGAAAGACTGTCGGGTGGTGTAAGTTGTTCTTCCAGCTGTGCTAATCGTTGTTCGAGAGCATCTAGTACTCGGCTGCTCTGGTGCTGCTCGTAACTAGACCTTCCAATTAAATGATCCGTGTAACTTCGCTGCTGGTCCATACGAAGCTTCAGCAGCCACGGATTGGTCGTATACTCCCTTGAGGTCTGTGAAGTACGCTGATGGGGTAAGAGATGGGGCGATTTTAGTGGAGGCAGGCTTGAATAAGCCCCTAACCGACAGAGTTCTTCTCTGGACCCCGCAACAACCGCTCGCCGAATTTCAATAAGCTCATGTAATCGATCAAGCGAAGATAATCGATGTGGTCTTGGAGGACCAATCAAAAAGTCGAAAGTCTCTGTGTCTAGGGGAATGCGAGAAAACTCATTGGAACGATTGGGTTGCGCTGGCTGAGAAGATGGATGTTGAAGACAGTCAGTGCTTCTGTATAGTCGAAATTTGTGGGAATCTGTTGATTTGAGCGGAAAGGTACAGCACTGATCGGTTTTCGAATCTGCAGTCGATATTGGGATTGTTGTTTGTGTGGATGTTGACTGACTAGTGGATCGATTTTGCCGTCCAATCAACTCACGTAAGGATGACACATAAAGCGTTTGCCTCTGTTGTTTTCGTTCAGCTTCTTCCAACTGAAGAACAACACGTCGCAGTTGCTGTTTCAGGTACAGTACTTCTTCCCGCAGTCGTTGCAGTTCATCGAAGCGCTCCTTTCTGGAGGTATCTTCACTCACGGTTTCATCACTGTTTGATGTTGGAAACATTGCCAAGAGGTCTTCAACTCGAGTACATGCCTGATTCAAACGCGCTTCAACAAGTTTCTCCCACGTTTTGAGGCGTTTTTGTTCCTCACCCACTGCTTCGGCCAGAGTCTTTGATCTGAGTGGCGATGCAAGGTCCCGCGTGGGCCCACCAGAGATGGATCTTCTGCTTTTGTGTCCTTTTGGTTCTCTGTCAAGGTCAGGATTTTGTAGACTGGGACTACGCATTTGATGAAGAAGAGGGGGGTTTGAAGAGTCTTTTGAAGCTGCCAAAAGAGGTTCTGGTAATTCATTTCGCCACACAGAAGCCGACGGTTGATTTTCCGGCTGCAAATTTTGAGAAGCATATTCATCTGTCAAGTTAGATGGGAAAACGCTTGAACTGGCAAAAAACTGCCTGTCATCTGCACCAACTCGATAGTTACTGCACCACTCAGATATGCTGGATGGAGGCGTGCTGAAAACCGACACAGATAGGTTCACCGATTCATGGGCTCTTTGTGCATCCTCCAGTATTCCCGTAACAACAGGTCCCATACTGTGAGGTCCAGTTAACTCTGTCCCGATTCCGGAATCCACAGTTGTGGAAAACTGCTCAATTACCCTGTCAATCATACGCAATGATTCATCTACAGAGCCACCTGGCTTCTCCCTAGTAATCGTGTTCCTTGCCAGGCAGAGGGCTGAGTGAAGCTGCGACGTTTCCGTGCTACTAAATACAAATCTTCCATTGATAGACGCAGATAACCAGAGTGCCAGTCCTTTCTTCAATAAGTCACGATTCACTTGAAGAATTGGGGTCATTAGCCGTTGTCCCAGACTTTGAAGTTTTTCAATCGAGCTATCATCCATGAAATAAGTTTCACCCTTGTCAGCTACGCGTTGCAAGTCTTGAAGCAACTGTTTTTCCGTGGGAGACATTTGAATTTGGTCTTTGTACAAAGGTGTTACTTGGTGTGTGGCTCTGTGTATAATATCGACGGATGCAGTCAGCTCGGCAATCTCTCCAGGTTCCATGACTCTGGGAGTGCATGGTGTGACTAAACGTCCAAAAGCCGCATAAGCTTGTTCAACTGTGGGACTAAATTGTACCAACACAGACGGTGAAAAGTTTTCGGGTTCTGAAGCACTTTCTGGTGGATTGTGTAGTTTGTCAGTCGAATTAGCAGGCAGAACATTTTCAGCCTCTCTGCAGATTTGGCGAACTTGAGTTAGCAAAGGTCTCAATCGTGATAACGAACAAGATTGAGTTTGAACAGTTTTAGTCTCACCATTTTCGGGGCATTCAATAATTATCTTGAAAATGCCATCCTCAAGTTCTTGAACTGTTCTCTGATCCTCTTCATCAATCTTTGAGTTTTCCAAAGCCTGTTTGACATAATGCGTTTTTTCAAGCATACTGGCGACGACTTCGGAGTTGAAAAGGTATTCGGAAGAATCAAGATCACGTTCAACCTGTTCCATCCTTCGCATCAGTGAATCCTCACAAGCATACAGTTCAGAACTGTCTTCTTCCACACGGGTGCTTCTCTGAAGCCTGTGTTTTTCCGATATCGTGGGTTCCTTTGGCAACAAATGACCGATAACCTGCAGTAGAGATAGGACGGTTGTAGCAGACCTTTCCTCCTCTATGGACTGCAGCAGTCTGTTGAGACATATTGCAACTAACTCCAAATTAGATGCCTCCTGGTCAGTCAGTTGTTCATTATCCTTCATCATGTCTATCAGGCTTTCAATCATTGTACAAATGTGTGCCAATATTCTACTTTTTGTTTCTCGGGGGATCGCATCCCACTGGCACCAGGTTTGCCCACTAGCGACGGCATGTCCAAGTGCTGCTTGTAGTAAGGCGGTTTCAGAACTTGGAATGCCAGTAGCCGAAATCATCTGTCGTAGCAGATCCAAAAGAAGCATTGCTTCACGAGGATGAACGCGCACAGGCCTGGAGAGCAGACTAAATCGAATGGACTCGTTGGAAGTCAGACTTTGTAATGTGCTGCGTATTCGCCCAACGCGTACCGGTACTGGTAGGTCTGGGTGGGAAAGCGCGGCCTCAAAAGAATCACACAACTGTCGGAGTTCACAGCGTTGACTTACTGTGATGCAAGTTGGTCTGGCATAGATTAAATAGTCTAGCAGACCGTGAAGGTTTCTTCGCAGATATTGTGGCCCTGCCTCTGGAGTTCCAAGCAGCATAAAGATACGAAGAATTTGTATTAGCAACTCTTTTTCCCCTGGCTCCAGCGTGCGCACGACTAGATCAGGATCGGTGTCCTCCTCTAACGTGGTCAAAGAAGCAACAAGGTCAATTAGTTCCCGATGCACCAAACGTCCAAGCTGTGTTTTCACCTCTTGCAGGAGTTCGGAAACTTCAGTTGCTTCGGATAAGTTTAACTCGTAGTTTTCCAAGTTTGCCGCGGCACAGAGACTGCGTTGTTCATGTTGTTGCAGCATTGCTCTGTGGGGAATTGGTGACAGGCAGCCAGTAGACATGTACTGAAGGACTGTCATTAGACAAGTACCGAAAGCAGCAGCATCCGAAGGACAGATCGTCATACCAAACAGGCTGCCTGACGAATACTGTGCGAACAAAGAGGGCAGAAGGCTTAGCAAGTATGTGAGGCATGAAATAACGTTAGCGTCAACCAGAGAAGTACTCGTGTTATCTCTCATGGGGCACATGGCTAAGCGCAGAGCATCACGTAGAGGATTTGAGATGTTGACATAGTCCATTTCAGGATCCGCTTGCAATTCTTCTAAAGCCCTCACACTTATCCAAGCATCATGAGCTTGCATAAAGTGTCCATTTGCGATTGTCAGCTGAATGGCGTTGCACAACTCAGAGTTAGTCATATCGGCGGTGAGATCACATTCATTGCTAACAGCCAGTTTTCGGATAGTCGCTGTTCTCTGGTGTTGTGCCTCCAGGGCTAGGCGGGGCTTCCAAAAATTTATTAGCTCCTTGAGTTTATCGATCTCATTATCTGATAGTCGAATCGAATCACAATGATCGCCTGAAAAATTCGTTCCTTCAGTGGTATTCAGTACGGAACTTAGAAAGGATTGTGTCAGGCCTAGAACCGCACGGCAATCGTTTGAAATCGCTGAATAATCATCCGAATCCCAAGACTGCAAGCTTCCTTGTTGGTGGGAACGATTGTTCAGTACTTCCAAAGCCAAATTCAAGATGGCTGCATCTTTTTGGGGCAAGCGGATTTCATCGTTTGATTCACTTGAAGTCACTCTATCTAAAATCTGCTCAGCGGTTTGTAAGCTAACAATGAGGTCTGTTGTTGTAACCACATCCAAATCCCGATTTTCGATATTTTCTCGAATTCTTTGCAAACTTCGCGAGAGGAACTGCAGTTCGTAGTCAGACAACCTGGATTGGTCAGTACATCGTGAAAGCGACTCTTTCGCCTGAGCTAACATACCACACACGTTCGGGGTTAGGTGGTAGCTAAGAGGACTTGTTAACACCAAACCGATGGTATCTGCAAGTTGCTTCTTATCAGTGGCACTGAGATAACCTGTAGTTTCAACTGCCTCCAATCTGTGTAGTGAATCTTCGGTTTGTGCCAGGAAGACCTGCTTGAGGATGTCGCGGTAGTTGTTGCAAGCAATCGATATTAAAGCACGACTTCTGACATCCAATTTGACGGGTTGTCTTAGTAGCGCAGTTCCCAATAACCGCCAAACCAGTCGTTTCAGATGAATAATCCACTTCGGGGCCAACTTCTCCCAGCCAAGCTGACTATGCATTAGTGTTAGAGTGTGTAACATGCCGGTCAACAAAAGCGTACAGCCATATGGAAGTGGCTTCTCTACGTCACTTGCTCCAAGTAGTTCCTCCAACATGTCTGGAATAAATCCACATAAGTTTTGAGGAGTTGGTTCAACCAACTCATTTATGACAGTGGAGTCGATTTCCAACGTATGGGTCTCATGAAGCATGAAAACCCTACCCTCTTCATACAAACTGCTGAGCATGCAAAGCGTTTCGTCGTCAATCGAAGCCGTAGAAATGGCAACCATCAATCGGTTGAGTATGGCAAGTTCCCTAGGGGTCAGAGCCGTTTGCCGTGCTAGGTAGAGAACAAATATGTGTAGCATTAGAAGTTGGTCAGAAGAGATATCGTTTCTTTGAGTATATGTTTCATGCATGTTTCGGAGAATTCGCTCAACAAATTGACGCGCATTTCGTGTGATTGGGATTTCACAGACACGATGTAGGGAGCGCAATTTTTTACAGTCAGCGTCACTTATTTCAAACCCAGCTGCATCACAGATATCCTCGACAGATTCTTGCATAAATGAGTGTTTTAGCAACTGTGATTTCATTCCTTCAAGTTCGTTTATGATCCTCTTTCTTGCCATGTCACTAGAGCTTGCTAGTGTTTCTAGCCCCGCCAACAGTAAACTTGCTTCAGCTGGCCAGAGGGCTTCACCATCCATCGTACGCTGGACAAAAAATAAAGCAGTTAACTGTTCGCCTAGGTTGGGTGGACTGCCTTTTGGAGTGCTTAGGAAGGTAGTCACAATATCTAAATCAGCGGCCGAAATCTCCATCGGTACGTAGAGCTGTTCTTGTGTCTTTTCATCAAGTTTCTCTGTGCTGACGGTGATATCCTTACTCTCTTCCAATTCTACCAAGATTCCCAAAAGCGGAAGCATTGTGCTCATCAGTGGTGGATATCTTCGCATTTGTTCGAGGACGCACCGATGAAGAAGCGCCGTCGTCTTGGGATCAAGCCGTTGGGTAGCTTCCGCAGTGTCAAAACTTCCGCAGTACTTCAGTACGCTTAGTCTGTTGTCGCCAGTCCTGTTAACCCTAGTAGGGTCATCAAAGGCATACATTCGGAAAAGTTGAAGGCGCTCAACCAGATCTTGTCGGATTTGGCTACTTTCCTTCTCTTCTATTTTTTTCAGTTCGTTGACTAGTATGTTGCGCAGGGCATCTGGTGAACTAACGACACCACCTACATTAACTGACTGACCACTGACTGAAGCACGTAGCAGTTGGGTTTTTACTGAATGGAGACTATTGCAGAGTTCCTCTGAAAATGAACCGGTCGCTGATGGGGAGTTCAAGATTTCGGTAATGTCATCAAACAGTTGTGCTGCTTCCACTGGATTCAACACCTTTCCTTCTGCAAGGCCAGCCAATTCTGGACATTCAATGAGATACGACGTACCTGGTTTATCCAGCGTGGTCTCGAACTCTTCTGATTTGACCGAGTCGGATGCACTACTGAGGATCTGGTTAACTATCGAAAGCTCGTCTCGTGTCAAGGCATTGGCACTAGAATTGCGCAGCTTTTCCATTATTCCAATTAGGAACCTCAATTTAACTGGAATTTTCGCTTTTTTGCACATAATGGCCATGCCCAATGCATCGATGACTTTTTCGTTGCCGACAGCCTTCAGCCGGACGCCATCTTCTGAGTTGGTATTCCCACCGTCGGCCAGGTGATCAGACTCTGATAACTTGCCACTGTTAACCTCTAGCAGCGCGCCATTAAGGGAATCTTCCACCAAATCACGTGACAATGATGCTGTTTTTGCCAATTCTTCCTTCACCATTTCCAGAGTTACTGCTGGCACATGCTCGTCATTCACTAATTGGTCAAGTAACCCGTCGACAACCGCCGTGATAGTTGGTGTGGTTGATATGCCTAGGCATCTCGCCAACTCTCTAACGTGTGCCAGATGCACAACTAGGGCCGCAAGATCCTCCGGTTGAGAACATTGACATTTAGCTGTAAAACACTCCGCTTCTTTCACGGCCTCCAATAACAGTGAACATAGATTTGGGCGTGATTCATTCTCTAAGGGCTGCAAAGAAAATTCAACTGTTTCTTTGAGGTTAGGCTCAGTTTTGATGATCGGACTCATCAGTGGTGAATTACATAACGTAGAAGCTAAAGTGCTCGGTTTATGAGTGATTGCTGTCCATAGCAAGGTAGAAAACAACGGAATGCGTGACGAATCAGTTTCAACCCGTGCAACAGAGTTTGCGTCAGCTGATTCCAGGTTAATTTGGAGCAGCTTAGCGATATTGGTAATGGCAAAGTTAATTTGATTTGCCAATCGGTCGAGACCAGTGCTGCTTGTGTGATCCGGAGCATTCGCCCCTTGGATTAATCCAGAAACCGTTTCCTCAATGCTTTTTGCTTGCGTTTTGTCCATCGAAATCTCAGGTATCGCTTTGCATAGTCTTAGTATATAAGCAAGCGAGTACCTATCACCACTTTCAAGAGCATTTCCATTTCCTCCTGACAGACTGTTTTTAATGGCCACCAAATGCGCCAAACAGGCTGTATATTCTAGTAAACTGTGTTTCCGTTCAGTATTGCTCAATCTTTCCCAGGTATTCGATAGTTGGTCAGCAAGTGACTTCCGAACAGTGGCATCGTCTGTTTCGTTAAACACTTTGGCTAACTTCCTTATTTGCCGTAAACTAAGAGGTTCCTCCAGATTGTCGTGCGTATCCCTGAAAAGCTCTGCGCGAATATTATTTGGTATATGACTATTCTCCACGCCCATTGACATTGATTCGCTGTCCAACTGTAACACCTGTTCTCCTGCTTGTTTCAGATGAGCAATTGTACACTGATCAGAAAAACGTTTTATATCTTCCAACACCTCTGTCGTAAGCACCCAACCATCCGACTGACGCCTGCCCAGATGTAGTTGTCTGACAACAGACTGAATTAATGGACAGTCATCTATCTTATGTATTTCTGCAATTTCAAGACAGCATTGCAGTCCGCTAGCCAGCATTGCGCATTCGTTTCTGGTTAGGACAACCAAGCCTTGAGACTCATCAGAAGTGTCGATAGTGGACAAAAATTTGCGTATTCGTAAAGCATATTCGTACACTGTGGTTGCACTGAAAGATCCTAGACGATCTACACGTGACATGTTTGAAGTAGTATCCGATACAAACAACTTGGCTTCCTGGCAGTCGTTCTCCTCCAGCGCAGACTCCAGTGTGCCTTTGAGAGGAGTGCATTCAATGGGCATTGAAGATGCCTGGTTCGTTGAGAATGATCGACTGATCTGCGATAACTGGACAACCGAATGTGATTCTTCCTGCGCTGACCTTGTCGAAGCTGAGTTTATTAGTGCTCTCCCACCGATTCCCTCGTTCATTGAGGTTAGACGTTGCAGCCAAAATTTGATTTGTACTTGATTGATTTTGACGTCTGAGAATAAGTACATCTCATTCATAGCAAACAAGAGGTTTGCTTTAAGTACATCAAGATTGTCTGTATTCTCGCCAGATGTGAGAAGGGTAGCAAACAAATAAGGATCGACTACTACCCAATGATTGTTCGGGATAGCTTGATCCAGAGTAGCCTGCAGTTGATGCATTATTTCCGGGATTTGTAGCTCATCTTTAGTAAAATTTGACGAGTCTAGCCAGGCGTTTGTTAGTCTTTGAGAAAGCCAACCCAAGATACACTGGTCAGCTTTATCGAGCCTTTGGTCAGTGCGTCTCGAAATACGTTGAATCAGTTCCACCAACAAGGCAGCTTCGTCTCTCTGTAATCCGCCATTGTATGCGTACACATGAACCAAACCAGCACAAATCATGTCAATGAGTCGTATTCTTTCAGAGTCAGAAAGATTCAGGTCAGGCGTATTTGCAAAATGAAGTAGGGTTAGGTGCATATTTTCAAGCGAACTGCGGAAATGAGAATCTTCTTGTAATTTGTCTAGGACCTCCGCGACCAAAGCCAAAGACGCCCTGTCAAATAGCTGAGCAGAATTCATCAAGAAAGGAAACATATCATGATTAGGATAGGCGGCACTCAGGAGACGCAAACTTCGATTCAAAAGGTCAGAACCGTCGAACAACACAAGAGATTCCTTCAAAAACGTACTGTCGGAATGACGCAAGAATCTCTGTAGGATAACAAAAGAAAGCAGAACGTCGCAAAATTTGACACCAGCATTATTAAAAAGTTCGACTGCATCAGAAGCGCCAACAGATTCACACAAAAGATTAGCTCCGAAAAACTGACAATGAAATCCATCCAAAACAACCTGCAGCTGACTCGCTAGAATGGGCAGTTGGGTGGCGTAGTGTGGATTGCATTGCATGGCCCTCGCCGTCTTCACCACTGGAACAAGGGCAGAGTGTGGAATAGCCGATTCGAGCTTCAGAACACTCGTGACAATTTCGTTGGCTTGTTCCGGCGTCAATTCGCTAGCTACTCGTTTCTGTACTGTTTGCAGCAAGCTGTTGAGCTGTTCCGATTGTTGAG
>SJOL01004283.1:226348-246736 GCA_004794785.1 Opisthorchis felineus | reverse complement strand
CCAGGAGACTGTGTTCGTCCGACCTTTACCCATTAACCAACCTGGTATGAGAGACTCTGTGAGTGTCGCATGGACACTCCCCACTATAGCTCAATGGGTCACCGGGGTACACAAACCGCCACACCACGGTAAGGTCCAGTCTCTTCGTGACGGAGCAAAGGGCAAGAGTGACGATGTCATCGTTATTTGCACTAAAATAAGGAGACCGAAAAATATCTGAAGAGACGTTACAATCAGGCGCTCATAAAAACAAGAGATCTCCAAAGATATACACGCTGTACTTCCTTTCCATATAGTGGTGGTTCCCGGAGACCACAACTCATCTTTAATTGTTCCCTCACCCACTCTTTCTCTTCGTTTCACTCTAAGGCTTTAAATATAATTAGACAAACTTTGTGGTTGTACGGCACTGAAGCATCAGTGTCAACACTGATGTTACTGTCTTTGATGATGGTGTCGAGGCAATGTTGTGAACCCTTACTGCGCGAAGCGTTGTTCAGAATCCTTCCGGATTTTTCAACGTCTCAAAGGTACGTGCTCTATACGGACCCACAAACATTGGGTGCCCTGTAAAATAGGAAGATAGGAACAGATTCCCAGGGCGCAGGATGATAGTGGGTGGAGAAGGCGGTAAAACGACTACTGCGTGTGGCCGCTTATCCAAGAGCTTACGGAGGTCAAGGCCATTCCCACTACCGACCTATCCAGAGTCAGAGCACGGAACCCCGATTCTTAAACGGCAATATAGTCCCTCAAAACATGGTTTCCAAACGGAACACATCACAGCTGAAACTCCTGTTCACTTTCAGGAGTGTTCACTGCAGCTGCGCAAAAACAGCGCAGTGTGGCGACCATCGCAATCGTCGTTGGCAACATCATCGATAACAACGCACCAGTGTTGGTGTTTTAGTGCCATATAATAGTGAGAGAAAAAAAGCCTAGTCACTAGTTGAAAGAAAATGGTCAAGAGCAACGTGCGTACACATTAGGAAAATGACTATCACGTCAAAGTAAGACGCCATCAGTGGGATTGACCCAGTGTCTTTTGCTAATCTCACTCGACACGAGCCCACTACACAACGGCGTACTTTAGTTAGGCAGCCCGACTGGGATTGAGTACGCTCGGCACTGGGACCGTTTACGTACCATGTCCCGTACAGTGTACAAGAAGGATCGCGCGGATACCAAACAGAAAGTTGCGAAGACCCCATAGCACGCAGTTTACGATAATCGCCATTTCGCGTTACTAAGCCATGTCCCCCACGAGTCTTTCGTCAGCAAGAGCCCGAAATTGAAAACGGTGCTTTCTTTGGTAGAAAGTAGACGGGCGTGCGAAGTGCGTGTCCCAACCACCCCAGCCTGATGATTTTTATGTGCTGATATAGTAATTTTGATCTGCCCCCGACACCACTTACTTACGACCACGCTGCAGCCAGCTAACGCCTGCTATAATACGGAGCCACTGATGACTAATAAGTCGTCCTGCTATGGCACGCTTTCGGCACCTAGTTGCTGTACCACCTGAAAAAAGCGCGGAAGCTAAGATACTGCCAGGTTGTCCATGCCTAGACAGGAGCAGTCGAGATGCGGAGGTTCGGTTCGAACCACGGACCTTCCGGTCAGTAAATTCGCCCCCTAAAGACTGAGCCATCTCTTGACAGGAAGCCTTGCAGATGCCTACTTGTTGTAGGAAAACTACGGTCTGTTGTTAAAGTTGATACGAGCAGAATTGTGAGGATAGAGAGCACGAAGTATACTTATGCACCGGAAGCATACATCTTTCACGAGATGTATGTAGAATTGTCCTGTCTACGGAGTTGAAGGATAATTTGAAGTTGAGGAAAACCACAGTTGTTAGCCGGTGGTATGTATGGCGCTGCACAATTATTTGACGTAATGCGAAGACGTGGCAAGTGCACCCTCTATCCGGACGAAACCCTGTATGCTGTGTCTGAAGTGTTGAGGTTAGATGACACAATAATATCGAAGCCAGGAATAGCCGTTTCCAGCACCCTTTTCGAATAAAACATAAGGATTGATAGGCCTCATTTGTCTGGAACGCGTTCTTATTTCAATCCAGTTAGGGCAGAACACAAAAATGCACCACTGTCTTTAAGTGGTGCCGGCGGGAACTCATCTGGCTCGGCAGGCCGTGTTTCAATCCAGAAAGGCATACTAGTACTTTAGAGTAATGGTAGTAGTTCAGACACTGGGAGAGGACCTTAACTCAGACCACAGCTCGAGCTGAACGGGCCAAATAGAGGGCCTGTAAATATAAATTGGTGGTCAGCTAAATATTGTTGAAAATGCTCTATCTGGCTATCTATACACTGGCTTTTATTATATATTAAATTTCCAATTTTATCTTAGGCTCACTAATAGACGGGATTCCGGGTCCGATTTTGCGAATTAGCTGGAACAGTTTGCGCGCATGCTCCACTGCACCAGCCCCTCGATTTATTGAGCTTCTGTTGCCCCGTCCTCCTATCCGCACAAACTTTGAGTTGGTGTCCAACCGAATTATGCATGGCCGAAAGGATATGACGTCAGGAAGCCCAAGCAGCCGCTTTGAGATCCACCGGTTGGTGTGTGTGTGGGCTCGGAATTACCACATTACCAAGTTTCCGGTGCCACATAGAGCGACTGTTTTCTTCCCGGTTACGACCAGTGTCCTACGAAGTGACCGCTTTCCAACCATATGTTTGCTTAATGCTTGGCCCAGAAAGCTTTTAGATTGATAAACGGGAAGTTTACTTAGAATTACTCAGAAAATTTAGTGAAGAGGGAATGGTCCGTCATACCTCTCTCCAATGGCCAACCTGATAGGAGAGACTGTGGTTGCCGTGTGGTCATTCTCCGGTCTATCCCAGTGCGTGGCTGAGGTAGACAAGCCGCCACACCACTATAAGGTACAGTTTCTTCGCATCTATGTTGGCAGCAAAACATTGCTGAACATCGATGCTTAAGTGTGTACAACCATGTGGGAAGCCATGTGGGAAGAAGGATAAAGGAGAAGAGTGAAGGGACTTCGTGCTATCCCACTACAAGCATTCCGGGGTACTTATAACATCAGACGTCCAGAGAATCCGAATAGAAACTGACTACAAGGACGCCAGTGATATCGATTGGCGAGCGTATCTTTCAGCGCCGCTAGCCAAGCATAGGGTAAATCGCACGTTCCCATACAGTACTACAAGTTGCACCGACAGTATCCAGACGTTTCGTGATAGCTCCAAAGGTTAACCACTTCCGACTGCGCTACTGAATAAAACATGGATAACAAGACTTTTTACCAGACGATTCGGCGTGCGCAGTAGGCGACTCGTCCAACTTTGGTGCCGGGTACACTTTTCGATTAGCCTTTGCCACACGACCGAATGGCCATTCCCCATTGCCTCATTGTGGACTCGTTGGCATCGACCTATGCAGGCTATAGTTCTGTTGTGAGAGTTGAGTCGTTCCAGGTCGAGATTAGAAGGAAGACAGAATTGAAGGGCTTAACGTACGCTTTAACCGTTTACTAGTGATAATACATGAGCCGAAAACGTGGTGGAAATTACCAGTTAATGATATATGAAGAGTATGGTTTACATAGTCATGATATTCACCCCATCTTGGAATAAGTGTGTGCCTTTGCGGCGAACGAGAGTTTGTAAAAAAAAAATAAAAGCTGTGGTATTTACGTGGAATCGTTCACGCCTCTCTGTTGCGCAGATTATATGGGTGAGTGCGCTGTTGTCTTATAAGAATATCTGAGTGATTTCCTGGGTCCGAATTAGAATGACATGACGAGGTGTTTTTAGTAGGCAAGATTTCAGTTTTTGAATAATCACGGTAGACTGATGGTGTTGAGTGAGGTTCCTCTTCAGGAGCCAAGCGGCTTAGGGAGACGGTTTCGTGTCTGCCATCTGGACTAACTATATGGGTGTGCTTTGGATTATAAGAGACGAGCTTCACTTCCTTTACCAGAGGGTCATATTTAGAGGCTCGATCGTTGCGTTTTAACAGGATCGGCTCACGGACAGTAAGCCAGGATGGCAAGGAGACACCGTTCACTGATCGGCGTGTGAACGAGGTACAGTTGATACTGGTACATAACAGGGTTCTGATACACTGGAGAGCATCAAGAGGGACAACCTCCCAGTGTATGGCAGGCGAGTTTCGTGATTTTAGAGCTAGGTAGATGGTCTTTCAAAGGGTCGCATTAAGTCGTTTCACTTGGCCATTACATTGTCGACCCACCCCAATCTTCGAAGCTATCCCCACATTCCAATAATCTGTCGGTGCATATATCCGTTGATTTTACTGACAGAGATTCCCATAATTTATTAAAAAACTTAACCCCGATTAAAAACTGTAGATTTTTGCGCATCCAAATCGGTTCGTCATGGAGAGGTCTCATCCCAACCAAACACCCTGATTGCTCATCATGATTTTCGACAGCACATCACTGTTCAGCACCGATACCCCGTTGCCGCACACCCGTAGTTTGTTTGAAAGCCTTACGAAAAAACGGTTAAAGGAAAATGGAGGGACCTAGTGTTATTCTGGTACGTGCATATCTCCAAACACTCGCTCAGACAATATGGATGGAAACTGAAAAGAACGCCAGCGACATCGTTTAGCAGCCATATCCTTCAGCGTCTCCAGCCAAGCGGAGGGGAATCACGCTGACCCTAACTTAGGTGGGTCGCACCTCTGCCGGTCCAAAGGCTGACCAGCTGCTTGCGCCACTTTCTATTAGGCATGAAAAACAGAACATCATTGGCCGACGATGACTTGGCATGCGCAGTCCATTATAAAACCACTGCAGCTTCTGGTGTCGGACACATTCTTCGGTTGAACTCTTCATTGCACAACCGAACACTGGTTTTCTAATCGTCGCGCTGCGAATTCGTTGGCACCAGCCTACATGAATACTAGTTCTGAGGTAACGGTTATTGAAAACCTGAAGGCCTTTCGGTTCCTCTGCTTGCAGGGACCATGTCTCATAATCTTACAAAACAACCCGCACTGCAGCCTCATAAAAATGTCGCTTGCCATTCAAGGATGTGTCACTTGTCGCCATACGTTTCTCAAATTCACAATTGCAATTTTGGCCTCAGAGTCTTGCATTGAGCTCATTTATCATACTACGGCCGGAGCGCGTGCTACCTCCGAGGTACGCAGAGCGTTGCACAACTGCTTTTCTTTAGATCGTAACTGACGTGTTCAGTGACTGCGTCTCCAGGAGCATTACCTTACACTTTGTGCATGCAAAGCCTACGCCCAAGAGTGGGAATTTGGTCACTTCATCCAAGCGCATCTGCGCTTTCTTCCTCTTCGGTGAGGAAAACGCTGTTGTCTCCATACTCCAGGCCAAGATTTTCTTCAGTAACTGCTTGGGTATCAGAGTTTCGAAGGCTCTCTAGGATTCGTCGCATTGTTTCGTAGATCGCGTAAATGAGTAGAAATAAAAAGTTGACATCCATGTTGGATAAATTTTTAGAGAGCTTCTAATCTGTTCTCACCTAGCCCACGAGTCCCAATGCAAAGAAATTATATCCCCAAACTTCTGCGGACATTCCTTGCTGAGCATGTGTGTTACGGAGAGCAGGCCGGTCGGTAGAGTCACATGCACCCTGGAGTTCCAGGGATGAGAAAGTTGCAAGTCGTTCATACGTGCGGCGTTGTTCTAGTACCGGGGCAGTGTAGAGATATCGCTAACGCAACCTCTGCCAGACCGAAGCTCCGCTTGCTGCCCTCGAGTCATGGACCATCTTGAGGCAACGGATGATAAGTGACGCCATGGGTCGTTACAGCCGGAGTCGAGCTGACCTGTGATTGCTACACTCACTACGGGCTTCGTGAAAACACTCGAGTACCTGTTTGTTACGGATGGAGTCTGGGGAATTTGGGTCTGTGTCGAAACACTTGGGTTACAGCAGCGGTTCCATTGTATTTTTAGACAAGTACAATGTTGGGTGGATTGTGGATCCTAATTGAGCGCTTTACTTGTCTAAGAGTAGACGTAAAGCAAGCTTAAATTAAAGGCGAAGTGATAATGTGAAGAGTAGTAGAGTAGAGTAGTCATGACACTGTTCATCGCAATTGTCCTCCCAAATAGAGATAAATAAATCAGCCAAACAGTGACATAAGACCTCACTCCCATTCTTAAACAAACAGGACGGTAGGTCCTCTTGACACTTGAGAGGAGATATGCAGTTGGACGCTGTAATAGGTCCTGGTTTTACTGTCTTGAGTTCCAGTTTAGTTTGAGAATCCGAATGGATAACAGCAGGTGTCCGCGAGAATTGTCTAAAGTGCTCTGCCAAGCTATCGAATCTTACTTCACAATTAAGAATGATTGCACCAGTTTCATCCTCTAAGGCTTCGCTCACAGATATTTTACGAGGCTTGTCTGAAATAATCTTCAGCCATATTCGAAACCCTTCGCCTCTTCCATTTCTTTAGTCTTCCATGTTCACCAGGCTTCACTATCGGCGTGCACACCAATTTTCACTGGATGTCTGACAGTGCCCACAGGCCAAATCGTGTTCGGTATCGGCGGAAACATCTCACCGAGATTTAAGTAATCCCACTGTTATGTCTGATATCCAGTGCTTGGGTGCCATGTCGCAAGCCGGTATTGTGAAAGTATCCAGTGATTTCGTCTTACTGCGAATTAATTTTTGATGCGGGCGTATTTGGAATAGATGCTTTCAACTCAGTTAACCTGTCTGTTCTCCTTAACACGCTTCCTCAGCAAGGAATGCCCTGGAAGTTTTTGAATATAATAAGTCCGTTGTATTGTGGCGTGTGGGAGTATACAGAGAGCTCTTCCAAATCTTCCGTACGCAAAGTGGTTTCCGACCGGGATCTCTACTCTCTCCACTTCTATCTAATTCCTTGATGGCCGAGATAATGAGGCGAACGCTAGAAGGTCTTCAAAACTCTTTTGTTCCTGTAGCGACTGACGAAAACCGGTATCGGTTTCACTTATGCTGTAACAAGGCTTCTAGCTTCACTGATTCTTCGCAGTTTTATGACGGCACGTAAGACTTTGGCTCGTGAAAATACCGAAGGATTTAGACTGACTGCAGGCGGTAATGACTACATCTTCTTACTCAGTTGAGTGCTATAACATTACCATACGCACAGCCGATTCACAATCTCGGTGCGCCTTGACTGCAAGTGTGCGTTTGATTCTGTCGATCGGTCAGTGCTGTTAACCACACTTGCTGAACAGGATATGCCTCAGAGGTTTGTGAACATAATCCGGTCCTGTTGGGCGTGTGGGAGTGTATGGTGAGCTCTCTAAAAGCCTCCCCGCAAAAGGCCGTACCCGACAAGGATGTCCACTCTCTCCGTTCTTGTTCAACTTCCTCATCGATGAAATAATGAGGCGAACGCTGGAAGGTCTTCAAAACCCCGGTGATCAATTCGTTGCTGGTGAGGACCTTGTCGGTCTGGAGCGCACAGACGACGTCCTCATGTTTGAAGACGAAGGTGAAGCACAAGCCCTGGTGCCTCAAGGGTTTGTCCTTGATGTACAGAAATTCCGCTAAACACTTGGCGACTGGTGGTGACTCCTAGGTTTTTTCCTAATGAAACTCCAGTCTTGCATGGTAATCGTTTATTGACTGGTTTGATGAAATACCCAACTATATGATGAAGAAAATACCCCGCCGCAAAAATGCATTCATTCCTGCTTCCACTACCAGAAAACTGGTGTATAGTCTGGTGACATCGAGCTCCTTAAACGCTGTCAATAATTAGAAACTAACCTCATGCTAACTAACCTGGTTTACCATCTAAGTTCTAGCATACTAAAGATTGATAGAGCAATCGTGGTCTGCTTAACTATGGACGAACAGAACCTAACAGTAGATACATCAGCGTTGTCCAGTGTAAACTCCATCTGAGAGTATTAATGTTCATTCTTCACACGAAGAATTAGTGCCATCCCGAGCCAGAAGGAATCGCACTGTACAATGTACTAGACGGATTTACAAACTTTGATTCACAAGAGTGCTTATCCCCACCATGACCATAAATGTTGAGTTTGTCCTTGGGTTTGCAAGTTAGCCAATGACAAGGGAGCAGTAATAATTCACTGGACATTAACGTTTTTAGATGATCGTTGATTTGTTTTGCGCTGCGGCGGATTTCCCAATTTACTTTACTGCATTTCTCAGACAAGATCGGAATTGATATAATGCAAGTTCACGATGAACAGTAGAATCATGTGACTTTGTTTGTAAGTAGTTGGCATTTTTCCCTTCCTAGTCTCTCCGTTGTTGTGCCATCAGGAGACATGTACTGGAGCATTTCACGGCGTGGTACATGTTATTAGTTTTCTACATGATGAGCAAGGTCACACCCCATTTGCCTTTTTCTTTGATGTACTCCGTTTTCGGAAATAGGACTTTCAGAGTAACAATATGACGATGTGCATTTGGTGATTTCACGTGCGTTCACACGATTGCTTCGAGTGCAACTGTAATAAGACTGCACACAAAAAGCAAGTTTCTACCTAGTTATTTCGGCACACGATGACGTTTCTCGGAGTGATGTCTCAGAAGTGTAGAGTCCTTGGACGAAAAGCTCTCGGTGTATTGTTCTCGGATGAATTGACTGGCCACCATACCAGACGGTAGGTCAGCCTTGGAGCTGATGAACACATGTTCTGCCTTGTCTGCTTGCTTTCCGGCAAGCGGTTCTCTTTTTACTCATCCATACTGTTTTCGAAATACCCTCGAAAATTTGTACTCACGTAGCTACTGCGAAAGAGGTCCCCTTCACTCTACTGTCTTGACAGAGACGTTTTTGCAAACACGGTGTGCAAAACCGCGTGGCTAACACTCTGGCCGTCTCACACCACTAACCGATGGCACATGAAGCGGTCTTGGTCAGCGACTCAGAATGATACGTGGTTCTTTGGTTTCCGTTGTACCTTAATGAATAATTTCTGTTCGAGGATTGCTTTCTCTGACATTCACTTCGTTGAATTGTGGGTGAAATCTTTAAATAAAAGGCTTTCGTTGGAAGCACCCCTAACTTGACCCCCCTGCTCAGTTTTGGCAAACACGAACTATCTCGCTCTGAAGACTATGGAGCACACGGAGTTGGACTATGGTGATTGAGGAAGTTCCTGCTTCGCGGTCAACTGCTTTCGTGAGCGTCGGGAAAGCCGGTCGGTCAATTTTGTGTGCGTCAAAGTCGCCTTAGTTCATCGGGGGAGTCCGACTATCAGATAACTTCACAGACGCAATTCACCTGGTAGGATAGTTGAAGTGTTTCATTGTTGTTACCAAAACAGAAAGCTGACTTGGAGGCGTTCAGAATAAAAATCTGGCGTGCAAGCAACAAGGGAGATCAATTGGGAGACAAATCGGTTGTAGGCGGAACGAGAGCAGTTACTGGTGGGAAGCTGTAGGTGAAGTACTGGGTATTGGACATCAGTCTCAGTGAGGAACAGTACAGCTGGGCTGGAGGGGGACAAATGTCGTAGAGGCTTTGCGAACAGAACACTGTAAGTGGCTTCTATTT
The DNA here is from genome assembly GCA_004794785.1 of Opisthorchis felineus. Classification (NCBI taxonomy): domain Eukaryota; kingdom Metazoa; phylum Platyhelminthes; class Trematoda; order Opisthorchiida; family Opisthorchiidae; genus Opisthorchis; species Opisthorchis felineus. Next base: position 237,205 of record SJOL01004283.1, on the reverse strand, counting down.
AAGTTTATTTGTGTTTGGTAAATTAGAGTCAACCGAACTGGAGGACATGGAGTGATGAACCACATAACACTCCCAAGGTTTAGGTGATGGTTCTTCTATAAGCGATGGTTCTAGGCACATTTCACCGTCATTTCTTGTCTGTCTCTGGATGCTAGCTGCTCCGTGAAACTAGGGATTTATTACCAGCTGCGAAGTCTTATAAGCGACAACCGATCTACCCTCAGGAGTTGCTCCACCAATTTCTCACAATTTCTGCTACTTTTCTCAGTCTACTTTCTTTTTTTCCAGATGCTATCAAGTTAATGAAACAGTCACTTCAGGTGTCGTGTTCGCCACTGGTCTCTGCAATAGCGCGGCCCAGCAGTGCTGAAACGGACTCCAGCGATTACTGCACTTCAGGTGTATATGAGTTCCAAGACGGTGACGAGTCCAACAGTCTTCGTTCGCTTGGATATCAGAAACCGAAGCACATGTGGATGGCGAAAGATCAGGCACTACTCAACTCATTGAAATCTTCCAGTCCATCAGCGCCTTCTGTTACTGAGTTAAGCACGTCTTCGTATGTTGATACTCCTCCATGTTCACCTTCTGCTAATGGATCCACAGCGTGCATTCTCGACTCTGGATTGCCAAGTGTGTCAGTCGCAACCTCACCATATCATTCGGTTCATCTCCAAGACTCACCTACGCTGGAAACTAGCACCCGTCAGTCAGCATTTGTCGTACCCTCACCACTAAATGCAACAACCAGTAGCGCCTACAGTCGTTCGCCACCTGTCTCAGTCGACGGGCTGAGCACTTTGTGCAGCGTGAATTCTCGTCTTTCTCCACCTTCTGTCACTGATGTTTGTCCTATTCTGTGTGTGTCGATGACCGAGCAGCCCTTACCGAAACCGGTCGCTGATTCCAACCGCTGTGATCACCCGTCCTTAGCCGAAGGCGTGATATCAACAGAACTGAGCCCTATGAAACAGGAACCAGTTGGCAAGCCCAAAGGTATCTTTGCTCGGACCACCAAACGCAATAGTAATCGTGGTAAAAGTACTACTGTAGAACCGCGCCGGAGACGAACAGCTCGCCCCAGACGATCAGATACCGCTGTTTCCAATGAGTCCTTGAAGCTCGGACTGAAGGTGAAGTTACCTTTGCGTTCTATAGGTCAACTACCTGGTTCTTTGGAAAGTGGCGCTTTGTCCTCACCGTCCACAAGATCCGTAAAGTCCACCGCCAGTGACTGTACACTGGTGAGGTCCAAATCTTCAAAGTCATCGCCAGACCGCCCTTCAACAGTACCAGGTGGATTGAAAATTCGTCTACGACGGGATGATATAACTTTTGATCTCTCCTCCAAACGCACCAAGCGGTTAAGAAACAGTAATGCCTCCGGTAGCACCTTTCGAATCGTCGAGTCTTGGTGTGACACGGACGCACCCGGTGGTGAATTTTCCAGGCGGAAGATGGCTTCTCAGTCAACGTCGCCATCCTTATTGTTCACCTCTTGTAACGGTAGCGTACGTGTTGGTGATATTGTGTGGGCAAAATTGGCTGGTTATCCTTATTGGCCTTCAAGGGTTAGTGCAATCTGGGCGCGTACTGCACATCAACTGGCTCAGGCTACGCCACTTCCACCCCAACAAACTGGCGACTCTACCTCATCATCTCTCTCCGTCCTTGCTACGCCATCTGATCCAGCCCTTGCTGCCGGCTATACTGCTCGTGTGGATTGGCTCGCATGGGACCAGTGCTCATATCTCAGCTGCGCCAAACTTTATCCCTTCAAAGAAGCCTATGAAAAGATGTACAACCCGCGCACACGCGTCAAGGGTTATGCAGATGCAGTTCGCTTAGCTAAACGGTTTGCCGATGATCCTGACTCACTGACTGATTGTGTAGAATGTCAGCTCCCAGATCTTTCCCCAAACGCGAAATCCTTCTCAACCTTATCCAGTCAGGTGTCTGCGCCCCCGAGTACGGATAGTCACTGGTCAGCAACCAACACTCTTCCCTGTTCTCTGGAACCACCCCTGTCGAATGCAAGTAATCCTCGATCAAGTGAAGCCATTGAAAAAGACACCGTCTCTGTCGTTTCTGACACTGTAGCCGATCAGATTGATGTGCCTCACAAAGTTTCTTCCGCACTTGATAGTCCGACTTTATCGGATTCCGCATTGCGTGCATTGGGACCTGGGGACAGGAATATAGATTTGTGTGTTGCAAATGGTGGACCTGCTTCCTGGGCACCTTTACCTCAGTTAGATATATCCGGATTCGGAGATTTTGTCTCACATGTGCCCACTTTCTCTGAAGATGAAGATGAAATAGACGAGTCGGTTGCTCGTCAACTACAGCTAGATTTTGGCCCGTGTGTGTGAATGGTGCGCCAACTACTTGCCGATAGCTGCAGTCACTCCGTATACTGTTATCTGGCAATTGTGATATCTGATGCTCTTCTGAGTTCACCCTTCTCCTGGCACAGACACACACTAATCGGCCAATATCGCACTTTCTATTTTCCATGTTTTCGTTCATTTCATTTGGCACTGGATCTGATTGGAACGCTTTTTCTTGGTGGCGTGATCGTGTGTACATAGCCCTCTTAACAGTGTCCACCTTCTATGTCTACCTGATCTTGACCAATTGTACAATAGTCTTAATCAGTATCCTCTGTCCGGAGTCCACGTGATTTGATGTATTTTTCTCTTCAATGATGCCGCTTTGTATACTTCACAAGTTGACTGTGTTACTAATGTTGACCTACCACACCTCCCTCTGGCGCTCTCTTCCTCTTTCCACTATTCAGTTGGCCTTTCAAACTGCGATAGTAACACAAGAGTGAATTATCGGTCTACTGTCTCATTCCGGCATTATTTTGTAACGCACACAAGTGGCATGCCTGCTTCTTGTCTATTCCGCTCTTTCCGCATGGGACATACTGGTTGGTCCGGGATTTCCAGGTTTGCCTAGTCCGCACAAAAGTCGTGCGCGCGTCGTTTGCAGAATAAAAAGAAACGAAGAGCTGCTTGTGCCGGTTTTTTTATTGCCACCACTACTATCGTGATTCTCATCATCTTTTGACTACTTGACAAAGATTGGTTCTTGATTTGCGGGTATTTCTCCTCCGTGCCTCAGCAACCCTTCTTTCTTTCCTTCCATCTCTGTGAGTTGTGAATTAATTGTACAGGCATGACAACGTCGCAGTCGTTTTCTCACATCCGAGCTAAGTGCACATTTCACGCGCGTTCGTCCGATACACGGCTATTTTATTGGAGCCACTGATCTCTCAAACAAGCACTGTTTACCCACTTTACTGACTTGTTACGTTGATGGTGGATAGCTTTTTGGGAAGTAGTCATTTGGGATGACAATTTAAACGAACGAATCGATATCATAAAATCGCTAATTGATTACACATGGAGATCAGTACTAGGTAGTGGTGAGACGTAGGGATCCGATGGTCGTCAGTTAAGTGATGGTGGCACTCGTGGGTGACGGTGCCGACATAAAGCCTCTTTTGCAGGAAGAAAAGGCCCTTGCATTTTGGCAGGTACAGTTCCTTATAATTTTGGGTCCAGACACTATCTGGTTCGCACCACAGGTCACAAAGTGACAGTTTCCATTTTGGTGGATTTAGTAACAACGCCCGGACATTTCTGAAGTCTCCTGGATATCCTAGAGAATCACAGCAGTTTTCTCCTAACGGCAGTTGTGGTCTTCATTGTCTCAGTACGTCTAAAATTCTGGCCGGATGCTACTGAGTTTCAGCCTGTAGGTTCTGACCTCCTTAGTGCGCGGTCACATCCATTGGAAAGCAGCAGGCTGATCATTGTGTGCTATCGCATACCTTGGCTACCAGACTGGGTTGTAATCTAGCTAGTTGATATATAGTAACACAAACCGTGTAGCCACGCGACTAGTTGCAACTTCCCCGGCCGGGTCTAAATAGGGTGTTCCATAAACAATGGATGTAAACAGCGTGTATCCGATGGGGAAGTATTCTTGGTGTTCTGTCTAGCAGAGGTAATCAAGTGATTTCGCAAGGCACACCCTTTTCGTTTTTGGGATTCATCCCTCTTTTGGACATACCGAGTGGAAGTATTTTATATAATATGTAAATCACTTATAAGTAGTAAGCAGAAAGATTGGGCCCCTACCATCACTTTCTTGGCGGTTTCCAGTCGCCTTCAAGGAGGATTTACTTTTACTTTACTTTACTTTACTTTCCTAAGTTTGATAAAGATGTCAGTTAATTGGACGCAGAGTAGCTCCTGTATTTGTTGGCGCGGCCAAGTCCGTCATTATGGACCCCAGATGACTTCATTTCGCAGTAATCCATAAGCTCTTTCGGAGGAAACCCGTCGACACTTATTTGGGTGCATTCTTGTCACTTCATTGTAGGGTGTACGTGCCAAGTGCTAAGACTGGTTTTGTCGTTCAAAATCTGTTTTCGACGTAATTAAACGAGTGTGAGTAGAATTAATGCTAGTGTTGCGGTGTTCAGGACTGCTGGATAGCCCGCATAAGGTTTGTAACTAAAAATGGCGGATTTTCAAGATAGCTTACGGTTCTATGAGCTGTTAGTGGCAAATATTACGTTTACTACCGTTTTCTTGGATGCTAGGCTAATTCAGCCACGATCCACCCAGCAGCATCAGGTTAGTCAACGGGTGCTCGTCTCGATACAGGAGTCAAGTGATTCCACAAACACCAACTCACTTAACTCGTAGACGCACAAAGTGAATAAATGATGTACCGAGGACAGCACAATCACAGACTGAGGGATGACGTATAGATCATCAGCGGGTGAACAAACAAGAGCGAAGTCCATTGAGCAAGCTGTGTCCTCACTCCATTGTAGGCCAGGTCCGAATAGGTGGTGTGCAAGTCTAGATCCCATCGGGTGCTTGTTCATCGGATCGCACTCTCGTATAAGTTGAATTCGTTGAGATCCACCAGCTGATTCTGTCTAGAATGGAGATGTCACCACCAAGGGGAAATTCTGCCATTGCGTCTCGGTTGGTCGTCCTGGTTTTGGAAACCTGTTTGCTCCTGGTACGTACGGATGCACAACACTAGGACGACCACAGGTCGAGTTGTAACACGTTTATTGAGTTCGACCGGTAACTTCAGCGGTGTATTTTGACCTTTTATCCTTTTGAGATTACTTTGGTACGCCATGTGCGGGTATTAGCACCTCTTGCGATGTCAGCAGGCACTCTGACCGCACACCCACCACCAATGAAGTCAATAGCAAAAAGCATTTTTGAGGCAAAAATGAAACTAGCGGGGACAAGTATCGAGCTTCTCAAGCGTCAGAGGGATCCAGCTGTAGTTTTCAATATCCGCGGTCCTTGTTCACTTGAATCATTGAAACCCGGGCTGGGAGCCAGTGGCATAGTACCTGTGGTAAAATTCTAATATCATATGGTTTCATTTAGGATCATGCCTATTCTCCATCAAGTTAGGGTAATATTCTGTATACTCTACTCCCAGAAAATTGTCAAAGTTCTACTGAATACACTCGATCTGATCACCTGGCACGACGCCAGTACAGGTAATTTACGCCACATCTTCAAGCATAGAGAAATGTAACGCGGGAATACCATCTCAATCATCATGGTAGCGTGTCTGTGCGTCGTCAATAGTGTTATGCGGTTTGTTTGTAGTAGTAGGGCGTCAGTTAATTTGTCGGGGTGACTGCATACAGAACCGGTTGTTCCTGTTTACCTACCTCTGTATTCGATTTGAAAGTAGCTGTCTTTTCAGAGGGGGGTAGCTCAATTTAAAATGAGACATCTTAATTGTTGTAAGCTACTTCATGGTGACCGTATTTATTTCGTCGTCCTCCGTCAGAAGAGATAGTGTAAGTCGGGTAATCAATTACGACGTCAGCGTGATCCAGGGGATTGTTGGTCCCAGACGTTTGGACTGTGGGAGAATCGTCAGGTGTTGTGCATTACACCACTGACAAAATTCGTACATATGGCGTGTACGGTTGTTTTCCAGGAGGCTATTACGTGACCTATTACTACAATCAACTTGCGGACTCGGTACGTTGTTTCTGTGTGGTTTTATCACGCTATCTGAAGTAGGTCTGTGCCGTGGAAATCGTTCCTGGGCATGATGTATTGATGCCTTAGTGGGGGCGTCAGAGCACGGTTTGAAAAAATTCGAAGATGGGTTCCGATTAGCTGGCAGCGCCAATGAGAATGACACCGTGAACCTGGTCACGTGTCACATTTACTGTGTCTTCTTCAACTATGATGTACACACATTTTAAGGGTAGCATAGCTGTGATGCACAGTGATCCTGGGCGGCAGGTGTGTCGTGGTCGATTAACGAAGGTCAATGTGGGTACTGAGCTGATTGCCAGCAAATTCTATCTAACAGACCTTTCACAAATCTGGAATGTGAACCCTGACACTCGTGTTTTATTTACTAACCCCTAGGACTAGGTTCACAATTGTCTCTAACCAACACAGTATTCACAAGATGTTCAAGTGGAACAGAAGGTTGATGGAAACCCGGGAAGTGCGCCCACCTGGTGAGCCTCTAAAGGGGCGAACCAGTCGTGGGCTGCCGGAGAGTTTTCAGTAACCCTATTAGCAGTGTTTTCCGTCAAGAAAGTATGCTGCATCATTTCAAATATCGCAGAAACTGAAACATGAATCGGCCTTTGTGTAACACACTCAGTTGAATAGCACCATAAACGAGGGATTCAGTTGTCTCCCGTTGAAACCAAAGTAGTTTACAGGTGAATATAATTCTCAGGCATACTTTTGTGGTCCTGCGTCATACATCTAAAAGTGGTCGGCTTCAGTTTAATTTCACTGGGGACAGTCTGTTGTGAATAGAGTGAAAACTAGGTCCGAATGTAACCGACGCGGAAGAGACGGAATTACGAACATGGCAAATACATGTTCTGAGTTCGCAGATGATTGGTTGAAGTCAAATCAGAACAAAGTCGATCCACAACTCCACAGTACTATAGTAGGATAGGCTTTCAAACCACGGTAGAAAGATGCCAGACTTTGCGTTTCGTGTGTAGACGAACAAGCCAAATTCAGACACGTCCAGCGATGGAGAGCAGCGGGAATTCCCAGCGTCGGCAGAAAAGGCAATATTTAGTCGGAGCCATTTGAAGACTTTCAGAAGCAAGTAAATAACATCTCGCCGTATAGGTACGCTGACGTACTTCCTTGAACAATGCTAGTGCCTGAAAATACGGAGAAAATTCGAGAACCAACATCACGTCCAACATTGAGCATTAAGATTGACACTCGTTCAGCTACTGAAACGTCGAAAGTAGTCTATAGTTAATCCGTTTGATGTTAACGGCATTTCCTTGGAGTGATAACAAGCGCGAATTTCTCGTTCTATCAGTGCTCTCACGTAAGTCTGGGAGGCACTTTACCTACTCGTCATGTTAATGACGCTTCACCTGTTTAGTTTCGGTACCATAAAAGTGCAGCACGATATTGATCATAACTTGATGCACTAGATGCTAGAGTAGTTACGCTAGCCGTGCGATGAACAATTGCGGTCCCCGATAAAATAAGAAAGCACTAAAACTGCGGTGCAAAAAGTATCAGTATACCGGGGTTCCATTATATTCACAGAATAATAAATCCAAGATTTCCACGGTGAAAAGCGTTCACGCTTAAAGGATTATATTCGTATTTCTCTCAGGAAAGTCTCTCGGGTTATTGAGAAAATAACCAGAGACAACAAAGAATCAACATAATGGAACCGTAAATGTACACACCAATTCGATTTAGGCGAATTCAGTTGAAATGATTATAGTTTAAGGTGACCTAGGGGCTTCGAAAGGATACCAAGATGTGCTGCATTTCCATAACCACATCTGCGCTCCATGGTTTCCGAGAAATTTTGGGTGTACATCTTCATAGTATAATTCATGTGTATGCACTAATAACAGCTTTTACCATGGTAGACAGTAGTTTACAGCTACTAGTTGTACCACGTGTAAAATAAATACAATGCGAAAAGTGGAATAAGTCAAAAGGAGACTTGTAGTTTGAGGACAGCTGGTGAGAGTTCCTGGGTGAAAGTCCGGACGCGGGACGTGTTTTCTCTTCAGTATAGTTGTTGCGCGTGTTCGGTAGTTGTCCGTGGACTTGTGGGGTTTGGTTGGCTTCCTGCCCTGTGTGCGTGTGTGTCTGTGTGGTGACTGTGTTGTGTCTTCCTATATACAGGAAGGTTTGAGGTGTGTATAATACATAGAGTCATTCGGACGCGTACCAAACTGGAACTGACTTGTTGTCGATCTAGGTTGCAAGCGGGTCAGGGTTTTGTCACATGATTTGTGCATTTGCGGAACAAACGAGTCGCGCGATCTAGTGAGCGCGATCTAGCACAAATGTAATGTACAAAGTAAGCGAAGTTGGCTGAACAAACAAGGAAGTGACCGATACACCTCTAAGGATCAGCGTTGACGTAACCCAGTAGTTATTGGCTACCCTGGTGATGTGAGTTTGCGGAAATCTAAAGCTATTCTGCAACAACTTGGTCAAATTTTCTTTGTGAAACTAAACTTTTACGCTCCTTTTGTACGGAACTAATCTTTTTCACGGATTCACTGTTCTTCAAATTTGCCCAACTCCCTCGCGATTTAATTCTCCCCAGTGCTATGAATCTTTGATATTTGTGCATTGTTCCTGTGGTACAGCTATTGCAGCTTGTAACGCTCAAGTGTAACATAGATTAATAGCAGGTTAATAACGACACTTAAGTGTATAACCTAACTTACGGAATGATGGGTCGTAATACCAGTTGGGCCTGCAGTTTTCCCATTTTTCATGTCCGCGCCAGCGTTCCGAAACAGCCCAAGTTAATACGCTGAAATTCTGATATAGTGTTTGCTCGTAAATGAATTTTTGAAAATGGCAATGAAAAATTATCACCCCGCCTGCAAACGTTGTTTAGGTGACAGCATTTGTTTCTCAACCGCCGAACACCCTACTTCACATTGGGTTTGCTCGTCCATTTACCTGCTAAGTTGGCCTAAAAAGTTCTTTCTTAATCCTTCGCCTGTTGAGATGTTACGTTTTACGCTTAGAATTTCATTCTTTATCGTCATGTCATTTATTTACAACGCCAGTTTGATGCTGCGCTGGACAGTCATTGCCATTATTTCGCAAATTGGCACCCTTTGGCAGTTTACGACCAAAGGTGTGAAAGAGCTTGCAAGGTGCTGTTCTGGGACTAAGTTTTTTGTATGATGGCTAGATTTTGTCTGGCGAGTGAAATCAATTATGCTGAAAAACCTCTAGAAGCACTGTAAAGTTGGTTCACCCTTGCACATCTCACAAATCTCTAGAGAGTGACTTACCAGTTAAAAGCCCGGAACTGTGCCATTCAGTCATGAGTGCTTGATCCCTATGTGCTGTGCCCCCATGCTTTGAAGAATCAACTGTCGTTCGCCGAGCTAAAGGTGACTTGAGGCTTTCAAAATCCACTCCACGTATTCGCCTGTTTGCAAGCGGATGTGTCGACCGATTAATCGATTCACAAAGGTGCGGTAAGCTTGTGTTACGGTTAGGTCTATGGTGATGGAATGAAACTGTAGAATGGTTTGTTCCATCCGTAACGTTTCATCACTAGAACTCACTGTTACTAAGTGGAGACGTGACAGATAATACCGCCCAGCTAGAGCAACTTGAATCGGGCACTTAGTGATAGATGAAACAGAAGCGGAGAGCCCAGTACGATAGGAAAACTTAGTTGTACACTCGACAAGCATAAATAATTGACAGACGGAAGCTCCGTTGAATTTGGGCTCGTTAGTTTTGTTTTGCAAAGCCAAATAAAAAGCAGACGAAAGCAACCCACATAGTCGAGGAAAATGACAGGTGTTCGGAAGTGTTCTCAAATAAGTAAATTCTGCAAGTAACTTCATTGGTCACTTTTATGGGTATAGACCACCGATGGAAGAACAGACCGCTATAGTTCACAATTTCTCAGTGCCACATGGCGGTGATTTACGAAATCTCCTTTCATAGCTTTAAAAGGGTAATGTCAGGTAGATCCAGATCTGGTAGATCGGTAGAGCAACAAGTACGATCTGGTTTCAAACTATTGTGTAGTTTCCTCAAATATTGGGCCCAATATTGAAGTGGTTGGCAATCTCTCCACAGTATCCACTGTGACATCTTATCGCGATGAACATAACCTGGAACTATGCAGAAAGTTCACGGTTAACGCCTGAGCCGAGAAACGAGATGCTTTGAAACACAGCAAAAGATCCCTTAGCTGCCTCATTTGTGCAGGTTTTATAAAAAAATGATCAGTCCAATTGAGGTCGGCGGCATCATACGCTGATGAGTTGTAATAGTGTGTCTAACTGCAAGACTGCCGTGGGCTGTTGCGGTGCTACGTCGGACGATACAAGGCTTCTGTGGGACTCGTCCCTGTGAGAGTAAGAGGTATCAAGAGCTACGTGATTGCTTGCGCCTTATTATTATTATTATTATTATTATTATTATTATTATTATTATTATCGATTATGCGTCGCACGCGACGTTCGTTTTAGACACGATCGCAAATCTTCCATGCCTCCAGAAACGTGATTCATAAATCACTGTGGGCGAATTCACTGGGATAGGTGCAATAAAGGTATTTTCCTCAGCTTAGTTCTCAGTCCGTGCCTCCCAAGCTAGCGCTCACGTCAAAACCAACCACCAAAGATGCACAAGGTATATTAACCCCCAAAACGAAGTCAAGAACAGTTGTACAGCGCTTCGTATATATAGTGTAAGCGGCGACAACTTTCTGGAAATTCGGAAGCTTTCTGGATGCGCCATTGGCAACCGGCACTCGGCCAATACTGCGTCATGATTG
>SJOL01004283.1:80805-207322 GCA_004794785.1 Opisthorchis felineus | reverse complement strand
TTTGTCCTTTCTTCGGCTGTTGATCTTTACACGCGTGTTTCCATACCAAAATTCTTACAAACGTTGGAATTCATCTTATCTGACTGGAACTGTTGGTGGCATGACTTCGAATGAGACGTTTTTCTCTTTTCTCGCATATTCTCCTGTAACCCTTTCACATTCATCGCTTGCATTTACTTTTTATGTCTGTGAACATGCTCTTCAAAAATAAACGATAAATAGTTGGCCAATCGGTTAAACCAGAATGGTCAGTGGGACCATCTCATGTGGTTTCACCCAAATTCACTCTTACAGGTAGGCACGAATTACTTTTCTGCGAATTTACGTGTGTCTGGTCTTTCCTACGATCTCCTTTTAAGTTATTGGATCACCTAAAATTGGAGGAGCAGACACCGCTATAAAAGTCTGTGAGTTATATGAAAGTACAGCGGCTTTATACCAGGTGAACAGGATAAAAGTACTACTGAAGCGACGAAAATAGTGACAAAAGTACGTTAAGCACAATTTTTTGTTCACATGCTACGTGCCGGATTTACCCACCGAAAGATTGGAGATGCTCGAATTCTTATAGTACCAAAATGAACTGTCAGCCTTATATGAATAGTGCCATTCCAGTATTGGGTCGATAAATTGCGGAGAACTTCTCAGAAGATTACTGAACGTATACAATATTCGGGAGCAATATGCTCCAGTATTTCGAAACAAAACTGGTTGACTTCGTTTGACACTAGTACTTCTAAACTGTTCCTGGGGGCATGATTAAACTTTTGTAACTGAGATCTCATCCTGTGAGCAAAGCCAATCTATGCTGATGCAAGGCCGCGTAGCTCTGTATAGCTGTTTCATCCTTGTTGGGAATCATCAGCAGTGTGTATCTCACGGAAATCAGAGGGTTTCAAACCCGCGCCCTTCTATCCAGTGGCTGAACACTTAACCCCTTGGTCACGAGGTGCTGGGCAGCAACGCTATAGGTTATACTGCCATTCATACTTCAGTCAGAGAAGCTAATCACATTACTGTTTAGCCACTCGTGGACGAGCGGTTAAGTGTTCAACCACTTGATGAAAGGGGGACGGTTCGAAGCTCTCTGGGTTTCATGAGGTGCGCACTGCTGATGAATTCCAACAAGGATGAAACAGCTGTAGAGTGCTCCTTGGTTTTTCAGCATAAATTGGCTTTAATGCAGGATAAAATCTTTATTGAAAATTATCAGATCGCACCACACCACCATAAACCTTTGTAACTTTTTTCTCCCTGAGCTTTTATTGCTAAATCTGATCTTACAGGTGCGTTTTAGGTTTCATCTCACTTGGTTGAACTGCTTGTGTAGTGTGATGCAGCTTCATCACCATACATTACAACCCCAAATACGGTACTTGGGGACAGGATAAGAAGGACAACAAACCAAGTTAGGGACAACTGGTTGATTTGTTAAGGCCTGACTGCAGCCTATTCACCGCGGCGGCCCAGGCACGATCATTCGCGCCTTACCTACATTTCGCAGAGGTGATCGAGTTGACCGACCGATGCAGCATTCGCTCACCTGCCTGCAGGGCCTATCAGGTGAGTCATCAACAGTGGGCTTGTGAGGACATGCGGGACGAGAGCGTTTGGTCCGAGGGCATTTGGACGCGCACGCACTGTGAGGAAGTTAAGACATGGACCGGCATTTTGGAACCCCCAACGCACCTCAGACTTCAGCGGATCAAAGCCTGTGAAGCGTGTCATCGGTGGACGGTGAAGTCTAAAATAGGGTATGATTGTCTTGGTGGGTGCCTTGGTGACGGAAATCCAGACCAACCGATGGGTTGGACACCCAACAAGGCTTTCTAATTCATCCTGGGTTGAAGAAACGCAACTCTGGAATACGCACTCCGTTGTTCGCGCTCAAGCTTCCCATCGGTGATACTATTTCACGTAGTGTTGCCGTACATTACTAGTGATTCCTTGCGAATGCTAGCAGATGAATTAATGACGTTCATCGGGCTAAGATACACATGCGAGCTTTATGGGAAACATTACTTTGCCCAGTTGTTGCAGTACCGATTCTGGTGCACAAGTGTTTCTATAAACTATGCTATTATGTCGATTTTTTTCTGACAAAGTAACATTTACGGCTTGATGGTGCGGTCAGAAATTTAGCTCGCAAATCGGTGGCTCCCTTGGTCTCTATGTGCGGCTAAGCTGTTTATTCAACTGACTTCCATCTGACTACTGACGAACAACTCACGCTCTTAAAGTCACACTCCAGGTTCATCTACTTCATACCAAATAAACCGGATAAACTTGACGTGTGCATACTGTGATTTTTCACAGTATTCAACATACCAAAGGCTGTTTGCATCTTTGAAACTTACTATCACCAAATGGGCAGTTTTATCTGAGCTATCAACTTGGCTGTCTGCGGGAGCTCACATACCTTTCGGTGCTCTGTTTTTCCCTCAAGGCTAGGCCCGTTTTAGGTGTCCGGAAGAAAATTTGGAAATTTTAGCTGGGCACGGGCGATGGGACCCTGAAATTAGTCGATCTGTGCTTTAGTTACTCACTAGCCTATTGGGACCAAGGCAGATGGCCCACATGGAATATGGCCAAATTAGGGATGTATGTATTCATTTCCAACACTTTCATACTAGTGCAGGATTGATTCTGTAAGCACTAAAAATGAATAAAAACGCTAAGAAAGGATCAGTTTATGATATACTTTATTCTCAACACTTCCTATGATAGGCTCGAGATGCCTTATTTTATGCTTGGGTGGTTGGATTTGAGCCTGGATTTTATCCACTAGTTTGACTTGACAGAAATATGCTTGAACTGTTAGCACGTTTTAAGAATCGGTTTAGCTGTCTGGACATTTTGCTGCGTTCAGGAGCTACGCTCCCAATGGTGAAATTAACCAGATATGAACAAATGGTGTACTTTTCCCCATGGGTTCTAGCGTTCAATTTCACTTAACGACGTCGGAATTTCAGGACAACCGCCAACCTAACTACCAATTCTAAGGTTATAAGGTGATCGTGCGAACCGATCTACCAACGAAGTGCAAGTTGTTCTTCTGGGATAGGTATTAACTTCACTAACATATTTCCATGTCGAATGTTCTGCAGTTTGATAATCGATCAAGCATCATGTAAAATGAGCCCTAACCTTGTCAACCTGCCGCTATCCTGAGCTAACCAACAATTCAGGAATTTAAATATGCATTTATTTAAGACCCCAATTAATCCATAAAATTGCTATTCATAAGCGGCCTTTGTGCCGCACACTCAGTTGAACATTATGCTAATTGAGATATTCATCTGACACCCGGTAATCCTGAAGTAATCTGTAAATGACTAACCGTCTTCACTTACAAAAAATTTGGCCTTTACGTAGGGAATAATATTGACGGAGACTCGGACAATATGCCTATTTCAACGCAACCTGTAGTTGGACACCGAAGGGTTTTCAGCAACCTTTAAAGTAGCAGTATTGGTAGTGTTATGCCAAGAATAATGGTCAATTTCTTACCATTTTCGTAAGTGTCAATTTGTCCTCATAGTCTGATCACCACAGAACTTAAGTGCACGGTTTCATGTTTTATTTTGCATTTTAAGGATAACGGAATGCCAAAAAACTCTGGTGCGTACAAATGTCTTCCACGGCATGGTTGGATGACGAAACAAATTGTTCGTCAATTTCCAGCGGACATTTTTTCAGCATTTGTTTATGAATTAACTAAGCTAAAAAGAGTCAACTGAGCAGTAAGATAAGCTTTTAGATAGGCATAAAGCTGAAACGCCCGATACACAAACAGGGGATCACAGAAAGTGTGGCCTCTAATTCACTGAATCAGATATTACTTTTCTATTTTCGCGAGAGGGCCCATCTAAAAAGAGAAATACAACGGAAGTTTATAGTTCTAGTCGCAACACGAGAACAGTGGTTTACAGATTCCCTGCACTGAAAACCTACTTACACTTCATCAATAATCCGCTGAAGTGCAACTTACCGTATTTTTATGTGGCATTTGCGAATTTGTCAACAAGAGTTGGGTGTTATATTTGGTGACAAACTGTCAAGTGAAAATTGATCTCGTGCTGTCGTGAAGTTCAGCGGAGCTCTCCTTTGTAGTGTTCTTCAGTTGCCTACTCCGCACAAAAGCCTGCCACTGTTTGTCGCCACATAGGTACGAGTCGATGATGCCCAAACACAATATTTGATGGAAAGTTAGGGGCTTATTAGAATCATAAGGAGCAGTGGCCCATACATTTTTCGTAGGCAATGTGACATCGCTCCATCCAAAATATAAGGCGGCTTTTATACAGCACATTCACTTGAAGGCTATTATGCATGATAGTTTCAATTGTATTATGGTTGCGTCCGTCCTTAGCGCCCAAGGAATTTCCAAACCAGATTCTGTTGTCGCACACGTGCTACATGTAACTGACACTATCCTTGAGGGATTACAAACATCGTAGGTCGACTAATTCCACATTTGAACAACCAAATGCGTACATTTAATGGATAGTGGTTGGATCCGAACCATAAACAAGCGCTGGCAAAACGGTCCACTTGAACCACTGGTAAAAAACAGTAATCTCTAGAATGAATGGCGTCAGGATGCCGTCACTCCAGGGGAAACGCGACGAGCGGATGTTGGTCAGTGTTTTCACGAATGAGAATAACTGTCACCTTCGGGTTTATATTCCAAAGTCTACGACACCATAACTCAGGCTCTTAATGACTGAAGAGGATGCATTCTGGTTTATGATGCATGCCCGGATTACATTCGGAATTAATGAGATACATATTATTAATGACGGTAAGAAAATGAAACGACCGAAACGTGTTGCTTCCGAATCCCAAAGGGTAATATCCTGGTCAAATCTACTTCTCCGAATACTGGTTCCCTAATTTGCTGAGAACTGGGTATGTGGGGTAATCTTTCCTTGGAGCCCACAGAATGGCGAGCTTGCACAACAACCTAGAGAGGGGTTCCTCTATCACTTCAGGTGTGTATTTTAGCCAACATGATAAGCAAAACCATAAACACAACTATACGAAAAGCCTTGGCGCTTGGCGAATTAGCTTCCATATCACACCAGTGATTTTGTAGCTAGCATTCAGTGTAGAGCTTCAGTGTAGATAGCTTATAAAAAATTTGAAAGGTATTATCTCAGTAAATTGCCAATTTTACTACTCATACAGCTGGCTCAGATGGTGTCAGCATTTTAAGCTGCGGCCAAAACAGGGTCAAGGGCAATGAGCAAACTTGAGTCCAAATTACCCTCTTCAACACCGTAACTTTGGCTGAAGGTATAAACACCCATATTCGCGAGCCAGTTGTACCACACAAGTGTGTTCAACATCCATGAACGACATACAAGCACTTACGAGAGTCTACTCGCGTTTTGTTCATCATAGTATGCCCTATCAACCACGTTCTAATAATTTAAGTGATCTCAGCGGGTCAGCTGGAGATCACTGTCTTCCCGCAAGTATTTCATCACATTTCTTTCACTATAATCAAACGGTGCGATTCCGATAGGTAAGCTAACCTTTGTGAGTACTGCAATGCCATTTATTGAGTAAGTGGTCCGATTTAGCCTAAATGCAAGTTGTGCAGATGCCATAGAACAGAACGAGTCAGAACGGATATTTAAAATGTGGACTGAGTTCAACTTCCAGAAATTGTATTTGAAAACATTTTTTGCAACATTGAAATATGTTTTCAGCGTGAGTTTCATTCCATCAGTACACGAACTCCTGTCTTTTCAAATGGAATGTTTCGTGCCTGAATATGTGAGGATAGACACAATTGGAAATTTCACATATGTGAAGTCATTTCCGGGAAAATTTGTGTGCTTTGCAGTTTAGGTAGCTAGGACTAGAAGCGCGTGATTCTTTCTAGACGTTTCACAAAGCTGTTGATCCTGGTAGGTGTAAGGCATAGGCTCGGAAGAGGACATTGAATAGAATGAATAGAATAGCTTTGACGGACAGACAGTTTTTGAAACTCTATTGTCGCAGATACTTTAGTTTGGGTTTTGCAAATGATAGTAAAGACGCAACTAGTTAACTTGAAATTATCGGACTATGTAGGATTCTAACTGGATGGTGCTTCTGAGCAACTGGTGGCAATTAATAGCCCATAGTCCGCCAAAGTGGAAACCTGCTGTAGTGAAATGAAGACGTCATGTGGCGCAAATAACCTCTAACTCAGTACGTTCTGTGACACTTTGACTCATACGCCAGGCACCGCAACACTCATAAACCGAGGAGAGAAATCAGTTGCTACCACTGATATTTCATGGTAGGTTACGAATGCCAACATGCCGCTAACTTATTCCATATCCAATTCATGTGATTTTCAAGGTAAATTCATAGCTTAGGCGTAACACACTACCCACAAAGTTGTTGAAAGCTCTTCGACAGCTCACGAATGTTATCACCCTTCCTGTGATTCATCAGGTAGGTGCTGTCCCCGAGTTTCCCCCAAACATATTTTCTAAGTGAACCCAAATTACACGCAACTAGCGAAATACACTTATGAGTAGTGAGTCAATTCTATACAATGTATGCGATACTGGTGTACCGTAACAACTGAAACATGAGGCGGCCTGATGCAGAACATGCACTTGAAGAAGAACATCATAAACGAGAGATTCAGCCGAGGTTTAGTTGGGTCTCCTATAAAAACCAATTTATTTACAAATGAGTGTAATTCGCTAAACTCATCGTTCTTGTATTCGGACCATGGAAGTAGGCGACATGGTTCCCAGATTCACCAGCTAAGATTAACTTAACCTTCAGTGTTCAACAAAACAAAACGTGTCTGACTTACTCTAGACAGTTTGAGAAAAGCGTGGGGGGCCAGATACAAGCATTTATTAGTTCCGACAGCATTAAGACTATCATCCCAGGGATCCGCGTACATTGTGCACATGCGAGAATCCACAATTTCAGGTGCTTGAAATTCCTAAATGTGAAAAATATGCTAAACATCCGTGCGTTTAGTGGAGGGTTGGCCAACTTTAGCACCCATAGGACAAAAATAAATAAATAACATTCAAATTAGAGTGTGTGCCATACACAATTTTCAATAATGGTGCTTCTAAAGATCAGCAAGCGAGCTTAGGATGCTTCAAGTCATATCAGATGGAACGTCCGGAAAATTTGCTTCAATGTCATACACAGAAAAGACAAGATTTGGTAATTTAGACTTGACAGCTCCCTAGAATAGGTCTCATTTGAGAAACCACAGAATTTTGTCTACACAACAGGACACAGCTCAAGCGAATCTAAAGGCCACGTAGAAACCGTCGGAGCGACAATTGGTGAATGTTTGTTTCTTGCTTACCTGACTGGACCGGATAGGCTGGGGACTCCAGAGACCTCGATATGGACAGACCAACAACGTATGAAATAAACTCCGGATTGGCCGACAAAGAGACCGTTCTGCGATCAGATCTGAAGCAGCTGGTCTGCCGAAGATGGCCACGATTTCCCCAAATTATACAGAGACTTCTGAATGAGGACCGAAATCCGGACCATGAAATTAGCGTTGCTTTATTTCTTTTCACGGCTTTGAGATTTTCCAGAAATGGTTCTGTGTAGTATGTAGAAATGAGATGCTTGAAAATCAACTCATGCGTATGCATTACCACAAGAGAATGACCGTGTTGACCTCCAAATAATAGAAATTAGAGTGGTCTATTTATGTTGTTGTCAAGAGGAGCAGTTTGCTGCGTGATATCAGCACAAGACAATGCGCGTTTATAGAGGCTAGCAATTACGGAAACAGTGAGAATTTTTACTGATTTTACTGAGACCTCAAACGTGATGCGTCTCCCTGCCGAATACATTAGGTACTAAATGGGTTTGCCACTATGTCACACTGCTCGCTTTGCAAATGTTCCTGACCTGTTTCACCATGATGAGCGATTAAAATAAAATAAAATGTTAACGTATTGCTTACCTCTACTTACCATTCAAGTCAAGTGGATTGCGGAACGCAATCAAACTTGACAGCCTCGTCTACGACAGCATGTATGAAACTTTAATTTCCTTAGTGCGTCCTTAATAACACTGAGCTTTAGACTGAGCTTTAGACCTCTGTTCAGAGGCAGAAGGATCGAGTACTGCGAAGATCCGAACATGTTCGCCAGCCTGGTTTCCATACAAGTATTCTCAATAAGACATTTATCCGATACAACAGACTCAAGGGCATGTCTAGTGGTGTTGAAGGTAACAGCAGGCCGCACTTGTGATGACGTATACTTCTAAAGAGCTAATCAGAAGAAAGGTGGAAATTCAACTTTACTCGGATGTACATAATCGACAACTACAGTGGTAACTGATGCAGTAATTTTGTCCTCTACCGGGAAAGCACGTAAATAGCAATTTCTTACAACTCACGTCTCGGAAGAATAGGTAAACCAGTGGATTAACTTAATTCACACACTGTTTAGCAAGTTTAGTGGAATATAAAACGACCGGATTTTCAGTTTGTGTTGGCTGGTATTGCTGCAGAGACAAAATGGAATTCTACTGGAACTGAACTCATCACCATCAGCGTAGCTCTGCCGGGCATCACTTCTAGATTTTATGCTTCAGACCCTGGTTCTCCGGGAAAATTCATTCAAGACTGAACAACTGATAGGCGCTGTGCAGATGTTTCATTCTGGCTAAAGGTTATTGGCAAAGAGAATTTCACGAAGCTCTAGGAGGAGTTAAGCCGTTTACCTTGCGTTCTAGAGTGTTCAATCAACAATGAATAACTCATGTAGCGCCACTCTACCGCAGAGCACGCAATTTACGTGAGTGTGTGAGTGTGAGTAGTCCGCATCTGACAGTTAGTCAGTGTAGAAGCCAATCAACAAGGGATCACGCGACTTGAAATGCTTGACCAAAGAACAGCTGGTTCCATACCCCCTCTAAATGCGGTTAGTCACATCACCGATTTGTTATTTTTAGCTGAATATTATAGTGCTACGCTCCTGGCCGTAAGTTAGCGAATTCGAATCTCACTTAAGATACGTGGATGGGCTCTGATTTTCGGCTTTTCAGTATTCACTGAAATCACTTGCAGCTGAGTTCTCAGTTGAAGCTGTGTACTCTCACCATTGCCCACAAACCATAACCCTAAGTCTTCCTGGCAATTTTCAAGTCATAGGTCTAACAATTAGTCGGCGTGTGGTAGTAACGTGGCTTATAACGGAAATTGGGAAACTTCACTTCACTCATTGAATTTACATCAGTCATCTATGAATTGCATAGTACATAGCGCCCCAAAGTGAAGTTGCTACTCGTGTTTACGTTTCTCTAAGATAACGAATTGAGCAACTCACTTAGGCAAACTTACTTATTTTCACTTTAATTGGGTGCCCCACAATAGGCTGTCCCTGTTCACTTGTGCCACGATATTGAATGGTGTATTCCACGTCGGTAAGGTTGACAGGAATGACATAGCTCCCGCTGCTGATTACCCCCACTGGGAGTTCCTTATCGCAATCCATCAACTGAGAGTCTTTAGGTACATTAACGGAGCAGGTAAACTTCAAATGGGCACCAGTGCTTTGGGTGATATCCCAACGGATTACAATCTCACCGGGCCGCTCCTCGATCTTGATGTCCCCGAGTAAAGATACTGAGTGTAAATGGGGAATTTTCGAGAAGTTCTGGATGAAATGGCTAGTTCAAAACGGTGGCAGAATGTCTCATTCCAAGTGTTTGAAGGGTGTACTTTACTCCGCTCAAGTTGAACTACAAAAATTTCTACGAAGATTTTGTTACAAGCATGTGTTTTCTGTTCCAATGCTTTGTCGTCAAACAACTATGCAGTAATTTTCTATCATGCGTGCATTACCAAAACAACACCAGATGAGATTGAAAATGTTTTCCCTAAGCAGTGTAGAAAGTTTTGGGTGACAACAGTGGATTTAACTCTTCAAAGCTAAGGCGATTTCCTGAAACAATGAGGGTGTGACTATCTTCCTGCTTTTGAATCAATGCACGGGATTCCCTGTAGACCTCACCGGTGAATAACTGGTTCCCAACATCCTGAAAAACCAGCCAAGTTTGTTATTTTTTATTAATTCCGCTACCCAGCTTTGGATAATCTGCTTTATCAATCGAACATTTAGTATTATATATATATATATATATATATATATATATATATATATGTCAGTCTTTCAACAAAGTTCTTGGGTGCATGATTACAGAGCGTGCTGTGGATATTGCACGTCTGGAGAGCCTTCTTGAAATGAAGTCTTACTAGTCAATCAGGCGAGCAAATAATACCAATAATACTACACGAGAGCCGATCAAACTTTTTCCAGTAAATCATCCATCAGCAAGCTTATATAAAGCACTGTCAGCCAAACTTGGTCGTGTGTGCCTTAAAAGAAAAACAGTTCGTCAGAGTACTTATTTCTTAAAATAAACCCTGCACTTAAAAATCAACTCGAATGAAAAATTTCCGAACGATTCAAAGTTCTTTTACACTGTGTCAGCAAACTCATCCAACAGTTGAACAGCTATATACGATTGCGGTTTCACACTCTGATATGAGCAAACCAATCATTTCACTGGTCGATGAGAATATTAGCTTTGCTCTTGACCTCACTTAGCTTGCCTGGTCAAATGAAGTACTAGTCTACACTCACACATAGCATGCTGTGATTAATCAGTGTCTGTCCAAAAGCAGCTTATATCACTTTCCCAGCCTGCATTACGACAATGATGTCATTTTACAAATTTCCCCGTCTTGGAACCTTTTATTCTTTGTCCTTAAGGTCGAGGATCTGCGTCATAACAAATCAGGACAGTTTGGAAGCCACTGTCAGAAACGCAGAGTAGCTCACAATAAATTTAACAACGAACTAGTGGCCGTGCTCAGCGAGCAGTTCGACCACTAGCTGAACAAGTTGAGCTACCTGCATTCCCTTTCACAACAGACATTGAGGGACCTCAACAATGAAACGGAATGTCCGTTTTCGTAATCGCAACAAATAGTTTTCATGAAATAGTAAGAAAGCATTCATTAGACGGAAGCAGACGTTTTTTCTTCAAATTTGTGTGTAAAGTTTTGATAACTTACAGGTCATGCTATCAAAGTCATGTTTTAGATTGACTTCACTTCCTCCAAGTGAGCCGTAGTTTAGGGGAAGAAACAGATTCACTACTCCCAACTAAAGCTTCATGTAGAATGTGCAGCACGATATCTCATAAACATGCAGCTGAACTTTTGTTTTACATTGAACCCAAGTGGAGGCTGATATCTCTGAATCAAACACCATAGTAAGCCTTTGGAAGTCCGTTTCAGAATGCGAAAATGAGACGCGGTCGTCTTCCAGCGGGGGCATACGGACTCTGGGCTTACGCAGTGGTGTTCTGGCCAGTAAACGCTTCTGGCCGAACTACTAGTCAAGCAACCAGTGTTGATTTGGTACACCTCATCTGCAGTGGTGGTACGCCTCAGCGCACACGTTGTTAAATGGAGGCTGAATGGGGTTGGGGCGGTTGGTTTCCCAGTGTCGACTGGGAAATATTTCGATTAAGTTTTTCAGGTACGTATCCGGGCTTTATTTCCAATGTGGAAGGCTTCGATGAGACTGAAAATTTTCTTTCTGAACAGCTAAGATTTCGTAGGATGATTCAAAGTGTTTTACCGTTGAGTGAGACGAGTGCTTTGGTGAAATCCTAACAGTCCCTAAAGCGACTGTTTCTGCTGGTGATACTTCACTCAGACTTGTCTTTCAGCAAAAATTAAGTCAGTCGCACTTTGACCACACTACTATTTAGGAATAGTTTTCCCCAGAATACCAGTGAGTGGTCTAGTGATGAAGATACGAGCCCGTAATCTCGTATGTCATGCCTAGGAGGTAGTTTCCAAGCATCTGTCGGCTTTCTTCCAATTTAAACACTGGAATTATCTTTTAATTCTTGAAATCTTGCGCAAAGTCTTACACCTCTCAAATTCCGCATAGCTTATAGAGATCCCCCCAGACCGAACATTTCCACGGGCAAGCCGTCCAATACCACTGCCTTCCCATTTTGAGGTAACTTTAAGGCCCTCAGTAGTTCTGCTGCTGTAGGCAAGTCAGCCATGCAGGTCTTCATTTTATGTTCATATAAAAAGTCCTGACAGGCTAAACAATGTTGAAGAGTAATTTTTTCTGGCTGCCAGAATTTTGTCGGGTTACTGAGCTGTTCCGACGGTTTATTTGTCTTATACTAGCCGGCTCCTTTCGGTCGGGCAACAAAACGATTTTCTGTGACAACGGGCATCGACACAGCACCCCATAGAAGAGACTACAAGAACCGTTTTAGATTCGCCCTAAGCAAATCTATAAACGAACCACATCATTAGCCTTTAGAAGGAGTAGGAGAACCCAAATCCAAGAGATAAACTAGTTTCACCAGAATAGAAATTAAACCAAACAAGCAACCACGTAATCAGAATGAACACAACGCAACACAAATAGCAAACGGACATATAAACTTACGAGCATTCAGCACTTCAATTGTCCCATCACATTATTAGACATGAGAAGTTCTCCCAACGCAGACACGTAAGGAGTTGGAGGACACCCAAATACGTGCTGGTGATATCTCCTCCATCGGTGACGAAAGGCTCACACAGCCAATTGCGAATCTTATCGAAACAGTCATATGCTCAACAACCGGATGATTTTTGTGGGACGCTGAGGAGTCACTAATATCCACCTGAATCCCTGAAATTTCACGACCAGCGTGAGTCCCGGTTGTCAGATATGAATAACAAGTCTACTGGTTTATTCCTTGAGCTAGCGGAAAGTAGACGTGACCGTAGTTTTCGGTTATTTAGTTGTTCCTGAGCCTCAAAATAGGGTATACAAATATGGATAATGAATTTAACTCCAAATGAATCTGTCAGTGTACGGCTATAGTCCCGTTTAGCTATTTTTATCATTTGGTATCAAGTCGTGTCAGCGATTCCCAGTGAAGCAGACAATTGAGGTGATGCACATAAATAAAATTAGCAAGATGCACCGCCTACTGTTTCGGATGCGCCGACTGCTGTCATATGAAACAGTAAAAATATATGAGCAAACAGAGGGGTTCGGAGGCCCTTGGCATTTAGTCCCTATGATATCGTGACTTACTGCCATAGCTCACCATGAGATGCTAGTGTTTTGTGATGACTACGTGAATGAAACCAGCCCGAGAAGGTGTAATAATAATGATTTATTTGTTCCATAGGATAGCACAGCAAGAATATTGAAACAGTCGAAACTATGAGTAGAATTATCATCCGTTTCCTCACAAGAGTCATCTCTAAACGAAATGGATCTCCGCAATACGTTTGTGCCAACACTAAACGCGTCAGGGTATTGGATGATAACAGCTTGTATGAGAATTCCACTGATACCCCAGCGGGACTACAGCCCAATTTTTAGGGTTATCTTTTCGTTTGTAGGTCTTATTTGGGTCATCGTTTATTTGGTAACGCTTTCTTGAAAATGAAGCGTGAAATGTTTCGATTATGGCTTACCATGAAGTAGAAGTTGGAAAAAACGTCGTCTGTATTTAAAAGGGAGATGATATCGTTTGATATGACATTCCCGCTTATACACATGGATGACCGCAGTGGTCATATAGCTGAGTTCATGAGCTGATTCTTTAGCTTGGACAAAGTGTATTTGGTGTCAATGATGCTGCCTAACGTTCTTTCTCACAATCAGTTGAAGAGAGTAGGGTCCGAGTACGTAGGTAGGGAGGTGCAAAGATTACACACCGCAGCTGTTTCACTTCAATTAGTGTCCGCTTCTCTCCACCTGCCGATGGTGACCTAAGGTAATGTGGTGGATTTGGATTGCACGCTGGATTTTGTTGGACGAGTTTCAGAATCTTTGAAGGCCGTGGGGCATGACTGTCCTCTATTTAAGTCTAAGAACTTAAACGACTAGGTAGACGCTAGGACTCATTCGGATCTCACCTCTGTCGCTCGAGTTGAACGACGCTGTTCATGCAGTGCTCATGGCGCAGTTCGCTATTTAAACTAGTTATTGTGGCGACCAAACATATCTTTGGTTCAATGAAGATTTCGTCCGTTAAGTGAAGCCACGGTACGCTGAAAAGTTGAGAAGCCCTGTACAACTGTTTCCTCTTTACTGGGAATCATCAACTGTGCCATCTCACGAGTTTCCAGGGCGGTTCAAATTCGCAACCTCCTGGCTAGCAGTCGAACACCGAGCGAACTTTTCTTCCGTCTGAACTACTTATAGTTTGTGGTAGTATGAACAAAATCAGAAAGTACTATGGAGATTTAGTCCTGTAAGTTAAGCGGATCTATGCCGAACGGCCTAGCAGCGCCGCACAGATGCTTCATCCTTGTTAAGAATCATCAGAAGTATGGATCTCACGGATCCCCAAATAGATTTGAATTCGCAATCCTTAGTTGAAGGCTAAAACACTCGGCCACATGCGGCCAGTCAGCGGTCTGCTTTTCTCCCTAGGTGGGAGATTGTTCACTCCTTTACATCAAGCACAGAGCGCTTGCAAAAGGGGTGCAACTTATACAGCCAGAGGAGCTCTTAAGTTGGTCACGGAACTACGGCGTTTCCAGAACAGGGTTGCATTACACAGGAATTCAAATTCCGGACGGACTTACTCATACTCACCGAAAGCTAGAGGGCTAATAGGGACAATGATTCCATTGCTCAACTTTTGTTCTTACCCCGTTTTGCACGTTTATCTCATCATTTTATAGTTAAGGAGCTTAAGAACGTGCACAATATCGAGTTATATTGGTGAAGTATTGCTCCTTGCTCTCGTGGGAGTAATTCATCTTTGGTGTATACAAAATCCTTCTATATTTAAATGAAAACACAGCGGATACTTCACACGTACGCTGTCACCGAAAACAGCATTCAAAAATCAATTAACTAGCATATATTGATGAATCTTCAACCAAATGCACTTATCGAAAGCTGCCCTGTACTTATGATTTCACCCCATTCAAAACCCACGCCCGAACACTTTTCCGAATGTAAACAGCTTGGCTTAATCCACAGGTTGCAACATTTTTGAAATCCGTTGGATTATTTTTGGTAGTGTGAAGGTATTTTGAAATTTTCATTGTAGATTTCATCCTGTAAGTTAAGCTACTCTATGGCTCTTGGATTTTGCAGCAGCTGGCTACACTTACGGGACGAAAACTCTGTTTAAAAAACAGTGGATCTATTTTATACTACAAATGAACACAGCAACTATTTCATTGAAAACAAAAGTTCCTTGTACGAAATCTTTCGTCAGTTCGCTTCACCCAACCGACCACCAAAGTAAGCCAGGCATTGGGACCTTTTACTTGTACGGGTCCCGAATTTCGCTTTTTTAGAAGGATAATGGCTTCTTTAGTAATCAGCAGCTTAGCGCCATCATAAGCACCAGGTAGATTACAGAAGATTACGGAACGGTGTTCTAGACACCAGCACCCATAAAGGTTTAAGCCACATATACGTTTTCAGCAGTGGAGAAACCTAGGGAATATCAAGACTTTATGGGCATGGTATATTTGTGCTTTTAGTGTTATTCCCGGAAATTAGACAAGTTCCTTGCTTAGAATGCTTACTTTTTCCGCCACAGGTTTAATATTCTAGCCCGGCCAATCAGTCGCTTCGTCCCAGTTGAGGTTGCTAAGTAGTAACCACTAAATGATTGTGTTTTTTTTTAATTGTCTGCATTCTGCAACGTAGAAAGCAGACAGTTCGGCCATCGGCTTTGAAGCTGTTCTCAACTTCTAAAAGGTGGCCCAAGTTCATCTAAGCCACCATAAAGGCAAGCGAGTTGGAATTCTTCCAATTCAAAATTTTATGGAAAATGTGTTGACCACAGTAACTAAAAGCTCAGCAGACAATCGGCCCGATGCATAACCTAACCAACTAGATTTGCACAATTTTGCAGGACCTTAAACGGGCAGAAATCAGTGGACTCTGTGTGGAAAATTTTGTGTACATTTTTGCTGGCACGCTTGGTAATCTGTGTAGAGAACGTACTAGAGGAATTTGAGCGGACCACTGATGAGCCGTAATCAGAGTGACACTCAAGTCCAGTGTTTCTCCCTTTGATGTGCACTCACCAGAATAACTGAGCCAGGACAGGAGGAAAACTTTTGACGAGAGTAATGTGGATACTCTGAACTGTGTTAAACTTTGCTATTTCTAGCCTGATAAGTAAACAACTCGGTGCCTGCGTTCACTGAAAGGACTTCTGTGAGTTTCACTCAGACCGTATTTAATCTTGAATTCATGCGGACTGGTTCGTCGGTGATGAGTGAGACTGCAAATCCTAATTCCTTCTCCTCTTCTTCCGACACACCTTTTCTAAAAAAGTCATGCGCGGCTCCATATTAACGGGACTTTCCCTGTATTGTCATCTTTGTCTAATTCCCAGCTGCCATTTAGGCAGCATAAATTTCGAGCGCACTTGCGGCCAGTGATGTTCAATTTTTAGGTGTGTCGTTATTTACATCATCCAATTTTTGGTTCCGAGCTTTAGTTATCAAATTTAGTTGCTTTTACAAGCTGATTTTGTGTTTAATTGCGGTTCGAAGGACGGATTACTCTTTGGATTTCCAGACTATGAGTCTGGTCGGTTTATAGTACTCCAGCCTGTGCCATCAGCTAAGCGATCATAAAACAGCAGGTGGCAAGACAATTTTGATGTTATGATCTCGGAGTCAATGCTGCAGGAGGCTGGTTCAGTTCAAAAAAGGCATACCTTACTAGGCATGCCTGTTTGCACAGTAGCCGATTTTTGAGCTACGCCAGGCTGTTGGTTTTATGGAGCACTTCAACCACATTGGGTAGTACGATAGTGGTAAGTAGACTGTCGGGCAAGCCATGTGTGCGAAATTTTGGACACATTTCTCTAACCTTCTAACCTTGGACAATGGTAGCACCACCGTTTTCACAAAAATGAAAATGCTGGGGGCTTCGAAAGAAGATCTGCCACACTCAAACCCTGCTGCAGTGGAAAATACGACTTTATACCCAGCAGAAAACTCATAGTATTGTTGCTCGCAACATAAAGTTATCACTGCTATTCGTCCATCTTCCCACTGTTGTCCTTCACGCTAGCGCTTAAATCCGGAGGCGCAAAAATTTCTGTCGTCACAACAAATGAATCTGACCACTACTATATATAATATATTCAGAATGCCTAGAAACATCGCAGTGCCGTAAGCCAGGGTTAAATGCATCTGTTTTGTCGATCCGTGTGAAAATCATCCCATTAGCTCAGGTTTTTGAGTGACGGAGAAAGCAGTAGGACAAACGACTTTTGAGGGGAATTAATCACCATCTAACGGGGAAGAAAGTCGTGGCGGTGGTTTAAAAGATCTTTATGGAAATCTGGTGCTAGTCCTCGGTAAAAATAGTGGTTACACGACATACTAACCGAAATTTCATGAATTAATGCAATTTTATTAATTTGTTGTTGCAGAGGTGCCTATAGTTAACGGTCGATATAGTCAGACAATGAACCTTTCATGAAAAGTGGACATATCATCCGGGTGAGTTAATAGGTGTTTAGGAAAAATCACACTTTTTGAACCAGATCTGCCAAGTACACAAGACCAATCAACCGCAGCTTGCTACCGTGTTCATCTGGAAGCCTGTAACTCTCACTTACTGGATGTTCATGGATAGCTCGCATGTGCTAGCTTATATACTTTGTAGTTGATCCAGTTTGTTTGTCAGCGGTTATCCAATTAGGAAAGGCACGCATAACGCGATTATAATATTAACACCATCTAGAGGTGTAGAAATCTATGAACAAAGACCGATTTTTGCGTATGATTACTCCTGCGAACAGCGTGACTAAGTAGGCTGTGGTGGCAACTGGGAGTGAAGCGGTCAAATGATCTTTCCTAATATCTTAAAAGCAGTGTGTGCGGGTAGTAACAGATTATTTGGTTTAACGATCCATAGAAAACTCTTTTAACCGATTTATCTCTAAGATAATCTCTCTCAGAAGTAAGTGAAATATTCCAATACCATAATATTACTATGAAGAAGCCAGATCAGTTGACTCCGGTCCCAAAATACTAAGCAGTTCCAACGTTCACGACAAGGACTGCATCTTCAAAAAGCAATCAGTCCTTTCAGTGGTGCGTTTACCTAGGTGAGTCCGACTTTTCACACTGCAAGGATTTATTACATATGTTCAATACTTAGAGTTGTCGTCCCCTTAGCGGTCATCTGTGGGACTAACAAGTTCGTAGTCCAATCTGTGACCACGTCCCTTGCCCGATAACTGTATAGAGCAAAATGAACGAATGAGCAGAAATTAATGTGCGAAATAGAAAACAAACAATAGTGCTTTTCATCTTTTTCATAAGTAAGGATACTCACATGTTCTTGCCTTGACCCATTTACCAATGAGAAGCCTCTTCTGCCTCTGTACCTGATACGTCACGTGATAAGCTGTTCCGGACTCCAAGTTCTTGATAATATTATTTGGTTCGTTATTATTCTGGCAAATTTTTTGGGCTTCATCTTGAAAATCCTTTTTCCACAGGAAGCATAGCTCACGACTTCCAAGGTATATGTTGGTCAGTTCAACAGATAAGGAGGTGTATGAGGGCACGACAATCAGCAGTGGGTCAATTTCACTTGCTGCGAAAAGGGAAAAATAAAAAAGAAAGGTAACTGAATATACACTTGGACAAACAGCGAGGACCTTTGTTTTTGGTAAATTGCACGCTAGTGTTTCCTTACTGGGAGCAGCGTTATTATTTGGTTCTTTACTACAAAATAGATAAATGTTTAAGAATACCGGTGTTTGATCAGGTGGCACATTGATATATATATATATATATATATATATATATATATATTGTATGAACAAGTGATACACAAAGACTTGAAGGTATTCTATTGGAACGATCATTTCAATATCTTTTATGGACTGTGGACAGGAATCGTGGACGTCCACAGTCAACCTGACAAAATTTAACAATATGTTTACAAGGACGTTTGGGAGTATTGGTAGCTTGAGTGCATTCACTGGTAGTTGATCAAGTGGCTGTTGGTCTATTCACCGAGCTTGGCAGTTGACTTGCAATCCGAGGAGACATTTTCAGCGCACTGTTGGGTGGGTAGTTCCTCTCTTCGTGCTTGCGTCTATATAGATGGGAGAACTACCCACACAACAACAAACTGACGTTGTCTCGTGGAATGCTGAAACGCCTACAAGTCAATTGGCACACTCGGCGAACAGATCAACAGCGACCCGATCAGCCATCAGGGGATGTTTCTTTTAGGCACGAACAATATCGCAGACACTGCGGCAAGCTTATTTTCGCATGTAGTCACAGGTGTCTTTTGCATCTGCTCAGCATTCAACATGGTGATTTGAAAGTTCTGTGAATAACGTATTAAAAGTGGTCACAGGTTAAACTAAAAACTAAACTGGAAGATATATTAGAAGGCTACATTTCCTAAGTTGACTGCGATAGCGAAAATCAACAGAAGTGGACGGCCTTGGTGGTGTTTCATATAAAGTACTTAAGAAAATGTTTCATGCATGTCTACAATCCACTATATGCCTCGGTAGTCTGAACAACAGTAACAACCATAATAGTAACAACGACAATAAATGCAACACCAAGGAATCCTTTCGTTTAGCAGACAGCTTGCATAGATGGGCAAATGTGTATTCAAAAGTAACCAGCATGAAGATATTCTGAGGTAACAATAAGGTGCAGTGCAGCAAAGTTACATTAGGAAGACCATTTTTTAGAATGGCTGTAAGATAAGGCAACTACCTGAAAAGATTGAAGTGTACATTCCGAACGTATGTCCGCTTTGTTTTGTGTTAGCAATCCATACTTGTGATGAACTAAAGAGGTAAAACTTAAACCTAGAACAATCAAGATTACCTATTCGTTTTGCATGCTCAGGTAACTATGGCATTTTGACTGATAGTATTTTACTGTGACATTACCGTATCTTCAAAAGTTGAGCTCAGTTGTCCAGTTCTCTAATTTGCCCACCGCCTTTCCGGGCGGAGGTGCACACGTACATGTCTACGTCATTCGCCAAAAATGCGCATAGGCCCTTTACGATGAGTACTCACGCGAAATGAGCTCTCCAACGGGAAGCTGAAAATACATATTTGGTTTTTGCCTCTCCTACTGCTTCACTGACTGCCTAATATTACCTTGTCACATCAGCCAGCGTATGTTTGAAATGGACAGCTTGGAGCTTTTTAGAGAGTTATACAACTGTAACTTTGAAGTGCTGTAAAAAGGAGGATATTTCGAAAAAAAATCACAATAGACCAGAACACACAGTGCAAGCGAAAAGCCCTTGGACGAGACTTGAACCCACGACCTCTCATTAATCGGGCGATATCGGCGCTTGGAATCTTGTGGAAGCCACACTGTAGGCTCATTATCGTACTTACAGACATCAAATGTTGACCCATTATTTAGAACTGTGGTGAACATATATGACAAATCAGGTGCAAATGTGCGATGTGGAGCAGTGTCTGCACTAATTTATTTGTTAGAGTACTCGCCAGGCAAGCGATAGTTCGCGGGTTCGTTTCTCAACCAAAGATTGTCTCTTTGTTTGCATTTTGTGCTTGAATTCATAATAAACAAACATGAATGCAACTTCTGGAGTTCGCTACAACACTGTAGCTTGAAATATATATTGCCCAATGAGGTTACACTACGATGCTCATCGGTGCCGACGTCTGCCGAATATTTAATATAGTTTTTTGGGCAGCTTTATACATCAGGGTTACTGAAAGGAAAGTCCACAACGAATTGAAGATATTTACATTAAGATCGCACATGCGTCCAGACCAAAAATGTTCACAGCGAAATACCCACCAGCGTCTGTAAGGTGGTAGCTTCCTGACGGGGTTTTGCCGACTTTATTATTTACCCCTACGATGGATAGGAGCTTTCCTCTTCCAAAGAAGGACCACCCCTATGTAATACCAAGCAAGCCGTTTTTCTTGAGTGTTATTGGTTTGGAGGAAGTTCTTATGGGGCTAGCAACAGGAAAGCATAATACACCGAATAACACATGCTCTGTAGGCCATTTCTCGTTCTGGTGAAAGTTCTCCTCTTGGCATTCGGTCGATGGCAGCATTTCTCTTTGTCGTCTTGGCCCTGACACTGCCAAAATCATTGTCTTTTAACTGGACAAAAAAAGACCGCATGCCTTGCAGGATACTTTCATCCTGCAAATGAACGTTTTACTAACCGATTTTTCGCATTGAAATGCTTTCATCAACATGGCTGAAATCTTGGTTGCCTGAAGTTTCAATCATGGTCACATCACGTCTACATTTAGTCCGGCGTGAACATTTCTGTGTAACTCACAGTAAGTCACATTTTGGTGTTGCTCAAATTCATCTGGCAGAAGTGTTCGGCTGTCAGCATTATTTGACGTCGGGAACACAAACTGAACACTTGAACTGATTTGTGGTGATCAAACCCAGCCGGAGCGTTTGGAATTTAATTTGACTCGAATAGCTTGCTAGCTGGGTTGAGGCGGTGGTACTGGGCGTGGGGCAGTGAAACAGTTATGTAGAAACTCTGGAATAGTTTCAGTGGTTACCCAGAGACTAAAGTGGCGTGGAGTATCTGCAGGACTTGAGTTGACAAATTTGCATTTTTGGCGAAGCTAAGTTTGCTGAGATGAAACGTGACCCTTGTTTTGATCGGAAACTTCTGTTCCGAACATATCTTCACGCTGCTTATACTGCGGTCTCTGGCACAAAATTTGTTGGGATCGAAGACTGTTTACCAAACTTTTCTAGAAAAGCTGTTATTCTAGCACAGAGTGCGTCAACCAACCGGTTGGCTGGTGCTGCAGGTTTATTGTTTGTACCAATCCAGTGATCCCATTAATTTCCGCTGATTTTACCAGACGAGTTTTTAGTTTTCAAAAGGCAAGTGAATGTCCGCCGCCATGAAGATTGTGAATAACAGGAGACTATTTTGGCTTGTGAAAACCGAATCCAAGATTTTGTCAAATTTTCGTCTTCTGAGTGCATGATAAACAAGATTAGACCATGACGACCAGTTCACAACAAGTCGAATGTGCAAGTCATATCATCAAATAAGACGAATCTGAACGGGGCATTGCCCATAAGTTTGCTGAAAACTCTTTGTCATTCCACAACCAGTTTCAACCGTCTTGGGGCTCATTAGGTAGGCGCGGTTCCTGAGTTTCCGTCAACCTTGTGTTCTCCCTAAACGCAAACTGTATGCAATTCGTAAAAGCCAATTCGGTTTCAACGAATGATTCAACTGAACCACAGCTGAAGCTCTCGTTTATGATAGCTTAAACTGGATATGTTGCACAAAGGTCGCGTCATAGCTCATTTGGCACCAGAGTTCAAGCGTAATAGTGTGGGAGCCGGCACGAGTAGCCAGTGTGTGCCCCATACAACATTGAGCAAGTGCTGAGTAATGCTGCTGTGCTTCCTACTCTTTTCCGTTTTCTTTACGCAGGAGCCCGTGTTTCGTCCTTGCGTTTAAAATTCACCAAGCTCCACTTTCGGGTCTTATAATCCTTGCTGATCCAGCTCTTTACACATCCCGGAAAATCCAAGCTGAGAGTAAAAGATGGAAATATAAGAAGAAGCACAGTTTAAAATTACCTTTACTCTGGCCAGGTAACTTTGGTGATAAGTATTAAGGTTGTCATAGTTACACCACTTCAGTTTAACGGTTTGAGTGAGGAGAGTCACCACTGTGGTCTGGCTATATTAGACTGCTGAGGCCCTAGATGGTGTTCTTGTTTTCCACAAGTATTCGGCTGGAAAGTTAGTTCACCAGTGGGTATTTCTTGACAGGCTACACCGACACATCACTATTCTCCACTACGCCCCCTAACAACGCACTGATAATGTCGCCCCGATTGGTGATGAAACGTTTGCAAGCAAACTGTACAGCTCAGCGAACAAACCAACGAGCATCTACGCTACCTAAAATGCCAACACTCTCCTCAATAGCAAACCTGCTACACTATCGCCGGACCAAAACGCCACAGACTGCCTCTTTTTGGTTTGCCTAAAATCAATGGTACATTATAACAGACCGAGAACGCTCTTACCCTCAGCTCACGATGGAGACTGCGGAAGAACCTCAAGCTACGTGTGTGACGCGGATGTTTTAAAAGAAATGAAACACTGGGTATGTTGGTAAAAATAATGACGGGATCTACCCTGCTAACACTGTTAATTTTTCCACTAATTTTATTGCGTCAGACAATCTTCTTTTGTTCCTCTTCGAGCAGTTGGTCTGAGACCATTCAGCCCTCTTGTCCTGATTTTTGCCAGAATTTCATAGACAGTGCGTGTGAGATGTAAGTCGTCCCACCCACCTGCAATTGTCTTAGTAGTATGGCATCGTACCGATGTCTTCTAAGCGGTAGGAGGAACATTCAAGGTATCACAGGCAGAGAAAAGAGGATAAACGTTTTACAGGTTAAAGTTCTTGTAATGTTCACCTTGATATTCAACGCTATCCCATGACCTCATTTGGATTAAGGTGTTAAGCTTCTCAAAGATACGCTTATCCTTTGTGGTTGCTCTGTTTTTTCACGCGGACCTATTAGTACTCATGTTTGCATTGTTCATTATCCAGAAAGCTCGATGGGCGTAACTGGTGCATATTCCTCTGATCACACTGGAATTACCATCACTGCGAGTCACCAATGGACCGTGATGCCTATTGCAATCTGTTGGATTGCTTACCTATTCACGGTTTTGCAGTTGTAGTGAACAGATCCATCTCACCTCGGTAAATCTGGGTTACCCATTCTTTCTCCTTTTTAACCGCTTGGCTGATCGCGAACATGTACCATGGGAGAGACGGCGCAGAATAGCCACCATAAAAAGCTGGAAGGACTGATTATCCATACCATTAGATGCACGAAATTAGCCTACATGAGTCCTGCGTCTACACAGTGCGCCGACTGTTTGTATCAGTGGGTGAGTGTGGTGTTCAAGATTTGTATAGGTACGCACAGGTTAATGTTGCACGCACTCGGTAAAATTTCCGTTATTGAAGCCAGCTAACCCCTCAGGCCATAAATGTACCCAGAGTAATTCACAGTACGATAGATGCATACGTGTACACATCCCTGGAGAATGTACTGTGAGTAGTGGGTGATCGGATTTCGGCACAGTAAAGTACTCTGAATGACTCGCACCATGATGCACACTAACGTCTACAAAGCAATAGTTGTACTGAAGCGAAATAATCATCTTTATTAATTGAGCTGCGCTTACCTTCTGGTTGGTGTATGGTCCACGTATCTCTAGCCACTTTGGAGTTGACCAGGTATACTGATACTGTGAAAGATTCACTTGATTCCCGTTCGATCGGAATTGATAGGGACTGCTTGGTATAGGGTACGTCTTGATGAATCTCCTTATCGTTCTTTCGCCAACTAACACGGAGGAAATCATATGGCATATCCCCTTGTTTCCAGTTCAGCACAAGATTTGGACCAATAACTTCGGATCGCATATCTTTCACGTAAGCAGCTGATGGAAATAGTTTTAAGAAATTATGGTGATTATGCAAGCCAGGGAAAGAAATAACTAGTAGAATCGACAAGCTACGAAAAGAACTAGTGTGAACTCACGTTCACTGTAATTTGCTTGGAAAAGCAACGGAAGTCCCGGTTTGAGAACCACCACCTCTACAAACATTTCGGTCGCGTCAGCGTGGATCTTCTTAACACTCCACATATCCTCTGGGGCAAACGACAACCTGAGTTTTTCAGACGAGCCTGATAACGCAGTTACGCTGAGGTATGCAACACCCTGTGGTACCTGAAAAATAGGCAGAGAGTTGATGGTGACCAATAAAAACAAAGATCTTTCCTCCTGGCCAAAACCATCACATGAGCTGCGTCGTTGGCACAAATTCACTAAATCAAGCTGTAGCTGGCTGAATAAACGGTCAAAAGAAAACAGCTTAGACAATGTTCAGTAAGCATCCATGTTCGGATGTGAAAATCATATTAGGGGCTGTTTTACCAGCATCAGCTGATGACCATCTTCCACTAAGTTTTTCCTTTGTGACACTTGAGATTCTAGGGGTTCAACCTTGATCATCGAATTGCGGCTGGCTTTGAGAACCACGAATTTGTAAAGTGTTCTTGGGATACATTGTACCCACCCCAACTATCCGTCATCGGAGCGATAAAAGTCAGTACTTTTGTCTATATGTAGCCGCCACCTGTCATGCGTGCTTTTAATGAGCATAAATTTAAAGGTAGAATACATGCGGTTTCCGCAGTGAAGCTGTAAGGTATTTAACGTCAGGTGTCTAACCCTGCTACGCCACTACCAACTGTAACGCCACTTCTTTCTTCCACCGCCTATGGACGCTCTAACATTTACCATTTTCTACCTGTGTTAATGTCTCGTTTAAAATATCTTCATCCTGTGTGCGCGTGAATGTCCTATAAAATTCATACCAATTGGGGTCAGAACAGAGATCGAGGCTTGATATAACTAGGACATGTGAACGATGCTGGTATTCCCTTCTGTTGAGGTTCCAACTCCAGTCGACTGGTAAGTAAAGCATTCTTGTTATCATTACTTCGCCTAATAAAATAAGATACAATCGTCCAGGTGCAACACACTTACGGTGCATGCCACCTGAAGGAAACACGATGGTTGGGATACTACCAGGTTTCCCAAGACTAGACAGGAACGGTAGAGATGCAGAGGTCGGGTTTGACCCACTAATTCACATAACTTATAACGTATGATCGCTTGATACTCACTCACACACACACACACGAACACTTAGTAGTGTTCATTGTTTCAATTGGTGGATGAATTCCAGCATTTATGGACGTCAAACATTGGCCTCCTAAAATATCAGGATCCACTAGGGTAACCAAAGAAAGGACAACCTGGATAAAAAACATTCCAACTCTATTGCACTCCAAAATTTATCATTACTGGAGAATTAGTGAACATGCCCAAAGGGGGCCTTCTAGACTTGCAGTCAAATGTCTGGAGAACCACAGGAAGGTTTATCTGTAAAAAAAAATCATGTGGTTTTCTATTTGGCACATATCTGTGCAATTTTTGCTCCAAGCAAGGTCATCTGAATTCGGACACTGATCGCTGTCTGCCCTTCTTGCTTACTTTGGTCAAAGTAACAGTGTAAATGAGAGACAAAGCGGTTTGGAAAAGTAAACTCTAGATAGCGATAATATTTATAATGTTTGACGGGCATTGCACAGTACCTGACTGTCAACATCACATACTTAGCACATAAAACATGACCAATTTTCTGTTTTGTTTGATTACTCTAATATGTTTCCTATAATGGTTCTAGGAGGTAGAGTTGACAACATCAAACGGAAACGTATACGTCCACCATTTTGGTATCATTTCCGTCAACTGAATTCCACTGCTTATTACAACCTGCAAAGTATGGAACACTCCTTTCAACCTCGATTGCAACGTAATCTGTTCAGAAATGTAAACAGCCCTTGTGAAAGCGAGAACTCCTAGGGCTCTCCTTCTGGACAACATAGAAGTTGTTCCCTTTTGTGGGGGTTTGCTGTATTGAACCGTTTTGTTTGAGCGTTTTATCTTAGAACAGACCAATGTATTGTCAAGATGCAACGCACTACTAATTAGGTTGCTGAAAACTCTTCGACAGCCGACGACCGCTTTCGCTTGGTAGGGGCAGTCACCGGGTTTCTGTCGACTTTATGTTCTACTTGAACCTTGCATTATGTATTGTCTAAAATGTTCTGGCGATAAAAGCCTTAGTAATGATTTTATGCCTCAGAGTACCAAACCTAAGAAATTAACAAGATGAGTAGTGGAAATGCTGTCGGAATTGTCTAAATTCATTTGATTTCACGATTTACTATGACGCACCTTCTATCGGCATAACCGGAAATTCAGACGCACACGCGATATAATTATGCTGACGTATTACTTGGTGTTGCTAGTAGTTTCACTGTAACTTTCCAAGTATTTTTGCTTACTTATTTGCTCCTAATCCCAATAAAGTTCACTCCGGAATTCTTGAATTCACACCTTTTTCTGTGTGTACTGATTCATATTTAATGTCTTAAATTCAAGCGGTCAAGTTATAGTCAAAATACGAGTGGATTTGAGGCGTTTCTGATTCATAATTGCTTCCAACACATTACAGCAGTCTCCCAAGAAGAGGCACCCTAATTGACGAAACAGCTTTAGCGACAAGAATTTTTCGTTCATGGCGATTCGTGATGATGTGAGGAGCTTTGGTAGTTCAATAGAGAGTTCATCCTGTCAGTGAAGCCAGTCTATGCTGAGAAGTCAAGGAACACTCTACTGCTATTTTATTTTTGTTGGGAATCATCGGCAGTGTGCATCTAACGGAACGCAGAGAGTTCCGAACCCGCGACCTTCCCGCCAGTGGTTGAACACTTAACCGTTTAACCACGAGTGGCTGTACTGCAGTTTGATTAGCTTTCATCTTGACAAGACATTGTGACACTACCCTTCAGTCACCAGTTCACGTATTGGTCGACTTCTCGAGTGACGACTTCTCAGAAGGAAGTTTCCAGCATCCAGTGAAATTATGCTTTCCCTGAGTTGTCTATTACTACTCATCTCCAGGGGAAAGAGAGTCACTGCATCGAAGTGGATACAATTTTCTATTTTCCAAAGTGGCCTATTTACACCTTGGGGGGAGATATATCTATCGGAATGCTCTATTTCATTTGGCGGGATTCGCTCATTGACTGTCCCAAGCGTCGCCCATACAGCGTCCCACCACCTCGACAGGAGTTCTTCGACTGGAACGGCCTTCACCTGTCCGATAATGTAATTCAGGTTGTGCGCACAGTACCATTCGTTAAAATATGCCGCAGTTACTGGTAGTATTTGCGGTATAGGGTGATGGGGTATAAGTGATTCAGTTCTTCTTGAGTTACGCTGTAGTGAGGATGCGGTATAGCTAGGTGAGTATAGCTAGCCGATGCTAAAATTCTTGTTTGTGACACGGGCGAAAGTGGCCGGTGACCAATATAACAACTTTCCGCGTCACTCTCGTGCTTCCAGGTCACAAATGTGAAAGCGTATTGGATTTCTGAAGCAGTCGCTCCACACAAGGTTGGGATTCCATCGCAAACACATACGACCCGTGTACCACTAAAGTTATATTGCTCCGGTGTACAAAGCATGCAATAGGCTTTTTATAAGCCGCAGTATCCGCAAGAAAATATCATTATTGTAGAGACATTTTGGTATCAAGCGGATTGTGATTCTTTGAGGAGGGAATAATGTATAATGATTACTCATGATCAAAGTTGAGACTCACTTGAAATATTTTGGACTCAAACCACATGGGACCCTCATTCAGACGTTGCATTTGCCAGAAACAGCTGTAGGCCTGGTTGCGGGTACTTACAATCGCGCTGAGACGGCCATTATTTGGACCACCCCCACAAAGGGAACTGATGGTTGGTACTAAAAAGATGAGCTTCACGGTGAGTTGCTGAAAGACAGACTCCTTTTATGCGTAAAAATAGTGCGAAAACAAGGGGAATTGTTTATTCTTCCTGTTAGCAGCTTTTGGCTTATATGGATTGGATTGGGGAAATGAAATGATGCAACACGGGTCTGTCGTAACGCCTGGTAGCAGTAATCAACGTTTGTCGTGGCTCCAGAAAATGCAAGTGGACATTTCTCAGAAGTGCTTTTAGAAATAACAATAAATAAATAAATAAATAAATAAATAAATAAATAAATAAATAAATAAATAAATAAATAAACTGGTAGGAATATGACGCTAAAACCTGGACTCAGGGCAGTCCAGCGGCAAGTTATCTCATCCAGCTTCAACGAAGTGTGTCAGCATCGGATCCTTTCCACTGGCCGTTAAGAACGCCACATATTTTTTGTGCTATAAGTGTCCTAGTACACGTATCTTGTGAATGCCAGAAGATATCCTTTAACTTCGAGGCCACGAGCATCGAATTGAGTGTAAATTTATCCAACCCGATGTTGGTTCTGCTTTGTAGAGTATCCTGTTATCATGATGGAAACATACCAGCTGCAGGTGAGGAAGAGCATTAGGCAGGATTACTGTTCAGAAAAAAACGTCACAAAATATACTAAAAGAAATTCAATCAAAAGGCTTGACTATCGCCGAATAGTCACTGAAACCTATTAGATCAGTGAACAGTTACTTGCCAGTAAGCTTCAGGCTTTATGAAATGAATAATGGACACAACTTGTCTATATTCATAGATAATAAACCTAAGGACCACCAGCCACGGGTGAGGCATGGAAACTAGATGAGCGCTTTTATCGGATATTTTGAAACGGTACACGTATAATTACCGGGCAAACCTCAGTACTTCCGATGTCAGTTGCATAGTGTCCCCTATTTGGGGCTCAGGTTCGGCACAATTATCAAAATCAACGCAGTCAGATAAGAAGACTTCAGAGTAAACCACTTGAGACTATGCATTTTGCAGGTTTCACATAAATACATCATCATCAAGTTTGTTCAGTGAAAACACTGTAATGGATGGGCTGTATGATATACCATCTTGGTCCTTGTCCAAGATATCTGAGCCATCATTAGCAGTCAAAAGAATATTTGAACAAACCAGTATGATAATCTGATAGATGTCTGCCGTTCGAATTCTTACACACGTTGAGGACATCAAGCAGGCTGTCAATGACCACAGTCCCACAAAACCAAAACCCCTCTCGAAGGAGCATTGCGTTGTTAGGTGTCGGATATTCATTCAACTGATATTACCCCGCCGTTTAGTCTCAGTAGTGAACTTGTGGGCTTCGGCCAGGTTGTTGATTAAAAAAAGTCGATAAAGAGTTATGATAACAGACCATCGCGTGAACACTACTCAGGCTACATGCCGATTCACTTCTTCTCAGGCTGGAATCGTCAGGAGCATCAAATGAACTAAACTTCGATATTTGCGTTTGCGCTTGCGTATTCTCACAAGTCAGAAATATGTTGTATGGTTTTGTCGCGGAAGTTCCTCTTAACTTCACCTTTGTGAGAAGACAACTACATGCTACCTGAATCCTAAAATAAAAGTAGCCGTAGTTTCCGCGCTGCGATTGAGTCAGTCAATGTGCTTTCCTTGGGAAAGGAAACAACACTCCTCCATGGGAGGAGTATGCCATCAGGCATATTATTGATTCTGTGAAAGAGATTTCGAAAAAAGATGTGTTTCACTTGAGTGGCAAAATATCCGGATAAAAAGTGGTTCATCAAATGGGAAACAGCAATGCAGCTCAGGATCATAATATTCTGGTTAGTGCGAATGAAAGAATGCGGAATAGAAATCGTAGAGCTTAGCAGGTTAAATGTATGAATGCAAAACAAGAAACCTACGTTCATGATTTGGAGAAACCTGCTCCACGGAATAGATTGAGCCAGTAAATTTAAACCTCTTCCTGCCACGACTCGGCCAGTTAACGCCACACATCGGTAAGACATTAGCTGACCAATTCGCAGCACAAGGTCCCAGAATCAGGACATGGACTGGTTGCTACGGCTCGGGTCTTTGAACCTAAAGTCGCACCACTGTCTCATCTAGTATGTGTGGGTGTGTTGGAGGTGGATAGGTCTGAAGACAGCATGAATCACCATCCTGTCCACTAAGTGTGCCGTCTCATGGTCATCAGGGCAACCTTGAGAATGTCAGGTTGACCACTAAGCTCGGCGCTTCACAGTGCCGAAACAGTGAGGTGGTGAGGTCTGAGGCAAGACTGAATGTCTTATTGGTTTTCATTCGTGGTTGCGGAATCAAGTTAGCCACTGTATGGCGAATGCAGCTCCCGCCCAGTTGGATGGTCTTGTATCCCAGGCCTCGTCAAACAAGCTGATCTACAAGTCAGACCGGTAGTGCCCGTACACCACGAAATTTCCGCAATGGTCCGGCGTGTGCGTTGGTCCGACGCGTGACTTATAACCGCTATTCTGCTGAAGTAAGACGGTCAGTTCGGCAAGCGTTTGAAGATGGGGAAGAGTGGGATGACGGTGCGGCACCACTTGGCGTGAAACGACAGACAGCCGATTACTAGAGGGAGAGAGACGAGCTCCTAGGATGGCGTAAAGTTCGAAATCGCGTTACGGACGACACAGACGTAGAAGAGATGAGTGATGGGTTCGAAGAAGTTTCAAAAGTGATCCTGCATAATTAGCGACCAAGGAAGCTACAGGCCGAAAATGGACGGATCGTTTGAGTCGTCAAAACAGAATTCAGCTTTAGCTTTGCTGTCGAACCAGATGTTGATCCCTTGTAGGCACTTGAACACATGCTCACGGTCGCTCATTATCCATTGAGTTTATCGTCTCACATGTAGGATGAAATTTCTCTTGTGTGAGCAAACACCCGTCGAGTTAACTGACAAATGATGTCAAAATCACACCTTTGCCAAATTCAGCAGTGGGTGTTAGGCGTATTGTGGATTAGTTGTAGGTACTCATCTATAGGCACCCATTTTTACATGAAAACTGACAAGTTATATATTTTGCTCCATGCATCCACTAATGCAACCGGAAGAACAAATAAGGTAGATGTGCAATATTACAATGTCAGAAGCAGGTTCGGGTTACGTAGTAATCGGATGCCGAATTGGGGCGACCCAGAGAGAGGTGGAGATTTTCACACAGCTACTTTTTGATTGTAGAAAATAAACACAGGAAAGTAACGTTGACACTGACTGTTAAATGCCTTTTCAATTCAACATATCCTCAGGTTCTCACGCACTTTTGCCAACAGCTTGTGCAACTGAAGAATTCAACAAAGGTATATTGTTTCGAATGCGGCTGACAGCCAAAGGCGAACGTAATGGGTTGATTCCTGTCGGGACGCGTCCAGACATGAAAAAAGTACATGTGCAGAGAACGACGCGTCCCCAAGGTCACCATCGGCTCCACACTTTCCGGATGGCAGGTCCATTGGCAGAGCTTACCAAACACGGTCTAGCAGCATGCGACCGGCGGAGTGGGGGTGAAAGTGTTCACGACTGGATTGCCGCCATTGGCTGTACAGAACGAACAAGTGAACGACTATAGTTGGCCATTTAGTCATCCCATATATTTACGCAGCTCTGTATTTTGTCCAGGGTTCTCTGTCTTCTTATCGCGTAGTTTAGCAGGCCCAGTTCAGGCGTAGCCAATAGACGGATAGCCACGACACAGCAGTTCCCAAGTAGAGCATTTTCTTGTTCAGTTGGTGAAAAGCCTTGTGAACTGTTTCCTTGTTCAGTCCGCGTAGATAACAGGGTCATAGAGCACTTGGCTTAGGCTACATTGTGTATTGACGCAGTTTCCGCGTTTGAACAAGAAGTGATGGCTTCAATCGAATATAGACTGCGTAGACTGTCGACGGTATTAGAACTTAGATTCCGTCCCGGAGGTACATGGCCTGTTCACTAAATGATGGAGGCGTGCCGAGCAAGTGAAAATAACCACGCCCACCTAAATGAGGATGATGAAGATCCAACTTGAACGGCGGTCCGATGGTTACTTGTTTTTTCCCGCCAATGACAAACAGACTATGCCTTGGCGTTTGGCTTGTACAAGGAAGGTGGCATGCTTGACGAACAGTGATGCACCGTTTCTAAATGGTCGGGAGATTATGGAATGTAGAATGCGTTGTCAGACACGGTTGAGTTTTGCCAGTGTATGCTCATCGTTTCAAACGACACCAACGTCTGTCCCTCTATTCCAAGAAAGCTGAAACCTAATAATTATGTACTAGAAGCGGCTGATCTGGGGTTTGCTCTGACTCAAGTTCACGAGTAGTAAGTTCTATGTCGAGATTGAAATAGTCAATCTACTCATTTAGGCTCGCCCCGAGAACCTCGTGTCTATAGAGGAGATAGGAATATGAGTGTAGATGGGCTATTTGCTTGTCTTGCAAATTATCGGGGTCTCATGCACCTTTTTTGGGAGCGGGGGTCTTGACCATCAAAATACTTGCGGGCATATCATGCAAAGGTGAAAATCCTGGCTGATCATAAAATTTGAACGTCGATCACTCTCTCTTAGATAATATTTCGACGTTTATTCCGATGTTTACCAGGAAACCGCATGAAAGTTCTGTTTACATTTTTCAGTCAGAATGTGCCCCTCAGCGTCGACCAATACCTATGCATTGGTTACCAAGGTAGTCAAGGTAGGTATGGGTGAACATGACCAATAAACATTCATGAGCTTAACAACTTAGCATCGGCAACAGATAACAACACCACAGTAGAAAATACGCGGTCAAGCAACTAAAATCTGGAATTGTGGTGACTTTACTTTCAAATTTCGACATCTATGAAGACGATATATAATACAAATATTATATATATATNAGAGAGAGAGAGAGAGAGAGAGAGAGAGAGAAATGTGCTGCCTTAATTCTGGCTCTGTATCCACGAAACCTACCTGCATATTTGTTTATTCGGAAAAACAGAAACCCATTGCGGATGTTAGCTGAAAGCCTGATCAACACTCTGGATTTTTGCGTTTGTAAATAACGCGGGAATTC
The DNA here is from genome assembly GCA_004794785.1 of Opisthorchis felineus. Classification (NCBI taxonomy): domain Eukaryota; kingdom Metazoa; phylum Platyhelminthes; class Trematoda; order Opisthorchiida; family Opisthorchiidae; genus Opisthorchis; species Opisthorchis felineus. The sequence continues at coordinate 173,765 of SJOL01004283.1, read as the reverse complement.
GTCCGACTCTTTGCGTTCCAGCAGATTTCGTGCGATGCCCCCAGGATAGTCGAAAATTTGCAGTGACGCGCTGCCATGTCCATTAAGCTGTGAACAAACAAACAGGCAGAGTTTAGTGGAATGTATATGGGGCTAGAAAAATGACATTGTATAGCCTCCTTTGATAACTCTAGTGAAGAAACCCTCCTTATTCTTAGGTCAGTCAACACGTGTTCGAACGGGTGAGTGGCTATAGCCCATTACTTACACATTATTTTCAGGAACATGAACTAAGTGCTAACGGAAGCGCCTCAGAATCGTTTATTAGATCCAGTACTAGCAGAAATTTCATTACGAGGGAACAGTTAATTAAAATCTAGCTGACGGAACTTGAAGACGGTTACCATGACCAAGTCTATCTACCGAACTCAGACCGCAATAGAGCGAATGTTGGAAATACCAAACTTCTTCATCTGTGGGCGTGTCTTGAAGTGGAAAAAGGGTTTATAAGAACTATATGGCACCCGAATGTGATGAAACAACATGCTTCGAGTATCAGATGCTCGACAGCCATTCATGTCAAAAAAATCAGATGCCCAGCCAAAATATGAAAAGTCTGACATAGCAACTAGTGCGTCATGATGTTCTCTGATGATAAAAACAGTTGTTTTTTCACATAGTTATCGTGTGTTGTTCCCTACTTTGCTTCGACTGTGGTAGTTTAATCGGTACTGAGGGTTGGAGTTCTTCCAATCGATTGGAAGCAATTGTATGAGCGCGACTTGGTGTGAGCGCTGTTCTTGATCTCAAGCACTTTTAATAAAAATCGGCCAGTGCTGATAGATCATCGACCTCGTGCACTTCAATTGTGAGGTAACTTGTTGTGAGTAACTCAACCATCTAAGCAAACGGGAAGTTCCTCCTCTTCATTTCCTAGGGCTTCGTTCCTTGGGAGTCGGAAGTTGCTTATCCCGTTGACGGTATTCGCTCTTCGCTGGTGAAACAGATAGATAAGCTCGAGTAATGGCGACGGTCTTACTTGTTCACTATTGATATTGCTTACCCAAGCAACATTTTGTAATCCGTTATTTTGCAAATGTACCGAACACCAAGTCTACTTTTTGCCTCGTCAAAAGGCTTCGTCACAGATTTGTAATAGCAGAAGTGGCTGGTAATACCGCAGACTTCTAATGTCTACGTACATTATATTCCGTTTTGCAGAGAACGCCAACATAAATATATAGGTTGCCGATGGTAGCAACCATAAGTTGAGGGGATAGAAACAGGTTTATTGGAGCCCGAAAAAATTACAGTAGGTTATCGTTAAATAAGGTGGAGCTTAGTAAAAAAAACTGTTTACACTTAAAGAGTAGTTAGTGAAGTAAGAACGTGCTCTGGCCAAAGTTCCTAAAGACAGTCCAGGCCAGATTATTTGTAGGACAGATTGAGATTGCAAGCGTTCATGAAATTACAAATGGCGGTTTGATGCAGAGTAACCCACTCTCCGTTAGCTGGTGCGATACAAGGGTGCATGAACTAAGACGTACATGATCCGTACAGTGTGGGGTGAGTCCCTTATCTACATTATCGTAACCATTATACTATTGGAGATGTGTTTCACGAAGCTATTTCAACCAGGCCAAGATATTTTCATTTAACCTTCAATTGAGAGTAAAATCAAACTCTGATCTTCTGAGGGCAGGGTCGGTTCGTGTGACTAACAGCAACCGAAATCTAATATAGCGACTAAGTTGACAGTACTTTGAATTGTTCTTAGCGTTAGCCAGAAGAATAGTGCAGGTGCCGTTGCTGCTGAAAAAAAGTTGCTGGAAAGTGGCAGAGTCACAATTAGGAAAAGATTTTCTGCCCATTTTGCCCACTAATCAAATGGTACCTTTTACGAGACCATGATAAAGTGTGGAGAGAAGATGGCAAATTAAGCATTATTCCTCCCTGGGAAATCCTGGACACAACCACGGCAGACCACACTCCGAACATCTAAGTGACATTGGTGTTCTACACTAAGACCAACGTGGGATGAAAATTCTTGTCCACCTATTGCTGACACATGGAGTTTTTTTCCTCATGGATGAGTGAAACGTCAGCATGTTTCTACTCCAGGTTTGCCTCCGTGCCTCAACCAAATGCCGAGTTTACTTACGATACAAAAACCTCGGTGACTTCTTCTCCTCACGAACTGCGGACATTTTCATTATAATTACCTCGGAACTACAACCGGAAAACGATAAGTATGCCCTTATAATGGTTGTCACTTTAGTTTGCTGTGAGGTAAACATGATGGGTATGGTGTTGGAAGTATGGTATTTGCGTATCATGATTTTTGATGTTTTTATGTGATTTTATTTGAAGGGGGAGGACAATCCGTAATACACTCCTAACCTGAAATAAATTGGGAAGGCAAACTTTGGTCCCCTTCTTCATAGGCGCTCACCATAACAGGTTGTTTTTAGGCAAGAATCAAACTAAAAATGTTCGGCCTAAGACTGTAATACTAAGCTAAGAGACATACTGGGTCAAAACTTCCGTAAAAGTCGGAAGGATGTAAATGAGTTGGCTGCCAGTACTCTCTAATCCTCATAAATGTACTTACAAAAAATGTTTTCGGTTCAAAGATAACTGGAAGGCTTTGGACATCACTGATCCACCATTCACAAATGTGTTTGTTTGGGGTTAAAAAATGGAGCTGCAGGGTAATCGCCGATCGGATGATGCCGCCACAACGTGGGATGGTAGTTGACGCTAAAATTGCCACAAAATATATTTTACACAATAAACCAATGTTAAGGAAAACGAACGGGTTTTCAAGGAAACTTACTTGGCGAATTTATTCATAGTTGTCCTTTTCAAATGCGAGATAATAGGGTCAGAGTAGTGTTGATTACAACCAGAGAGTACTCATGATTACCTAGAGCTTGCTTGTTCAGACACATTTCAGTGACCATTTCATATTCTGCCACTGTAGTTGATTGCTTTTGATGTTGTATTACGCTTCTTTTTTGACCAAAAAGAGGATTTTTGTCTTGAAACCTTGCAAACATAACAGGAATATTCTTTTCGGGCAATGAGAAAAAGTTTCTAGCCGATTTAGAGGTCAACATTTCAGAAAGATTTAGCAAACAATAAATGAATTTATTTCTGGACGACGTTTCGCTTTTAACTCAAAAGCTTCATGAGGCCACATGGGTAGGCTACTAGGTTGGCCGAGTTCTAAGGCAGACACAGAATTAATCAGCAAGAGCTATTTAGACTACCACACTGGATCAGTTTTGAGTTCAGTTTAAAGAGCCTTGTCGGTAAGTACGGGTGCCTTATTCATACGGCTGATCTTTTGAGGGAGGTGAGTGAAAGAACTCTTGATCGGGTTTAGGTCCTTGATATTTCGGTTTGGGGAACTTTGAGCTTCTCCCAAATGCCATTAGGGACTTTTGCTTGTCCGCGTGAATGCGTACGTACTACGACAAATTGGTTAGATGAAATTGGAATTACGTTAACTTTTGGTCTGTTTGTTTTATGCCCTTTAGATATAAGCTATCTCTGTCATTGACACCTCTGCTCTGATGGCCGCACAACGTCACATGTCACCTCGACTAATCTAGAACAACTCCCCACAAGATCGCCGCTTATATACCTTCTTTTCTACCCAATGGAGGAGGATTGACGGTTTACACCGCATCAGCCATCAGTAAAGAAGTTAAGTTTTCATAATGGAAACTACTCGAAAGATTGCTGAAAACTCTTCGACGGCCCACGACCAGTTTCGCCCTTCTTGAGGCTCCTCAGGTAGGCGCAGTCCCCGAGTTTCCGTAGAGCTTACGCTCTACTTGAACTCAAATTGGACAGATCTCGACAAATACAATAAAAGAATGCTCGTTTTTGCGCCCTGGTTATAAAGCTACACAAATATGGGTGCTGAAAGCTTTGTTTTTTTTTCCGCACCTCTTTTTGTCCAGATTGACAAAGAGGATAGCTGAATAGTTGTCGTTTTCAAAGCTGACGGTAAACTTTGTGATTTTGTATTTTTACACATGCATTTCTTTACAGAGATTCACCTGTTGTGTGCTGGTTTCTGGAAGTTTGCATACAGTCCATGACCACATCAGTTCAAAAAAACTACCAGGCTTAACTCCATCCCATTTGCTTGTACTAATTAGTGTTAGTCAGTAACCCGATAATCTACAGATGAATTGGCCTAGTCCCACCTACGTGATAAGCCCAACCTGTTTGAGGGCGTTGTTTACCCCAACCAATATGATAATGCCTGCTGGCGACACAGACGGTTAGGATAATATTTCAGTGTAGCCATCTGATGTTTGTGGATGACAAACTTCATAATAATACTCTTAATAATAAAAGTTAATAATAATAATGCTTGATAATTGTTGTCGTTTTACACTTGTATTAGAACGGAAATAGTTGCGTCTCCTCAAAGAAGATGCAGCCGTTTCCTTACTGCACTGACTATTGGAATAGGCCGATCCTTTTATGACTGAACGACCGATATACGTTTGTCCGTTTCACGGTGCTTTCTGGTTCAACGTTTTACCTGAAAGTGTAGCTTGGTCTGAGATTATGCAACAGCGCGCACCGTTTATGCAGATGGGCCAAGTCAAGGATTCTCAACTGCTTGTTAACTAGTGAGATCTGTAGTAGAAATGTGAGGAGAAGCTGAGAAATTAATCCAGAATATTGTGCAGAAGTGTACAAATATGTCCCGTTCCTATGTTTGTTATGAAAAATTGATCTTTTAAGCAGTTATTCATCTGTTCACTTCAAGTCGGACGCACGGTTTTTACTCATAAGGCCTCTGGCATAGACATACGAATCATCTACTAACAGTGAGGAATTAAGTTATCCGTCTTTTGCATATCAATTTCCTGCATTCCCAAATTTCTTTCAAGTAAGACAGTCTCCAATGTTTTGTGAGGAGGCACTCCTCGTTCAATTTATTTTATGCGATTGCGCCCGATTAACTGATACAAATGTGATTGGAATGTCTATGTGCTTATGAGCTTATGTCTTATGAGCTTTTCACCCTTAATGCTAGTCATTGACCGCACGGTTAGAGTATAATTGGTGTACGTGGGAATCACACCGTATATGTGAGAAAAATTTGCGCGGGAATAGCACATCTTTATTCATCTGTACCTTTTATGTCTTGGTGATAAAACGTGAGAGGCTGCTTAATGTTGAATAAATTAACAAGCGTCTGGCCTTTGAGATTTAGTAAACATGTGATATGCTTATTGCGACTTGGCCTATTGCAGAGCTTCCATCATATTGACTTTGCTCGCCCCATCGATGGCATCTTTTGCTTGAATGTTGATGCGTTCCCCAAGTGTTCGCTCGAGTGCTCATCAAGTGTTTGTCCGTCTTCCGACGTCTGGTTAATCAATAATCTACAGAGAACCGTTGGCCTCCAATAACAGAACGCAGTTGACGTCTGCATGATGTCTGTTTGAGTCTCCTCTCAACTATTTATAATCGCAGAGTCTGGCAAAGACGCACTGACATCACGTCTGAATCCAGCCAACATTATTAAAGTGGTTGCGGTTGTAAACTCCTGCCGGGGAGTGCATTTTCAGAAGAGATTGCACTCCTTAAATGTCTTCCTCTATAGGTAGACCTCATATGGAGATAAATGGGCGTACATTATATATCACATGCTTCGAAGAACTTACTTTCATAATATTCGACCCGGAGGCGCACACTTCCTCCAACAGAGTTCAGGTTCACCGTTATATTTACATCGCTCTTCAAGCGCTTGATTAATATAGGAGAGCTGATGTTCCCATCATATTTGGTAACATGTCCACTGCCATCTTGTATGAGAAGATTTCCTGTTTTGCCTGCCTGGAATAGAATGGAGTGGTTTGGCATATTTTATTTATTGACCAAACAGTGCGTAGACTGCTAGATCTTCGTGAATAAAAATCCAACTTATGTACATGGAAATAGGTACTTATGTGACGGTGTATACTAAGTGTATACTTGCGTTCCGGATACAGGCAACTACCAATCAAGTCAGAAGACCGGGAAAGAACGGCGTTCACAGCTGGGGACATCCAATATCAATTTGGCGGAAGCCGTTTGGATTGTCAGGGGCACCATTCGCTCTCCGGAGCTTGTTGCTTTGTTTGACGAAGGGACTACAGAATGTTGCTGTGTTCGTCGTGTATAGCTATTCGGAACCAGAACACGCCATTCACCTGAAAGCCGTACTAAAGAGTATTCGGGAAGCTGTCCTGCGGATAAATGAAGCCAAGAAAAAGCTCGCTCGGCGTTCAGTGACACTGCTTGGGCGGGTTAAGGAGAGGCTAGCCCACTGCTGGAAAACCTGGCAAAGACCCAGGACTGTGCAGTTCCCAGTTCAAAGCAGTGATTCCGTGATACCTTGCATTTTAAAACGGTAGCTGATCGTCGAATGCCACGAGATGGCACACACAGGGTGTACCAAGACGTACAACTTACTTCGGCAGTAAGCCTACTAACCAAAGATGAGAACTGAGGCAATGGATTATGTGGCCTGTAAGCGTGCCAGCTGATGAAAGGGGAGCTAACTCCATCGAACCTATCCCTGTTTCAGAGATCGGGGAGTTATGGTCGGTTGGTGTCATGGGTCTCTTTCCGGTGACTGCTAGCGGAAATCAGTATGTCGTACTATTGACAGAACACCTGTCGCAGTGGGTCGAGGTGGCAGCCGTACCAAATCAGCGAGCGATGACGATCAGTGAAGTGGTAATGCACCAAATCTTGGTCGATCACAGGGCACCAAAAATGACCTAAACGGATGAGGGGCCTTGCTTTGACAGTGAAGATTTCAGGAGTTGCTTGCACCAGCTGGGCATCAAGTGGATAAGGACGGTACCCTACCACCTACAAACAAAAGGCCTAAACGAAGGCAATTACCGAACGATTAAGTGTTCATATTCACACCACTCCCGTTTGAACGGCCGTCCTTCTGTTCCGGAGTAATTATTCTGGTGAGTCCACACCAAAGGAAAGCACTGGACTCGAGTTTCGCTCTTATTAGAGCTCATCAGCAGTGCATATCCAATGGCCGTGCCGGGATTTGAACTCCGGACATCTGACATGCGAGGCGAGCGTTTTACCACTACTGATTGGCAGCCAAAGAAGATGAGTGGGAAGTGATAATGCCGTTGGCGTCGTTAGCAAATCGTGCGTCGATCCAGCCAACCACAGGCAAGTTCCCATTCACGATTATGTACGGTCGACGTCCACGCCTTCCAGTTGATCAGGAAATTGGGTTGTTGTCGACAGCATGCCTGACTCCGGAGGAGCTTAGAGAGAAAAGGAGGAGAGCTCGAGAAAACTTGACCGCCGTTCGGAAAAGAACTAGACGGGTAGGAAGGCATGACCATTCCCCATGTGAGTATTAATTTTCAGCAACCCCAAGCTTCAACAGTCGCTCAGGTAGCCAGGATTTGCCAATTCCGACAGCATAAGCTTCTGATGTTAAAAGTACATTTGTCTAGGGTTACAAACAGGGAATTGCGCTTGAGTTTCTTATTTTTTGCAGTACATATATGAAGTTGTGTTTCATCGCTTTTGAGGCCATTCAGCCGCTTTGGCGTGAAACCTTTCCATGTTTAGTTATTTATTCGGGTACTTAGTATTACACATGTCTGTAGTAGAAAACGCAGTTTTCTGTTGGAACTTATCGGTTTAAAGGATATATATTACTCAATAAATACACCACACCTTTTAAATGATTTGCATATACACCAACTGAGGGAATCATTCCGTTGTACCCGAATATCGTACGCTTTCTTTCGTATGCAAAACGTAAATATGGCCAAAACAAGCTAAGGCGATATTGTGAGTCTCGTATCTCCCAACAAGTGGGAACAGATTAATGTTGAACAGAGAGATTTTCTCGTCAGAGTCACGCCTGTTCTGACTGTAACAGTGATTTATGGTCATCAGTAAAATAAATATTAGAGATGAGCCGATCAATAGCTCAGTTGAATAACCCAAAGAACACCGCGTAGGTCCCGGACACTGGAGCTCGCACAAAGGGAAAAACTGTTAGAACGCAAAACTTATTAACGAGTAATAGACAGACTGAAACCAAAGAGAGTGAATCAAAGGCCACATCCGTCTTGCTTATCCATCAGGATATTTACTGCACAGCTCAGAAGTTCTAAATGATGGAAGTTATAAAAGTGGGGGAAGACTGCTGAAGGCCGCATTTGGATAAATAATGAAAACATCATAGGTGAATTGTGTTGTCAATCTCACTACGACCGTAACTAACACAATTCGCGCCCATGTCGCTTACACAAGTGCAAATAAAACTGTGCTTTCGAAAGCGCTGCACATGAGTGGACTAGAGCAAATGGAGTAAATGGACATCACTTGGGAGAATGGGTGGAAGGAAGTATTATTCAGGTCTGGGTACAGGTTCAGTCTGACTGGATCAAATGGCTTGTTAAGCCACTGATGTAACTTCAGCGGCACAGGCAAAACGAGTCATTTGACTATGCTTAATGGTGGCTTGGATTAGGATACTATGTTGAGGAACGATCATTTGCACATACACATGTCTCACCTCACAAAATGGAGACTCCCATATTCCAGTCAGTCATTTGAGTGGCTAGACCTGAATCCTGTCAAAACGATAGTGTAAGCTCGTGGAAACAAATGCATCTTTCACACGATAAAGGCTAGACAGATGAGTGGCACAACCACTGAAAACGTCCTGGTTAACTTGACTAAATGCATGCGAGAATAAAGGAAATACTATGTTCAATTCAGTTAGTTAGCACCACATTCAGTTTGCTTTGGCCGTAATGGCGTCTCGAATCCCCGTAATTTATTGCAGGACAATCCTGCGGGGATCACGTATTTTTAAGTGAGGGTTCAAATTATCTCCGTAATTACCTGCATTTTTTAATACCTTAAGTTAAAAAGGGCAACTAATAGCAAACATATTATGCTTTACAAAACAAATCCAACACAGCAGGTTGCGGAACCCAAGAACAAAAGACTGATTAATATAAAGTCAGTCTTGAACAGAAAATCATTCTCCTTTGGGTTACTTGTAAACTCCATTTCTTAAGCAGACACCCGGATCACCGGTAAAATTTAATTGTCCAGATTTTCATACCGGTCGCGAGAATCAGTAGCTATCAAGATATCGTTTCGCTTTCCCATCAAATGCAACGCGCAAACAAAGGTTGGATAAGTTAGATGGCTTTTTATCAGGGCAATAATCCTTATTTAAAGGTGTGCGTTGCAAACAGCTAAGCATTATTGTAAAGCTGGTTTCCATAGCGGTATATTGTGGACAGTCCTAAAAGCATATTGGTCAGTGTGTGCGGCAACTCTGGTGTAGGTGATCACCCATTAAGCACGAAGGTGGTTCACAGAGGATAGCCCGAACTTTCCATAGAACATTTTGTCAATAACTTTCAAAAGGACTCACAGAAAATTCGTGTAGAAGGAAAACGTATGTTTTCCGCCTTTTCATTTGGACCGTCCATATACAAGACCTGAGTTGATACGCCTGTTCGTACAAGCTGATTTCTCCATAGGGTCCAGTGAATTGTTGTCCACAAGGGATGGATACGCAGACAGCTGAAATAAGTTTTGTAACTGTTTATATCATGGAAGAAACTACATTCAAAAGCAATACATAACTCAGTAGCACGCAAGTCAATTTAATAATTTGACTGCGGAGGAGACATATCCATCAGCTGAAAATAAAAACATTTCACTCTGGTCAACTGCGAAATTCATGTTTTGTAGGTTGACGTAAAATGACGTAATGGGTGCCCATTATCACATGCCTCAATAACACCATATTCAAACCTTGAACAACATCCCACCGACTCCAATGGGATCTCCAATATCAGGATTTATCGCTGAGGCGGTAATGTAAAGATTGGAGCGCGCGGCACTACCAATCATCAATCCGCTACGTAGACGACACCTTTGTCATGATGAAACGAGATACATTACACAGGACGCACGAACTGCTCAATACCACGTTTGAGGATATCAAGTTTACAGTCGAACTGGAGAGGAACAATGGACTACCATTCTTGGACGTTCTAGTGAGCAGGAAGGTGGATGGGACTCTGGAAACCTGCGTATACCGGAAAGAGACACACACGGCTCAAATACTCAACTACAACAGTAATCATCCAATGAACCACAAGAAGGGCTGCGTCCAAACCCTGTCCAAGAGAGCGGAGACATTGCGGTACCACAGAATTACGGAGGAAGGAAGAAAGCCATCTATTCAGAGTGTTCCAGGACAATGGATATCTAAGGAATTTTATCAAGAGAAGCTTGAAGAAGAAAGCATCCCAGCAACAGCAACAACGAGAACAAGCGACCAGACGGATAGTCTTACCTTACATCCAGAATATATCTGAACTCACAACCAGAATGCTGGCCCAAAAAGGAATCGTCTTGGCCCACAAACCGAATGCTACGTTGCGGAAACTGACGTCCAGACCCAAGGACAACCAAAACAAAACCAAGAGCAACAATGTGGTATACCAAATCAACTGCAACAACTGCAACAAATTCTACGTTGGACAAACTGGGAGGAAATTAGGCACACGAATAAAGGAACACAAGGCGGCTGTCAGGAGACATGACCCTCTATCCTTGATATCCATACACGAAGACCAAGAAGGCCACAAATTCAATCTGGAAAACGCGAAAATTTTGGCACACGGAGACACGAGACACGGAAGCGAATTTCTGGAGGCATGGTAATCCACGGCTGATTTGATCAACCGATGCATCGAACTGGACCCAATTTACGCACCACTACGTGCAAAGGACCAACTCCTCCACAAAAATACTCAAGGAGAGCCAAATATCGGATTCACAAGCCAAGAAGCAAGGAACTCCTTGGAGTCGGATCAAACAAAGCCACAAGCCGGAACCCAGAGAGGTCAACGACAGAGGTCACTCCAGCATCGATCAGACCACGAAGGCAGGGGAGGCCAGGCTCAAAGGTCACGTGGCCATCAATACATCCGTACATTTTCCCTGGGATTAGCCCTCATCAGAGGAGACTGTTTATCTTAGGCGACCGTTCTAAGTTGGTCTAGGGGGCATAATTTGTAAACACACTCCCGTCGGAGACCAGAATCCAAATTCAGACATCCAAAATACATCGTATGCAATTAAAAGGCCTTAGAGCGGTTGGCACGATGAATGTTCCAGTTAAGTAGATTTAGTTACTCGTGCTAATCAGATGGCGAACTAACCAAGTGTTTAGCCTGTCCGATTTGAAATCCTGATGGAGGAGGCTCGGATACGGGATGCTTGTGACTGTCACCAAGCAGCAATACTCCTGCAATTTTGATACAATTCTTAAACTAACACGTAGAGCAGAACTGATGAGTATACAAACCCTGCTAAACTGTTTTTTTACCTTGCCCGGCCTTTAATTATGTTTGAAGAGAGGATTTTACATGACCTATCGTTGCAATAGAAGTTTTGTCACTTTTGAATTTCAACTGGCTGTGTACTGATTTTCGTGTGCTGGCATTCTTCCGTCCTCTGTAATCCCGGCTTGTCTCGAGCGTCTGCCTACAGCCTCAACAGCGTAACAGCTTGGCAACGGAAAAAGGCCCAACAAGATGGACCTGGAAAGTTAGAAACTCTATCAATTAGGCTGAGTATTTTGTTTTTGACCTGAGGTCAATCTGTGAAGCCTGTGTTTAAAAAACCTTGTGGTCTTCTGCAAACTTTTCCTTTGCCCTAGGGAATTTCACGAAAACTGAAACTGCGATCAAAAAGACACAAATGAAAAAGTTGTGTGGTTTGTCACTCAACTATGTAGAAAGAGCCCTAATACTCACTCAATACGGGGAATTCGCAGTGAAACCGGACCGTTTTGGGAAGTTTCGGAGATCCCACTTACCCACATAAAAGTTATCAGGTAGTTGTTGTTGAAGTATGCTGTTGGTACGGGCTCATAAAAAATGGCAGACTAAAACGTTATAGAAGTTCCAGTGAATAATGAATGCAGAAATAACAACTGAAGTTTGCTCTCAGCACCACAGTCCTGGAGTAAACTAATACGAAGCTCTTGTGGCGGCCCACAAAAGGTTTTGCATGCTTTAGATGATCGGCCGCTTGGATTTTTGCAGTAATGACATGTTCTTGTCTTATTCGCATTTGAAAATTAGTAATAGGAGTAAACCCGTGAACAGGTCAAATTTTACACTCGCCTGGTTAATTCGAGCCTGAAAACTCCCAGTCTTTCACGGGTGGTTGATTAGCAGCGCGATTAAATTGCACATAGAATATAGCGCCATTCATCCTTCAGTCACGAAATTTAAATCACGCGGTTGCATGTTGGTGGGTGACCATTTCTCATGTGGAAAATTCACGCCACTTGTGAATTACTCTGTGAGCCACTTATGAAATGTTGATACACGAAAACACTTGATTCCTCCTGTCAATCAAAGGCAAACAGCCGTTATTTTTCCCATTTGTTTGACCACTCATGAGTAACGTGACTCACGCCTATTTCTCGCAACGCAGCTTTACCTTTCTATCGCTCATTCCCCGGGATTTTGCTCCCGCTTAAGGTGTACTTACACTCTAGTTGCTAATGTCAATATTCTGTTGCCTGTCCGTGCTTGCTTGTAACTTAGTGTCAGTCTCACCTGTTTTCGAGTGTCTGCTGTGACGGAGAAGCCGGCAGCCCTGGAGTTGAACCCTGAACCCTTCAGATGGGAGACGAGCGCGCTATACACCACACCATATCGACTTGCCAGGCATCCGTATTTTTCTGTTACGTTCGTCGCACCTGATAGTGTTTGTTTGAATTTGTTTTAAACGGGTCTAAGCGCACAATTTAATTTGACACGTGGCACGTCCTGCTTCGTTGAGTTGCCGGCTAAAGACTGTGGGTATATTTAATTTGGGCCAAATTCACCCGATACCCGTCTTCCAGACAGTTCACATTACCGCCAGAACTTATTGATTGTCTTTTGCGTCTTTATCTCTGCATACGGTCTGTTTACACCGTCTGACTCTTCGTATTCAAAGCCCAGCAGCCTCACTTCCCCCTTTTTCTGCTTCTACCGATTGCCCGGTTGTTAATTGCTCGTAGTGCTAAATTCATGATGTTAATTAATCCACGTTTTCATAGAACCAGCTCTCAACACAGCATCTACTGCCCTCACCCGTCTATTCCTACTGCCTAGGAAATAACAACTGCGTGTATCCTCAGCTGCCTGGATTTTACAGGGGAATTCGGAGATTTCCATCAGGTTTATAAGATAGCTGATCAGGCCGAACGGTTCACTCTTCAACCACTAGCTGGGGGCCTGCGAGTTCGAATTTCCCCGGATGTCTTTGAGGTGTGCACTGTTGATGATTATCAACAAGGATACAAACTACTTCTTGGCTATTTTGGCACAGATTAGCAACACTAACAGGGATCGCTTCCAACCAGTAATTCCCCAGCGTTATACAGCTTCCCAAAAACCTCAGCGACACTAACTGAATGGGACTTATTGGCTGGAACTTAACAGCTATTATCGACACCGCGTTGAAAAGTACGCTGTCATCATAAGGCATTTTGTTCACAAGCATAACGATGACTCCCAGAGTGGGCATCTTACATATTTCTGCCCAAATTTTGGTTCTAAGCATTTCTCTTATTATGATAAAGATCATGTGGCTGTTTAGACTCAGTATGCGTTTGTCCACTGACCTTTTTTCTGACTGATATACAACGAACAGATCTGAAAGGAGACTTCAGAAGCAGCGCAACTTTTCTCTACCGGTCACACTGTTTGGCCACCGAAATCTAAACCATCTTTTCAGTGGTGTCCGGAGTGTCCCAGTCAATAAGCTGGTGTTAGGAACAACAATACGAAATGAATTTACCTATGTAGAAATCTTGGCCAGCCCCCCTGCTGAGCTAAGTCGGTGGTCCTTGGGTGCGTCAATTTACAGTTTGTTATCTCCAGTATTGTTGTTCTTCGATGTATATAACCCAAGAAGCAACTTTCATGGCAAATTTTACTAAGACCCGTGTAGTTGTCATCTTACCATCCATCTGAACATTTTGTAATACGCAGAACTGTTGCTCATCGATTTTTCCGGTTCCCGTCAGTTTGAGCCGTATGTCAGAATCTCGTAGCAGTAGAACTAGTGGTAGTCAAACCCCACTTTGGATGAACTGGTGCGAGGACAACATGCCTTCAAGGAAGCAATGGGATTAATTATACAATGCGACAGATGCTCGATTCCACGCAGAACCTGTTGAACTCAACAGCAGTGGTTGTACACTTTTGGCGAACAGCTTAAAGTGAAGCAAAGCTTGAGATCTGGAAACGGTCTCCTCGAAAGCATTGAGGATGCAAATGTTTCTATTCTTATCACATTACACCTGAGTGGATGTTCCGGTTGACAACTTACTTCCCATCAGTGAAGACGCGCTAGTCACAACATTTGGAATCCTGACTGCTCAAAAGGAGTTCGATATTATCACCTACAAAACAAATCCCTTAATGCGTGGTCATCAGTTCGAAACTATTTAGACCGTAAGACAGCACGAGTGAACTCCCTCACGACTGGAGTCTCTATTACACAGTTTGATGCGGTTTTTCTCTCATGAAAAGACAGAAACACGACAGAATAGGATGTCACATATCCCGCTTACAAATAAAGTCCATGAATACGAGCTAAGACACATTAAAAAACAACGAAGTATACTAAAACGCGTGATCTTCTAAGGTAGCAAATTAACCATAGGGTTTGTGAAGCAAAGTGAAAAACTTACCCGTGCAAAACAGTAAGGAGGAGACAAAGACAGAAACAAGCATTTTTATTTTGGTAAATATTATCTGGTTTTTACGTGTATTAATATAGAATTTTTCACCTCATTCCATACCAATCGTACCAAACCATCGTACCTCATACCAATCGTGTTTCGTCAGTTTTATGGTTTCCTCTGTTTACCACAATGCTTCGCATTACGTTGACCTCTGCGCATACCTTCTCCTAATGACTTAAACAAAATAGGTACCTTACTGTCTATATCGGACTCAGTGTTTTTCCAAAATAACCGGGTAAATGTCTAATGAAGCGAAGTGATGGAATTTACCCGATGTTTATTAGAGGTACGCTATTTACCAAAGCATGTCACCTAAAGATAATGAGGCACAGCTTAACTCCGGTTCATCTAAACCCGGTTTCGCAAGCAGGCTTTCGACCATAAGGTGCATCACTTGTGTCGTGTCAACAGGTGTATGACAAGAAAACTATTTGATGTTGAGCCGTAGCTGACTAGGGACGATACTGCAGACTAGATCCAGCACATTCTGTTGCAAATAAACTCCACACTCTAAGGAGTCGAGCTTGGTATCGGTTAGAGGATGTAATCCAGCAGGGCCGCTGGGATCTTTTAACAAATCTTTGAGACGAGTTAAATTTAGTTTTGAAATTTAAAGCAGTTCAGCACCCAAAGAACTTCAGGTAGAGGGACCGAGTGCCATTCACTTTCTTGCCTGTTCTGATACAATCTTCTCACAGTGGGCAGACGGGCGCTAGTCGCAGTTGCGTTTGTTAGTAACAAGGACAGAACTGTATCCAAATTTTGGATTCTGGTCCCCGAAATAGAACACGAGTTTCCCCCATTCTGTCGCAGGTCTTGGGTGTTAACTAGACTAGAGATAGCCCCTTGCAAGGGTTTATAATATGGTTTTACGTGTTGTTCCGGGTTACAGAGAAAGGGCCGATGAACAGTATTCGATAACACAGAAGCATATTCAGGCCAGCGTGAGTATTATAAATGAAGTCTGTATCAGCGTCAATGATAGGAAAGTGAATAGGGTTATGCAAAATAAATAAAAATTGTGCAAGCAATAATCCAACGAAGGAGATGTGCCATATTCAGAGTTTTTCGTCAAATGCCGTAACCTTGGATGTAAAAAATATAATGTCATGTTCCGAGCTTTAGCATCGGTGGAATGCCTTCTGGTTGCACAGTTCAAAAACTTGGTTCACATTTGAAGCCTTTGATTGGAAGTTCTGACCCATAAGACGGCCATTGACGCCATTTCATAGAGTCTATCCATCAAATATACCCAGAAGGCTCATCGATGTGTTTGTCCTTAAGTAACTACGTTACCCCGTTTCTTCGAAGAATAGAGAAATTCGCAGGGTCAGAACTTTCTCGAATGACACCTACATCCATGAAAAATAAGTCTATAGAAATGAATGGGAGACACCTGATGATTCCTCAAATGATTCCTCAAATGGAAAATGCCAGGTTCTCACACGGTGTCTATTAGAAAATGTTATGCACCATTCTCCATCTGTCTGCTCCATTTTAAGATATATTTATCGTACGCTGAGCAGTAAATATGTAATGTTACCAGGACTTGTTCTTGGAATTTTGATGATGAAGCGGGTGTCGTGCGTCCTTTCCCATGGTCGTAAATCGTGCTCGCTGTCAATCTTCAAAGGATTTCTCAGTTTCGTTTGTCCTGTCAGAATGTTCATCCTCAAATCAATTACGACGTTAGTGACCTCATCTATGGGGAAGTTGTAAAACTGAGCCCCTGTTAACCCAATCCTAGCGAATTGATCGATCGCCAGAACTCCTGCAGTTGAACGTAACCCGACAATAGTAGGATCAGGTTTTACACAGTGGTCATGTAGTAATAACCGTCAACAGTGTTGCTCCAGTTGAACAACGTGCATGATTTTTTTCAGTTGGGCCAAACATTTTTTATTTTGCTACTGAGAGACTAGGGCACATCACTCCAAAAATAGTGGTCGTCTCTGGACCTGGTCTATTCAGCCGGGTTAGCAGCATCACAACCAACCCTTCACAATGCCTTGAAATGATGGTAGCGCTTACCAGAATAACTTGACCAGTCACTACGGAGCTTACGCTCCACAGTACTTTCACTGATTTGCTGCATTACAAACGAGACCTAAGACCATCCGTTTATATAGAAAGTTCACTTATTAGTCCCATCCGGCAGTACCAGCAATGCGCAGCACTAGCAGTGTTAAACATAGCTTTAGAAGATCCTCACCTAATAGGGTTAAGGAGGAATCATTTTCCATCCCAAACCGTGCTTGTGTTTTCCTAATTCTCGACAAATGTTGTCCAAGATGGGGAGTGGTGGGCCAAAACTATCAAGATTTTTTTATAGCCTTAGAGGGCTGGTCACTTTGTCCGATAATCCAATGATAAATTCACATTACGAAACGTATACTGCTTCCTTGAAGTGGTGTTTCAAAAACATAAAAGCCTAGTCACCCAGGATGAATGGTACTCTGCGAGTATATGTCTTAGTACAACCACAGCTGTGGTTCTTGTTGCTCAGATAGGATACCCATTCAAGAGTCATTAACTTGGAGGCTAACAATGCCAGTATTGCCAACCAGCATTCGGGACACGAATCACTTAGCCTATAGAGCTTACAGTGCTGGACGCTTACAACCGTACTCTCTTCCACATACGTGCGGATGAAACACTGAATAAAAAAGCACTTGTATTAAAAACAGTGTCGACCAAATCGATACAGAATGGGACATCTTTATTCGCGTCTGTAAATGCGCTCAGAAAATTCAAAATTCTAAACCTACTTCCACATTTGAATGCAATCATGGATGCTTGGGACTCAAAAGACTTGATCACTGTGTCCGCAGTCTGGTATTTCCCGTACACATTTCATTTGAAGAGAACCGTAAAAGACGTACGTTTTCTCTCAATTAGGCTTACAAGGCAGTACTAAACAGCAATTTATGGGACTGACTTGAAGAGCGTCGTTGAAGCAAGCGACTAATATCACCTGGCTGCACTCCGATGATTGTCTCACATTAGCTTCTTCCTTGTTGTCTGTACGCATGTTCGTCCAGTGTCTACTCCACTGAGTTCTGTTTTCCTATTCCGATGATATCGTTAATTGTCCATATCCTGGTGAACTAACTGCTTTTAGCTGCACTGTTTCTCAACTTTTAGCGCAGTGTAGAGATTCTTCTAATTTTCTGTGGTCCAGACTTCTCGATCATATGCATTCGTAATAATTGGGGAACACCCAGCAGTGCTGAGGCAATGTGGGTAGGTTTTACTTGTGATCAGTTCTTTATCTGCCGCTAGCATTCTCACCCTTATACTAAAGCACAATGTGTTTCACAAAAACTGGCGGGAAAAATTAGAACGTCGTTGTCACGGTCCGGCATTTAGGACCGGTGGACTTCATGTTACGAAGGTGCTACTGCGTCCTGATTATACTTGAGATTGCATATCTCCCATATGGAAACGTAACATGCTTGTAGGTTATTGATTTCGTACGACGAAGATCACAGGAAGTTATCCAATTTTTTGCAGGCCAAAGATTTTATTCTAGGACTACGGACTTTACTGTCATAATCGCCTGAAGGTACACACCTTTCGTTATAGTATAGAAACTCCACTCAATTCCTGGTAGGATTTGCTTGCCCACGCTGCTTCACTCCTCCAGCGGACATATCTCTATGGCAATGCTTTTTTTCACCGGACTTGATCCGTCGGTCGTGTGTCAGTTCAAAACTTAAGTCCCTTCGCTTTGTTGTCAGACTACCCTACATCGTGTTATCCTAAACTTTGTAATTGCAGGCTAAATTCACTTGTGAAAATTTGAGTACTCACAGGCAGTATGGGATGGGATTTCGTTTGATTCCTGCCAAATATGTTAGGTTGGCTTTACTATTCATGGCCACACTAATCTTTTGATTGTCTCTGACATAAATCCTACTCCTCTATTTGGAAATTTATAAATCTATAGCCTGCTTCTATAGTCGAATGCGCACATAACCACTCAAACATAAGACAGCTGGATTTGGTTTCTACAGGAACCTAGATGCGTACTATTCTGTTAATTCTGTTGGTTATTTAAATGAACTAAAAATGTTCAGCTCTGCTTCCATGAAATAAGGGTGAAAATAAGGCCAAGCAACTCACAATTTTTACACAGGGCAATTCTGGATTCTATTGATTTTAAGATTGCTAGACCAGTATCGAGACCCGTCGTTCTGACCTGGACGGAACAAGCAATCGTGCGTCCTTAAGCGATCAGCAGGCTGTTTTTCTTACTAAAGTACAACTAACATTTTAGGACACATGTTCTGATTTCAAGAGGCGTGACCGTATATCCATTTCACTAATTCGCCAAACGTGCTTGCACAAGCTGTTGAGAAATGGGTGTGCACCATGTCAGCCATTAAGCGCCGACTGAGAAGCAAGTAAACATAATAAAGGTTAGTTGCTGTAACCAAAGTACCGTGCGTCAGGTTTCTGGTAAGTGCTTCCATATCAGTTCGACCTGCCCGTGACGACGATCGCCTGAGCAACACACTAACTGGCCTCTCTAGGTGGATGCTGCATGAGATTTTGACTGCTCGAGTAGCACAAATACTTTAGTGTGGTATACCAAGGTGATAACTCAGCTTTTCTCGTTATTTGTTTTATTAACGCTTTACTTGATTTTGATCACACATTTATCAGAAATTTTGTACCCAAATGTTATCTATTTCCGGGAGGCTATTACTTCATGCGGTAACTGGGTGATTTTGGAAAGTAAACTGATGTGTCGGTGCAGTAACAATAACATTAGATTGCAAGTTTGCTATGACGTAACCATCCGAATACTTCGCTCTCTCCCCAATTTTAGTCAACCTGATTCCACTGGGACTGTGTTTTCACAGAACATCGGCATTTAAGTTATGTCAAGTTGATTGAATTTGAAAGTACTACAGAAATCGTCACTAGTACCAGAGTGGTTGCTCTGAGGAAGGAGAGGTGTAGAGAGGAATCTTGTCTGCTCATACCATATCAGTAACTCAGAATATGTCAAGAAATTTCAAAATGTGACACAAACAACCATTTGTGTCCACTCGAAACCATGGTCACTAGCAGTTAATTTAGTTGACACACAGCTGTGTTACAGTGGATATTTATATAGGTTGAAATGACCACTGAAATGACTGGAGATTAAATAGCATTGCAGTACTATTTCTGGCAGTTTCATTGCACTTTCGAACTAAAATGGCTACTTCCAAACTTGGGGCTTTGGCGACAGATACAGTTGACCGGTCGGTAGCTGCAGTTTAACCAACTGTGTAAAGATATTGCCAAGGAACTGTCTATCCTGCGAAAGGGTCTTTCCTACCCAGTTCCCATAAACGCTGATAAATCTTGCACATGCGGGAGGGAACCTGCCCAATGCTGTGAGCTGTTTAAAGTAGGAGGACAAAAATCGACTTGCCGCCGCAAATCTTACTGTAATCTCACACGTTGCCATCACTTTGAAGAGCAGTTTTGTCTTTCAGAATATGAATGTTATTTCATTCACAATGATTGCGTAAGGCGTGTTCGTTTGACAAAGCCTTGGAGTATGGGGCCGGACAAATGTGTTTTCTACACCTATAACGGTCAACATATTGGACTAGACACTTCTGGGTTTCACACGCTACGGAGTTAAGAGTGCTAAACTGGAAAAGACCCAGGTTTCGTAGTAGGCCATACGATCGGTTTCACTGTTATGTGCTTTATATACTAGGGTACTAGATTGTAGAAGGGATAAGTTGCGCAACTCTCCTCTATTTGAACCCAATAAATACAGTTAAAAGGAACAACTGGCCGCTGCTTAATACAGAGCAAATTTGAATGTGCCTGGCAAAGTAGACTCCCATTCAAAAATGCAGAAGCTTGTGAGTCTGTGACTCCTGTTCCCGCATTCTTTATCGAGGAACCAAGCCAAGTCATGAGGTTTTAAAGGTGATGTGTGTGTTCTCCTCCGTAACTGGTATATTTATTGTTTGATTAGTAAATTCCAATTATCCATCTTACAACTATTCCCTACTCTTGCAGACGCGTTTCTCGGACACTTTTTAACTTAAGAATGGATGACGCAACATTGAAGACTAGAGAAGACATCACCGATGCTTGGAAAAAACTCTCCGACTACGATTTTATCCGGCTTCTGACCCCAGATATCAATGGTATACATTTGGGTAAATTGATTCCCATAAGACACCATCAGCGAATGTTGGATAATCGGTACGAGATGCATGCCGGAACTATCGCATTTGGTCCAAGGTTTGAGGTAAGTCCTAATTTGCTGCACCTCGTTGTGTTTTTGGCTTGAGGAGTCTAATTTCACAAGAAATGCAGTAAAAATAAGGGGTAGGTTTGAACGGTCTGCTAATTTCTGGATCTACAAAAAAAGCACTTAAATTATCCCGCTTCTTACATAAAAATATTTTCGGGAATATCAACACACGAACCAGAGTGGGAACCCATATCTGACAGTGAACGTCCCATCACTTGTACTCTATCGAATCGAGCCAGACAACGAGTTGTTTTTGCTATGACCATTGTGGCAATCGAAACTGGTTCATAAAGTACTCGATTTGGCTGCTCCAAACAAGTTTACCGCGTGATTTGCTTTCACATCGCACTTCAACTTTGTGTGGGTACCGTTTAATGCACAATGCAACCAAGAAAGTTGAATGGTTTTCTATGGAGGAAAATGTTGGTAGCTCAGGTAGCGTAGATGGTCGTTGGCTTGTTCGCTGAGCTGGGCAATTTGATTGCAAACGTTTCATCACCAATCGAGGTGATGAAACGTTTGCAATCAAATTGCCCAGCTCAGCGAACAAGCCAACGACCAAAGTTGAATGGATTTGGCAGATGCCTGTGAAAGCTACTTGTATCAAGGCTAAACCCCTACACAAGCTGTCACTTTCAAGGACAATTTGGAAAACTAAGCAGTCCACAAGCGATGTGCTCGTGGATTCAACTGGTGAGGATTCAAGGTCACTATTGCATCGTTCTCGTTTGTAATAGACACTCTCTGATAATGGTATTTTAGTCGTTTGAAATATATCGCGCGAATCCTCGATATCTTTGGATGGCAAAGAAAAAATATGCGCACACAGGAATGAAAATTAGTGTAGTATGCATGCAACTCTCTGATTTCCTGGCCAGTATCTCTTTTTTGCATTGGAGGACATTACTCACGGCTTCGTATGAAGTCAGACACCTTGCCTCGCGTCTGTGCGATCAGCAGTCGAGTGTGAGCCTTCTGTTATTGGTTACTGTGTTCTATTGACCGTTCAGTCTGATCATACTGTCAGTCTTGATAGTTGCTGTATCCAGCGCTTCGAAAAGCCTGTTCGCGTTGACGGGAGTAAACTTACCATGGCTGTTTGGCCTTAGTCTCGCTTCGGAACCCGCATGACATAGTAAATCAGACAGCCGGGTGGAATCTAAGATTTGAAGTGAAATTAAATGACCTACCATCATCCTGGTTCGGAGAACGAGCACAAGGAGAATCTAATCGTACCCCAATCGACTGACGCTAATAAGCAAGGCCAGTAAGTCTACAAACAGGGGTTTTGGGGTGTACAATGTGAGGAAGGATAATGCCGTAAAGTAAGCGCGAAACAGTCTACTAGCCAGCGAAATTCAAATTAATGACTCGCTACGAGTGAAATGTGCTCAACTCCACCCCTATTTGGGAGGAAGTTAGTGTGTGGTGGTTTAGTATATCCAGTGCCAGGACATACTTATCTGTACGTATGCAGATGGCTTTTATATGACCGACGTCTATTGCACACATCCAGTCTTTTTGCCAAGCTGGACACCGTAAATGGTCCGGAAGCCAAGCTAATAAACGTCCATGTGACGGTCTTCAGTTGCCCGCCTCGACAACAACGCCAGCGCCAACCCAGAAATTAGTCTCATTTTGGAACCTTCACAAATCCGTTGTCGAATCTGCAAAATCTGCGTTCCGATCATCAGAACCGATGCTGGTGAATGTGGATAGTCATTTTTTCATATACCGTAAAGATGGAAAAGATCCATCTTGTTTTGGATATGATCCCTAGGCACCAGTGTTCTAATACCTCTGGTTTTCACACATCATCCCCGCGTAGTGGCCAGGTCTTGAGCATTTAAGGGAGTATAGAAGGGATACAAGCTTGAAATCTGTCCTAAACACATGTTGTAAGTTGTAAGAATTGCCCGTGATGAAGTTGGCTTTGCTGATACAAACAGGACTATGGAATTACCTGATACAACTACGGTTGGGCGTTACAGTAAACAACATGACCAAAGGCAGCGCTGTATTCCAATCATAGAAAACCAATGGAGAAAATAACTGAATAACTGAAGATACACAGTAATCAATCGCAAAACGAACGCAGCTGACTGATTGACAAACAAAGACGCAGCTAAATCTCAGATTTCATATGAATTTATGAGCAGGGTTAACTATACAGCAAAGTTATTTGACATTTTGGG
Source organism: Opisthorchis felineus (assembly GCA_004794785.1). Lineage (NCBI taxonomy): Eukaryota > Metazoa > Platyhelminthes > Trematoda > Opisthorchiida > Opisthorchiidae > Opisthorchis > Opisthorchis felineus. Next base: position 150,454 of record SJOL01004283.1, on the reverse strand, counting down.
TTGACTTCAATCATAACCACTACAAAAGTGCTTTTACAGTCTCTGCTATGAGATCAAATATGCCCAATGCAAGCTGGAGTCAGTCATCTGGCGTACTGTTGCAAGCCCGCTTCACCCAAGCTACTGTTTAGGGTAAGGTTATTCAGTATTAAGCTAAAAGAGACAGTAGTGCAACTATATTTCTTGCAGTCATCTGCTTGCTTTGTCAACTGGAATAAGCACCCCCTACAACAATCGTGTGAAATCTCTCGCCGAGTGTGCACGTTCTGATTGAATATTTCCATTCCAGTCATATATATATATATATATATATATATATATATATATATATATATCAGGACCATCTAATAAAAAGGAAGCAGTGAAACTAGTTTCAAGACTTTAATGTAGTTGACAATAATCTGCGCATTCCACTGTTCGTAAGAGTATAGTCTAAGAAGTTAACGTTGTCTCGAGCAGCCGGAGCCCCAGATTTTGAGCCTACTCTTTGTAGCTGTGCCGATTGTACAGAATGACGTTCCGATCTTGATGTCGTGAACTGTCGGCTGTCCTGTTGATTAAGTGGGCGAGACTGGCACCTTTTTCCGCCCGACACCTTTTCTTGGCATCATGATCCTCTGCTCCCGTTGCATGAGCCAAACCGTGCTGCACAAGCCGATCACACCATATGTCTAGTGCAGTTCCAGTCACTTGCACGAGTGCTGACTCGTTTATCTTCGCACACGATTGGCCTCGGCAGCTAACTGATTCAGATTTTTTCAACGAATTGGCCGGATCTTGAGAGGTGAATATACTGGGTATGCTACCCTGTGGGATGGTAGCATGCCCAGTCTCTCAAACAATAGTCTGTGCTGAGCACAGTCCTCAGGAATCGTGGAAATGTGCGCTGTTGGGAGGATGTGGACCTCACACTCTCCTTGTCTTGGTGACTACTGTCATATTTCTTCGGAGGTAATGTTTTTTAGTTCTGCCTCCTACGCACTTCCAGTGTGTCGTCGAACAGCAGGACAGATTACAACTTTCAGTAACGAACGCTAGTCGGGAGAATCCTAATCCAAATGCAACTATGCGCACATCGTGGATGTGAGGCCAAAGATTTATTTTTCAGTTACTCAAGCAGACCTTTTCTTATCAAAGTGCTAAATCGCTGATATCCAAACAATGACATATTTGAATTGGGCTTCGTGACAACCTATGCTATATAGGTGTGTTCCTTCTGAGGAACTGATATTCTCCCTAAGTTTTGGTAGCATTCGGCTGGGAATTCCTGCTGCCGTTCAATAGAGACTTGGATTTTCACCCAGAACATCAGATTGGATTCGTACATAGCACATATATCAGCGTGTACGAGAAGCAGCGAACGGAAGCAACGCCGTAGTCCTCGTTGGGTCACATTTCGTTCCCTTAGCTTACAGTAATCACCCGCAGCTGTTATACTAACATTTCAGTCTTATGGGAAAGACATTGAATTCTGGTAAATCTATGGACCCCATTTCATTTCTGCTACAGAGGTGCACCGTCGCTCATATGGACACGGAGAAACATTTGCAGGTCTCTGCGTATAGCTTCCGTGGTTACCCTCAAGTAGTATAACACTATTTTTTTATATTGCGTGATTGCAGGGGACCTGAAACTTATTCTACGCAACAGCTTTGCAATGTTCCATACTGATAAACTACTTGCTTTCACTAAGAGAGCTGGCCACCCAAAGGTGGGACAGATCCACTTCCAAGTACAGTTCCCTATACTTTTCAGCTTATCTGGTGACTGAACGAAATAAGATCGTTGATGATTTCTTCTATAGAAACAGTGGTTTCTCCATACCTCACGAATAGACTACCCATCAGCCTGCTTTCGTGGTCGGCGAATTTGATCTTAGGTGTGCTTTTCAGTTAAACCGGTTTATCTCAAATGTGTACAAAATTCAGCTGATTTTCTAGTTTAAAAGTTGTCCCGCATGAAGCTTTTATTCCATAATCTAAAATTGACCGGAACGGCATCTCTTCTGACTTATTATTAAAATTATTAAAATTATTAAAATGCATTACTAGAATATGTTCTTCTTGAGCCTAAAATTGTAAATGACGATGTTTTGTAACCTGTGAGTGTGATCCCCTTCACTGCAAATCGACAACCAGCTAGGTATTTACAAAGTAGAACAAAGTAACTACATTATCGGCTTCTCTATCCTTATACTTATTTGAGCAAGCGGGCATTGCAAGGTCCTAATTCAATTTATATCACACGTTCTATGATGGATACGGTTATATCATAACCAAGATTATCATCAGTACGTAGTGATCTGCTGATACGTCGTGATTCGTCTGTAGGTGCGCAGAACCATTCGTCGTCATTCTGTGTGATAAATATTTGTGCAACTTTTGTCAGTCCAGCATACAGACAGTTACATGTCAGTCTGGTTTGTTCCAAACTTGCAGAGGAAACCTGGAGGAGTTTCACTGTGCCAGAGATACTGATAAAATTTTGCGGATTCCCATTGTAAACAAGCTACTCGTATTATATGAGTAGCGAAGAGGCTTCGGGGTTTAAGAACGGCATTGTGCCCTCTGAGTGAATTTGTTACAGCCTACGGGGGCCGTGCCCACACGGATACGAACCGTATGACAGGACAAATACCAAGCTGGTTGTGTTTGACATCCAAGGTTTCGGTCTGAAAATATCACATATGACAAAAAAATATCACGTGACAATAACATGCATGTACAACGTTTTCTGCTGAGTCCGAATGCAGCCAAACGCCTGTATACGCCGCTGAAATGCTCTCCCCAAAGGACTGGCGAAGCATCAGCTGACATCGTTTGAAAAAAACGAAGTCTGGTGCGCAAAAATAAGTAACAAAATACACACGGGAATAATGCGCATTCGGTAAATCTAGAGAGACAGTAGATCGCCGGTCACACAAATTTCAGTTAACAGCAGGCAATGAAATACAATCCAGCAGCTAAAAGAATGTAGTGGACAAACCCCGACGCGCCAGACGTTTACTAAAAGGATACAAAACCCACTGGCTCGGTTTAACAGTTGAGCTTGCCAGGGTCGCCATATTTCCGAGGTTAGTTCATGTCACTCTCTGAGAGACCAACGATTGCTGCCTTCACACTCGACAACGTAGATGGCCGCACTTAGTGCACTTAGTGCTTAGTGCATTACAAACATTTAGCCTTCTGAAGAAATTTGCAGTTCGGTTACAAGGTGAGAAGGGGCACCGTAAACCTGGTAAAAAGGAGTCAGTAATTCAAATTTGGAGCCCAGTCTGGTGCGCTGAAGAAATATAAGTAGGATTTACATGATGTCCTGGCGAAACATAGTCACCAAAGCCTTTTGTTGACGGGTCAAATAAACTACAGGACTAGTTGTCAATTCAAACCCGTCAATGAATACACAAAAAGACAGAGATTGACGCTTTACAAGCATGTTGTCAACCAATTCTGAGCACTGTAGCCGGCGAAACCATTCCAGGTACAAAGGAAATAGTCCTCAGTGAAGTAGTGCTCTCCAGAAACTTCTCAGTCACGCCACCATTGTGCCCTCCGATGAACCCTCTACTACGTCATACAAGGTAAACTGCGAGCCTCCAGCACACGAAGAAACATATGACATTGCCGTTTGATTGAAGGACAGAAAGACCCTGACGAAAGACGAAATCCATCCAAAGATATACATGGCATGCGGAACTGCCCTTCTTGCACCACTTCATATTTTCTAATGTATGGCCTAAAGTAGATACGCGTTTACGTTTGATTGAATCACTGCTATTCTTATACTTTTTCACACAGGAGGTGGAAAATCTTTCTGCGTAGTTTTATCAAAAATGAAGTTTTTAATCTTTAATTATCCTTCTTTGAACCACTTTGCTAGCGAGGAACGCTTAAGTATGAGACCAAAGCAAACACTTTCCCTAAGGTAAAGTTGCACTGATTAACTCTTTACCCTGCGCCTTAGCCTTTGAGCTGCAAACACTGGTAATCAAGGTCAACATGTACCGCCGATTGCTGACCAGGCTGAAGCGTGCTGTTGGGTATTATGGAATGGAAGCATAGTTGACGGAAGTTCGTGATTTTGGAATCATACTACGTTATGGCCTACGTTATGGCTACGTTATGACCTCCAGAGCTCGTCAGGAAGTGTCGACTATCCCTAATGCCGCTCAATTTGCTGTTGACTGGATCATGCACTAGGTTGTCATCGGCCACCTCGGATTGAAAATTGGACTGAATATATCGATCGTATGCCTATACATTTTGGACGATACCGTCTTTCTTTCTGCAGATCACTGCAGTGTTACTTACGACGAAGACACGTCCTATGACTAAAAGTGAACCTCCGGTCCCATCGACCTGTCATCACACTCACCTTAATTTATGCCTGGCGAACCTGAAAACACGCAAAGGTAGGACTTCGTGCCTAGTGGAGTTTGGGAAGCCCTCCTCAGTACTTCTTCAAGATTGTATAACGGACGAAGAATTCTGCCGTTAGCTCCCTGACGTTTTTCGACCTAGATAGCCAATGCCACAAAGTCGATTCCAGTGGTTAGTACATCGGACCTCTAACCATTGACCAACCTGGCATGAGAGACTCTGCAGTAGGTAAAAGATGGTGGGTTAAAGCTTAAGACAGACAATAGATACGAAAGTGTCACTGGCTGCATGACGTCGCAACGTCTGTGAATACCTCCTACCATTGAAATAGCGAGACACTTATACCTAACCTCACAGAAGACATACATCAGTAGAGCTATGAATCATTATTATGTTTTTTTTTCATTTTCCATCTCTACGTTAGTTTCAACTGTGAACTTGTTTCAGCAGAGTGAGAAATTCTAGTGCCCGGACCATGAAGCCAAAGATTTAGCAAAAGCACTTGAAGCTGACCATTCAGTTCATCAAATGGAAGGCACCTGATTAGCTGTCAAAAACATTCGTCGCACTTCACCATTACTAATCTGATCTTTTCAGGTCAGAGGGCCGATGTTCACTTGTCTTTCCTGGTGGAAAGTACGCTCAAGGTTGCTGAAAGCACTACGACCTTGTGAGTAGTTTCTTTCAAAAAGATGTACTGCGATATCTCTAATATGGTACTAATTGAAACAACAGGCGCCTGTGTGTAGCACATTCAGTTGAAGAATATCACAAACGAGCGATTCAGCTGGTATTCACTTGAGTCGCCCGTAAAAACCCAACTGGTGTCTAAATGAGTTACTTCGCGATGTTTGAAGACACGTCGCCACAAAGCGGTGCGGTTGGCTGACTCGACCGCTGACTTTAAATATATATGTATGGAGATAACTAAACATTTGTCGCAAGGTAAATTGCTTTCACTGCATTCACAACTCTGACTGAATCCTGCTGGGTCTCCACGACTCTGCTTCTCGAAGGTGCTGCTAAGCCCTCGTAGAGTGATACGTGTCGGCAAACAAGAAAAGATGTTGAGAAGACTGATCACCTATGGTCCTTAGCTTCAGGGCTAACAACCCTTCCGAGGACAGAGATGACAGTTGCTATCTGCCATTCCTTCGACATCCTTTTCTCCTCTCAAGTGTTTTGGCAGATTGTGAAGGAACTTCTCTTAACCCTCCTTAAACGGAAAAAAGTGAGATAGTCAGGACCAGGTTTCTTACTTCCCTTCCCGATGGAATCTAACTCTTTTCATTCCACTGTGAAGCTTTTAGGGAATTGACCGTTGTAATGTGCACTTAAGGCAAGACATTTTGATTTCCGGAGTGCTCAGCTCACCGGAATAGACGACGGGACTTTGAGTGGGTCTTTCAGCCATCCTTTTGTGTGATGACTTCATTAACAGGCAGTTTTTTTACCCTGCTTAGTGAGTAAGTTCGAAGGGATTTCGGTTATTTATGACCACTTCAGATTTTCCTAGCCACAACTTCTATCGATCAATCATGACCATTTGATCCAACTGTTCTTCCAGCGACCCTGTTGTTGAATAGTGTAGTCTCCCTGTTTCAGTTAGGGACATGGATCACACCGAGGTGATCAGCGTTCAACGCCGAATTCATAAGGTTGCGAATTTCTAACGTGCCTTCCTTCGGCCGACTAGTCTGTTTCGTATTCCTCAGCTGCCTAAACAGTCGCTGCTGATAGGATTATTTATGGACTGCATCTTGCAGGTAGTGTGCATCATATTGGTGGACGCCTTTTGTCTTGTTCACATGGGGACCATTTGTAGCATGGGTGAAGACCAAGGCATGATCTGAACTCGCATATGTGTGACAAAAGAAACAACAGTCTTTAACGTGTGATCTCTGTCTACGGCCAACAGTTGTGTGGATTTTCTGAAGATCCTCAATTGTTATGGTTAAAAGAGCACCCGGTAACACAGAGTTCACTTTTGTGTTGAAACTTCGCATTTGTGATAAATTGGTGGTGATCAGTGCACAGTCACATAAAGTTTCGACTGTTGTCGGTTCTCAGAACATTCACACCAAATATTCCGCCAACACGACCTTCATGCGTTTTTTATTCTTGCAGGCTACGCACTCAAATCCATAAATAGACAAGTGGTACCCGTACAATTCGCCATCCAAAGGTACCAGGAGGTTCTTCGTGAAAGGTGTCCTTGACAGTGTCGCTGCTGCTTTTTTCTGGGCTGCATACACAAACAACAGAACTCTAGTGTTGAGTAGCTGGCTGCAAATTCTGACGGACTTAGACGGCTTGACCACTCAAAAACGATACAATTAAGAAAAACGTCTTCGGCTCGCATGCTCACTGCTGTATCACTTACGAGTTTATCGCGCCGCTAATGGATTACTCGATGCGCACAGGGAGGCTGAGTTACCTTGGCTATTTTTGGGATGCATTCCCAAATCTTGCAAGCGGTTCAATGACAGAGCGCACACCGATTTTTAGAGACGAAAGGGTATATCTTAGAGAGATCTGTTGTCCCGTTAGACAAGGAGCACATACGTCAAACTCTGTTGCGCTGAGCAGATTTCTTGGTTTTGATAACGCGGGTAGAATATTTGTTTTTCTGGAACTAGGGTTAATAATGGATGTCGAAACCATTTTGTTGAAAACAGACGAGATCTTCCTGGCACAGATAGCAATTCGAGTTGGAAACAATGCATGAAAGTAGCTGGCTGGTGGTCCTACGCTTCGTGGGCAATATCGATTTCCAGTTTCTCAGGCCGCCACGGTGAGTTGTTTGTCGCACCCCAACTTGACTCAAGAGTCCGGTTCACAGGACAGCGTGATTCCAAGGTCCTGTCGTTAGTATATGACTTATCCTGGGCTGCCGGATAGTGGGTCTTACCATATTTTTGGAGGACTGTCAGAGGAGCTGACGGCTCAGTAGTCTAAGTCACTTTCTTGTGAAGGTCGATTTAACTCCAGGGCTATGGAATTAAGGTATAATCGTCTGACTGCGAACACTACTACGCACAGCAGATGTTTTTTTAAAAAAAAATCAAACTCTCGGTCTCAAAAGTACTTGGAAGCTCCCTTGAGTCTCATGAGGTGCAGACTGTCGATGATTCTCAGTAAGGATAGAACAGTTACACCATGGTTCTCTGTTTTTCAGCATAAGCTGTTTTCACTTACTGGACGAAATTGCAATTGAAAATTCCCAAATTCCCTCACACTGGCATCAGAAGTATTTTTACCTTTCCGGTGGCTCCTGTCAATCATTTGGCCGTGGTGTGGTTAGGTTTTAGGGCGGTATTTTCTGCTACCTCCATTCCTCGAGGGACGACAGTATCACTGCTTCCATAAGTGCGTAAGTGCTGGTTCCCCGGGGGAGGCACACGGCTTTCACAATCCCATCGCGACTTGATTTACCCTTAATACGCAGACTCACTGTTCCTTATCCAGCTACTCAACCTTTACCTTCATAACATGCTTTCACCTTTTGTAATCGGTTTAGCCAGGCATGTTAGCAGGCATGTTGCAACACCTAAGCCCGAACATGAAGTTGCGGTATCACTCATTGGTCAGAAAGGTGTCGGAACATCTTTTTCGTGCTCCCCTGGAAATCTGAAGACTCCTCTTTTTCGAAGCATACGCATAGCCTCCTTGATGGATGTATTGGCCATGTTCGTATTCTTCGGTGACTGAATATGAACACAGTCAATATCTCATTGGAGGAATCAATAGTCTTCCAGCTCACTTTTACTTTACCATCGATGATCAAGAGCAGGTTAAGACCTGATATCCATACCTGTGTTACACCACATTTCACTAGAATGGCTGACGACAGGAGTTGTGCGAACCACATCTACATTTTTTATATAAATTTATAAACCCTCCCGGTAACTATGGAATTTTTAAAGTCAAAACACAACGTAGTGGAATAAGATGCAATCCGACTTTTCTACAATAAATTAATTGTAGATATCCTTGAAAAAGGTCGCCTAGCAAAACCGAAACGTCAGATTACAACATCTTATTCCACTACGCTGTGTTTTGACCTTAAAATTCCAAATTATAACCACATGATGCTCTATATTTTTAACACTATCCGAGCCGAATTCGGCCTGGAACTCCTCCCGGTAACTATCCAAAGGAGTTATACTACTGAAGTTTCAATAGAAGAAACCAGTGTTCCGCAACATCAAACACTTGTGACAGTTCAGAATGCACTGATTCCAACTGCACTCACATCAGCAGCTTCGGCGTGTGTGAGTGTTGCTGCCAGAATATGAGTTACTCAGCGGCCATAAACATATTCTCCCAAAAACAATTCATAACCTTATATAGACGTAATACACTACTAAAAAGGTTGCTGAAAGCTCTTCGAGAGATTCGCTGGGTTCCAGGTCAGTCTCCCGTTAAAACCAAATTAGTATGCAAATGGGTGTGTTTCGCTGAATTCATAACTTTGTCAGCTATCTTGGTCCTAACCATTTCGTTTCTCGCTAGCGATGGTCTGCTTTACTGCCATATGTGAACATTGACACGTTAGTTTCCCCTTCTCACTTTGAAGGAAAGGAATTTTCAGCTGAGCTGCCCTGGGATAATCAAGCTAAAGATTCAGGAAAGATGGCGGCTACTGAATTTTGGACTGCAGGATGGAAGCTGTCCACATGAGGGGAACTGTTTTTTTCACTGCAATAGTTGCGTTCGGAGAATTTCTGAGAGATGGGGGAGGGAGAAGACCACTATTTTGAAGTCGTCATTGTCAAGGGGTCAGGAAAGACCTTGTCGTTTGATATTTCGGTTGCCTTTTCTATGCCTGAGTAGCCCACCGGTAATCCAGCCTCCGCATTATTCGGATGGGTTGACTTTTAGTTATCCACTGCTATATTCAATTCAAATGTAGTTCTCCTTTCTAAGATATTACTGGGTTTGGTGCTTACATTAAGAACACTTCTCGTAACACTGATGTGCATCGAGTCGAAGCTGTTTGCTACAAAATGTTCTAAGATCTTGTCAACGCAGTTTGGTGCAAGTTATTAGCTGCTCTGCAAGTACCCATAATTGATTTTTTTGAGAGAGCAATTTTCAAGGCTGAATTCGACAACTGTCAACGGTTGCTAAATACTGTTGTCACAGGGCTAAAGTAAAAACGACCAGTCCATTTGTTTGGCGTGATCATCGTTACGAATAAATGCACACATGACCCAGGTCAAACACCACCATAGGCCTTGTACAATACAGCTCGGAAGAAGAAAATTAAACTCGTGAACATAAGGTTGACGGAAACTCGGGAAGTGCGCCTACCTGATGAGCCCCAAGAAGGACGAAACCGATCGTGGGCTGTCGAAGAATTTTCAGCAACATTATGAGTAGTGCATTACGAATAAACTCGTGAATCTTACCATCAAAACTGTGAGACACAAGGCAAAATTTAGCGATTAGTTCAAATAATGAAATATAGCATAACTACAGAGGCTGTGATTATGAGGCTTAGTCTATAATATATGAGGGGACATTTTGTATCCGTTTCAACTAAACCCAAAAGTACTGTTTTACTATTTACCGAACAGTATTCAGAAATACCAGAGGTTACTGAGAGGAATCACGAGAGCGCTCATCTGATACCAATCATGGATACGCTCTTCCAATGTCCGTGGGTCGTTACGCCCCATGGAGAACGAGTTTGTGGTATAATTTGCGAACAAACCTGGAAGAACCATGAAGTGCTCCAGGCCCATCCACGCACTGTTGCCAGAAGGATGATAAAAGTACTCGAAGACAGATACAAGCTACGGATTTACGCAGGATATGAACCAGAGTTTCGTATCTTTCGGAAGGAAGGATTCGAAGAATCGTCCAGACATAAACCCGGGTCACAAGCAGATACTGCCAGACCACTCACCCCGTGGACCAGCGGAGGTGATATGCTCAGATATGGTCATTTGTCTGCATACGAGTTTTTCATTATGGACATGGATCAATTCCTACAAGCCGCAGGAATCGATATTATAGAATATCTCAATGAAAACGGAAGCGGAGAACTTGAAACCCCGTTGGTGCCAAAATTCGGCATCGCTGCTGCCGACACTTATTTCATATTCAAGCATGCGGTGCGCGAGATCGCCAAGAAACACGACATGCGTGTTTCGTTCATGACTAAGCCTTTGGTTGGCGAACTATCAACCGGATGTCACTTCAATCATTCGTTGTGGGATATTGAAAGCGGGAAGAATGTTTTGTTTGATTCATCAGGTTAGTGTAATCTTGGTTACTTATACCTGTTTCTGAAACGTAAACTGTTTCTTTACTGTTGTGTTTTGGTCAAGAAAACATTGACTATTCGGTGACTCCACTCTTTGTGAACTCTGGACTTTGTATTCCCAGTTGAATGCAGTTCTTCGTTGAGTATCTGAAATCTGTAATATATCGCTGATAACTGGAGAAATTTCCTGAGTTTACATAAGCGGTAGAGTAAACCCACGCGACCAACGAGCGATTCACCCATATTTAGATCTGTAGTCCCCACTTTCAAGAACCGGATGGTGCGGTAACGTTTTTATTAAAGTAGTCGGAGTACTTCCAAGCGTCAGTGCATTTTAAACCCTAACAACAAAGATGGATAGAATCATGTTTTTCGAAGGGAATGCTTTAGAAGTCCGATTTGAGGAACAGCCTACCAAAACTTATTCTACGTAAGCCTATGATCTGCAGTATCTCCTTATGTAGGAATTAGGACAGACTACCCATCAAATGGGGTGGATGAAAGTATACTTAAGCTGTATGATCCTCCTAAAATGAGATAATCTCACAAAAAAGAACATATTTTGCTAAACCTTGGAGTGGTCTACTTACAGAGATGGGAGAAATTTCGATTAGAAGCTAGTATTTTCAGCTTGGTTTGGATGCGTTTTTGACACACTCTGAACTTGCTGTCTTCACTGTTGAGAAAAAACATAACATGTTGGTCAGTACGATAGACACAGTTGAAAGAATTGGCGGTGCAGTACCAGAAATGAACTAAAGCAAAGAATGAACTTACGCAAATTTTGCGATTTTTACGCCGCTTTTTTTAGTGTCTGGCAGTGTATCGTTGGTCCACCACTATGTGATCAGAGCTTGACTAAAAAATGAATGAGAAGATTCAGGACTTTGAGACTGATCGGAGCTTACCCGATAAGTCACACTCCATATGTTACGGGATACTAGGTTGACAGAACAGATGGACAGTATCTTCTTTAACCGAGACATATATTTGATCATTTTACATCAAATTACCGCATCTTGAACTTTCCGTTTAAAACTATGCAATGGCAAAGACAGCTCGACCTAATTGTGCTGCTTGAAACCGGTGGGATTAGACAGCAACAGAGTGACTTTGAACGAAACAATACGTATCTCTGAAGGAAGTCCTTCAAGAAAGTTTGGGCAATAATTCATCGACCTAACCTATTTGTTACCAGAACCGGATTTGAGGAAAATCAAAACAGAGGTGGGACCAAACTCCATAGCATTCTTCAACGCGTTAGTAGATGGAAAGGAAAACACTAAGTATAGGTAATCTAGGCAGAGGATCTCAAAAACGATGTAACAAAATCATGTTTGTATGTTGAAATGTCAACCAAGAGAACAACGCTAAAGGTGCCCGATACTACACAGGTACGGCTTGGATATTGCCGACCAATCACTAGGAACCATTAGGAAACAAAAGAAAGTAGAACGATCAGGGTAATACTACAGCAGTACGAAACCTTCGGGCCAAAAAACAAATCGTTGTATTGAAGCGTACTTAATAGCAGGAGTCTGGTTCGTCTATCGATCTGGTTGTTGGAGCCACCTGACCAAAGTTTTATCAGCTTGAACAAGTGACAAATACATAAACGGAAAAGGAGAAAAGGGCAGACGGAATGGGGGACATGACTGGATCTTCCTGACTGGGGAGAATGTCTGGAAGTTTCCATAATGCTGACCTCCAAGAAACGGCTCGTGATGCGGATCTGAAAGTCTTTGAAAAGATTCAACTGAGTTGTACATGGAAGGTAAACTCACGGGGTAATAACAAGATTTTGAGCTCATCTTCACAAGGGACAATTTAGACCCAATACCTAGCAAATAACTCACAAGCTACCCGCTATCATGGTATCGCTATCCAGTTTTTTCAAAATATTGGACAGGCGAGCTGAAAACTAATATGAGTCTCTCTAGGTTCAGTGGCCAGAAGTATCAGATATTTACTCAGCGACCACTCGAGGATATCAATCACATTTTGACCCTATCAAAGGCTGGTTTTTACCTGGAGAGCTCTACAGTCCCATGTAATCTTAAGGATGCTCACAAAGATGGCACGTATCGAAGGAGCCGAGAAGAACGTACTTTTACATCTTTTTTTCCTGGAAAACCTGTGTGCAGGGGTAAAGAATGATTTTCATCAAAGATGACACTACTTATTTGAGTAAGCGATCGTTACATTCCGTTATTCTTTGTCACTTCTCTCTTTGTCATTATCACAGCTTCAGATAACCTGTCGAATCTCGCCCACAATTGGCTTGGTGGTCTATTTGAACACATGCCTGCCTTGACCGCCCTATGTTCACCAACCGTGAACTGCTATCGAAGATTGCACACTGGATGGGCCCCAGGACACATGGATTGGGAGCTGGATAATCGATTGGTAACCGTGCGTCTGAAGAATGTGGGTGAAGATGGTACCTATCTGGAAAACCGCATCAGCTCGTCAGCGTCCTGTCCTTATCATGTGATGGCCGCTACACTGGCTGCGGGTATGGATGGGATCGAGCGTCGACTGGAACCTCCGTCTCGTGGAGCGTATAATCCAGCTAAAGGTGTGTCCATAATGAAGGAGCTCCCAAAAACACTGAAGGAAGCTATCGATGCGTTAAAAAAAGATACAATTCTAGCAGATTGCTTAGGGAACCAATTTGTTGACTGGTTTATTCGTGCGAAGGAATTCGGTGACCTGAAAACACTGGAACAAATAGACGTCAAGGAAGAATCCGAAGACTTTCTAGCTCAGGAACGTTATGAATACTTGGAATTTATATGACTGGCCATAAATGTACACACCAGACTCTATATGCTAGTGATGCTTTGACAGAAGTGTTTCATGGAATCGCTTCTAGCAGTGGGAATTTCAATGAGCGTTTCCCTTACCCTTCAAAATTATTGAATTCAAAATTCTTCAAGACAAATTTAGGTTTATGGAAGCATGATCGGCAATGGTAGTGATCAGTCGAAACATCTCTCATAAGGAGGTTATTTCTGAGTTTTAAGAGAGGACGAAGCTCACAGCTCGGACCTCTGCAGTAGTGTTTCTACTTCGTTTCGTGTGGTGTCGGGGGCATGCGACATCTATGTCTACCCATGGTAATTGTCATTTAATTGCTGCTGTGCTACTAATCGCTTCTGTACTCTCGCGACGATTTTGTCTGTTGAAGATCTAGTCAGCATTATCCACAGGTACCTGAGGAAAATTTCCAGGATGGTAGTATTCCTCTTCCATTTACACTAGAAAACCAACGAGCTTAATGTATTTAGTACTCTCTATTATAGTAGTGAATTCATGTGAATTCTACTCAGTGATGCTAATCCCACTTACTAATTCTTCATGCTACTAATAATTCTACCTACTAATAAAGCTCGAAGGTCTCCATATTTTAGTTGAAGTCGGTATGTTAGGTCACAAAATTTCGTAGTGAGGAATGCCTCAGAGAATAGCATTGAACATAAAGACTGAGGACCTTGACTTACGTACGAAAACATCATAACAGCTGGTGAAGTACACTCATTTTCAAGTTAATTTTGATTCTAAAGAGAGACTTAGCTGGATCCAAGCAGAATCTATCGTTCATAATATTCTTCAACAGAATATGTTGCATATGAATGGGGGATTCAGCTGCTATTCAGTTAAGTCTCCTATTAAAACCAACCTAATTTACAAGTTAGTTAATTTCGCAAATTACATACGATTTGATGTTCCGGTAGAACATAAGGTTGAGGGGACGTAGGGAACTGCGCTTACCCGGTGATCCCCAAGCAGGCCGAAACTGGTCACAGGTTGTCGAAAAATTTTCGGAAACCTTATGAGTAGTGTGCCTCTTCAAGAAAATCCACCCCTGATCCTTCCCACACTTGGTCATGCTTACGTTTTGATGCGGATTCCTCGTAGCTACTCCGTAAATGTATCACCACGACAGTTTGTAACACGACGGGAAAATTTTTCAAGGCAGGCAGGACATTACAGGATGACACGGCGGAACTAACAAGACTGAGTTACTAGGTTTCTATCTTTTGCACTTTGACATTTCGATATTGTTCCTTCTCAACTCTTATTGAACCCGAACGGTGAGGTAGACTGTACTAGGGAGTTTGTTCAGTCTGAATAACAGAAACTTGTGTATCGTTACCAGGAGGGGAATCGGAATGCAGAAAAACGCTGTTTGAAGGGAAACACAGCTAATGGTGGACACCATCCGCTTACCGGAGTGGTCTTCTGTATCCTGAGCTACTTAAGACATCGTTCGCCTGCAACACGTACGTTTTAAATACACAGAAGTCCATTGCGTGGCTCACATTTGGCCGGAATTCATCACCATGCACAGAATAGAATGGTGTAGAGTGATATGGAGTATAAGTAGTCTTCGTACCTCGTCAGAAGACAATGCCAAATTGTAACTGGTATGTGAGAAAGGAGGAAGTGGCAACGAAAGTCATCAAAATGGTTCAAACTCTAAACCAATTACGGCTTATTGGTAGTACTGGCCGGACAGAACACGAACGAGGTTGGATGCACGTTGGCTGTCTGAGACGCAAATGACATTGGGTGGTTTCGAATCCGAGCAAAAGTGATGGTCCGAGTAGAAACAATGGACGCTACAGAACAGATCAACCCAACCACGACCAAATGTCCCATGTAACCCTTTGTTTAAGTGCACAGGTCTGTCCATTATCTGGTCAGACCTGAAATGTTAAGCGGAAAGCTTCTAACTTTTACAGTCTATCTGTTTAATCTAGCTGGTAGTACGCAATACGAAATTCACATCTGTGAACTATGTATGTTACCAGTACTGACCAGCTGATTAGTTGGTTGGAATCATAGCTACATGAGAACAGTTAGTTAATTTACGCTAACCAGAATGGGAATTTCTTCAGGATAATCTCTTAATCCACTCGCTAAAAGTGCGCCCTCTGCAGTGTTCTTAAATGCACAAGATCTTAAGACGCAATTGCAGCACAAGGTTAAAAGCGTCCAAATTCTCTACCGTTCAACAACGGCAAACGATATCTGCATTGTCCTGGGGAATAAAGCTACCAGGCGGACAAGAGATTGAATCCTGTCATCACTGATTAACGGACACATCCGCGAAACGGCCATTTCGCTGATATTAACTCAGCGTTTCCTGTTCTGATACGAGTCAACTTCCGTTCTTTTTGTTACTCCGGTGCACGATCCTATTACCCGCTAATGGGATCAGCAGCTGGATTTGCCGTGCACATGACCGGTTTTCCAGCTTGAAACACATCACGAAGCATTGGCCAGCCTATGGTTGCTTCAGTTCCGATTTTCACTGCGGATAGTTCCGACTGATCTTTAGCTGCGTAGCATGACGACTGCTGTCAACTTGGCTGTAACAGCCAAAAACCTTGGATGATTACACCATGAGCAATCAAATATTCCTTAGCCTGAGGGACAAAATCCCGCTCGTTACCTTCGGGCACGAGACACGGCCAAAGCGACTCAAGGTGGTTAAAGGCAAAATTTGTAAATACTCAAAATGGATCGTCACCTTTTTCTCTTATACGCAACGAAGGCCAAAGTTCACCAGTAATGTTGAGGCGCGTCTAGTCCTAAAATTATCCCACTGATAGCTTCTCAGCGAGGAAAATTCAGACTGCTGGATAAACACTAAAACATAGGTTGCATCGACATGGTTGTGCTATTGGGCCCTAAAACGGTGCTCGCACCTTTCATAAGCAGAGACATTCTCGAATCGTGCTTATAGACGTACAATGGAGTTTCCTGACTGTTGAAGCTGGACGATCGCATGCAAGTCTAACCCGTCCGATAGACGGTCGCTGCTATATATCATGTGACGATAGCTAATAACACCACTTTTAGGCCGGTGCTCAGGTAGACTGTAGTTTTCCAGTAAACAGAAACACAGTATTTCGACAAATACACTCATTTGCCTATCAACTGGGTTTTCACAGGAGATTCAACTGAATCTCTCGTTTATGGGTTCAAATAGAAAATAGGGTTGACGGAAACTCGGGGACTGCACCTAACTGATGAGCCCCGAGGAGAACGAAAACTATCGTGGGTTGTCGAAGAGTTTTCAGCAACCTTGTGAGCAGTTTACCTTATGAAAAGCAATGAACGCTGTGAAGTGAAAGCCGATCATCCTACGGTCGACTTATGCCAGATTGTGAAACTCGACTAGTATGCAATCATAGTGTGCCGTAGAATTTTCGTTTCGTAATATAATAATCTTCAAAGAATGACTCACATCGATTGATGGGATTGGTAAGATGGTGGGTGATTGCACCTCCGTGTTAGCAGCTCTTTCTCTCCTGTGTTTCCGGATTCCTTGTGGCTCCAAGGTTAACCAGATACTTTCTACGTCAATTCTTTCTTCGTCGTTCTTTCTTTAATTTGTTCCTGTAATTTGTTGGTTGGTGTGAACTACCATGTAGTTTGATTCACCCGCTTGTTCTGTCCGGCTTTTCGCTGACCTCTTCTGAAGTTTGGGTCTCGCAGGCATAAAGTTCTTCCGTGTTTTCTATAGAGGAAAATGTTGGTAGCTCAGGTAGCGTAGATGGTCGTTGGCTTGTTCGCTGAGCTGGGTAATTCGATTGCAAACGCTACGCATCACTACGCTCCCCAATAAAGCACTGATGATGTCACGGCTCAGAACTCAGCTGCTCCGCCTCTAAAGACTATCTGAAGTACACACAAAAGCATTGGGAGTTCGTTTGTGGTTATCTGGTCAAAAAGATGAACACTGCTTTTGGTAATTTGGTAGCGACTAAGTGAGCACCTTACGTGTGCGATTCGCATATAGTTGGAATGAGATCCCATGCGGTTCACATGCAGATGTTCGCTCTGAATGACGACGATGCACTCGATACATACAATGTCATTCCTTGCGATATGGCTCAGTGGTTGGAGCGCGAATTTACTGACTGGAAGGTCCGTGGTTCGAACCCGACCTCTGCCTCTCGGCTTCCTCTGTCTAGACTTGGGCAATCTGGCAGTATTCCAGCCCTCGTGCTTCCTTCTGGTGGCATGGTATTTAGGCACCGAAATGGTGCTACAGGTGAATGATCCATGAAGTCACCAGATGACATTTTACTGAGCCAGGTTCAATAGGATTATAATGGCAACAAGAATAGTAACTCAGATTTTTCTGCGTCGGTAAACGAAATGGCGTGATCGACAAGTGAATCAAATAAAACCCACTGTAGCTTACTGTCCTAATCAGTTTATCGTTCAGTGTCTTGATTTTTG
This sequence comes from Opisthorchis felineus, assembly GCA_004794785.1. Taxonomy (NCBI): domain Eukaryota; kingdom Metazoa; phylum Platyhelminthes; class Trematoda; order Opisthorchiida; family Opisthorchiidae; genus Opisthorchis; species Opisthorchis felineus. The sequence continues at coordinate 132,541 of SJOL01004283.1, read as the reverse complement.
CCGAGAAGACAGATTTATCCGGTAACAACAACTAAGCTTTAGGCAGTCGCTCAGAATGCAGATATTCTGGAAGAATTGTCACACCCATGGTATCAACTTACGCGGTCTTTAATGATAAGATAGATACAGCGTTGAATTCCAGAAGTCCTTGCGGATTGCTGCAAAGGTGAGAAATACGGAATCTGAGGCATCAATGTGATGGTTCTGATGTTGACAGGGAAGTTGACAGGGCAGGTCTGTCTACTGTTAGTGTAAATACTAAAAGTTGTGTTCAAGTGCTTGGAGAATGAAGAGATGTGCCACGGGAATGACATAGATGAATAGCAAGTGACCGCAAATTTAGTACATGTTGTGAACTAACTATAACAATGTGGATGTGTTTGACGCCGGTGAAGTCTCACTGCATTATTCTCGTTTACTTCGTAACAGTTCGGAAAGAGAGGAGGAGAATAAGTGGTAACCCTTTTAGTCTGTGGAAGTATGGAAGGCTAAAGAAGATATCGCTCCTAATAAATAAGTACAAATTTCGAGGACATTAATTTAACGCAACCCCCCTGCACATACAAACACTTAGAATATGTGTGGTTATTCGATGTAAACAAGGAGCTGTTAATGCAGGAAGGAGGATGACTCAGATTCGCTGACAGTGCTCCATCGTATCGAGCTCAAGATAACTCTTTTAGTGTTCGGTTAATGAACCTGTCTATGAATTACACGTTAGTTATCAAGTCCTCAAGCCTGTGTGTAATATGACCCCTCATGTGCAAGTTTCGACAATTTTTGCCTGACCTTGTAATGCACCACATACAGAATAAGGTTGATGAGGCCTTGTTGAACCGCGAGCTAAAATGTTAAAATGGTGAGTGTTTGTCTCATGGAAAACATGAGGAAAATCATCAGTAAATAGATGAGTGCTCAGAACGGGTGGAAAGTTTACTTAAGTGAGATGAGTTCGAGTAGGACAGTCTAATTACTGCTTGATTAGTTTTACTACTGTGAGGTAAAAAGCATGGCTAGAGTTGTGTACGAATGGAAAACAATTCACTCTAATGACAGAAATGAAGCGGACAAGTAGACACTGGTGTAGAATAAAGGGTTTCTGTGTCTATTGCTTTCGCCATATTTACGTAAACATATGGATCATCAAGGGCATTCGTTTATACAGTGTAATTGTCCAAATTTAGTCACTCGTCGTATGCACTAGACTTGGATTCAAACTACAACTGTATCTGTACCCAAGTGTAAACCGAATAGCGTGTATAAGATTGTTCTAGATGACTACACTTGCGCAAGCATTACACGGAACCCCGGTGGCATTTTCGAATATTCCTATTCCACTCGTTGTCTGAAGTGCCTAGTTGGTCCTTCTTATATAATGCGGCAAAGCTGAAACCTTGTACCGCACAATAACTTGCGTTTGATTGGTCCATACGGGATTTATCCAGCTCCGCAGGTTTCTACCGAAGTGCGCCAACATTGCCAGAAGTATTGTAAGTAACCCATCAGCGTGCCCTATTCGCGTAATTTATATGACAATGTACATACGCATTAGAAATCACATTTACGACATGTCCCGTACCTATAAGGCGTATATGTGTCTTTTGAATGTGACTGTGTGCGGCCGCCTGGGCAATTAGTGCCTGCCTAATGATTAATAGTAGAACAACCATTAATACAGTAAGAGTACTTAGTGGTTTCCTTAGGGGGTTATCATAGCTTAGCCAAATATTTCGACAGATCTGTCCAGATCTGCATCTGGACATCCGAACACCACCTGTTTTTAAGTGTATCTGTAAACCAGTTAGCTAAGTTAAAAGATCCAATGGCCTATCCGTAAATACCCTTGTTTGTGAGGATCATATCTGTTCCAGAAACTATTTTAAGGGGAGTATGCTTAGCATGAGCAGGTCAGCTAGCGAAAAACTGATTATGCCTCCAGTTCATTGAAGTGAACTCAGTGAACACACGGCTTTTTGGTTGCTACAGAAGAGTGTTAGTGTTGTAGTGAGATGCAAACCAACAGAAGGCCTGCATCACTTCCGACTTTTCGTAGCCGCACCGACTCCACAGAATCCAAAGCAGCGTAGTTGCTTTGGACTGGTCCCTTTTTTACCTTTTTAAATCTGAGGCCACGGGGTCGGAGGCAAAAAAGCGGGGACATTTTCAAAAGCCAACGACATGCGAAAGCGGTAGACCAATATTGATAAATTGGATGGGGAAAACTAGACCCCTATAGCACATAGCGTATGCACAGGACCAGTGACCCGCATCGCTCGAGACTCACAACAAGGTCGGTGTTACTTGGTTAATTAGGATGCAATATAACATTATCATTACAAGGTCCGAAATGGCAGTCCCATTTTATCAGTACTATGACCACCGCCGGTATAGCATAATTGATACGGCACATTACACCCTAATTCAGGACGATACGTGATTTCAGATCAACGTTCAGCTTTTTATTACCAGGTTTTTGGTGAAAATAAGCGGCACTATTATTGCTGGTCAGGGTGCTGTGTTTAAAAACCTGACGCAAGTCTGCTGCCAAATTAGTAAGTGCAACAATGAAAGCATTCCAGAAGTTCATGAGGCTCTGTAAAACAGTGTAAAACATAAGGACTGAAAAGGAGTAAATTTAGTGCTCACCTATTGAGTAATTATGAACAAGACATAAGACACCCACAATGACAATCAGCTGAGCGTGTTCGGCATATTGTGGCATTCCAAAGAAGGATTTTATTTCGATGTGCATTTTACGTCGGTGTGGATTATGTGCACAACGCGCAGGAAGTCATCATGGCTTTATCATGCAAGACAGCTACACGTGCTTCGTTGCCTTTTACGATGGGTCCGTGCATCTTAGTCCCTGCGTGTGTATGTGTGTGTGTAGACGAAACAGAGTGGTCTAGTCATCCGTTCATTACCAAGAGGAGTGTGTTGTTATCAAAATATACCATCTGATTTGGCGTTTTACTCGGTACATCATGATTCCATCTGCGTCTTTGGTTCATTTTATAGTCACTGCTACGAAACTCATGTGTCCAGCATAGGACTTGATAGAACCTTGATTTCCAAGTATGATATCCATAGTGGCAATAATCGGAGGGTGTTCTGAGAAAAACATGGAGTCGTGTCTGTCCAGGCAAAATGGTACTTCGTCTGTTAGTTGCTAAACTGAGATATGGTACACATCCCAGTGCATTTTACATTCAGTACAGAACAATGTGCAAAAATTGGGAGAGGGCCAATAGAATCCCCAGCTTTAAGATTTGTCACAGAAGTTTCAGTGCAAAGCTGGAACTGATGATACTCCGAGATATAAATCTCAGACTATGGCTCCACTGTGTGGACGATATTCACGTAGCCATCTACGAGCAGGAACTGCAGCAAACAAGCCACTTGATAAGCGAGGACAGTTAAATCACAGCGGAAGAAAAAATGACGGGTGAGTAGTATTCATGTACGTCCTAACACCAGGTTGACGAACAAACAACTGCAAAACGAGATGTACCGGAATTTCACGCACACAGCCCGAAATCTCAGTTAGCACGGCAATCAACCAAACTTTCAAGAACAAAACTGCATCAGGATACTGTTCAAATGTAATGAGCACTGCAACAATATGGAATCCAAAATCAGACAAGTGAAACTCTTGTTCAGAGTTTCTTGAAGGGACTAATGCCAGAGAAATTCATCTGGCGGACCCTAAAAAACAGCTTGACTAATACAACAACAAAATATCAAACGAACTGCATCTTCATACATCAAGAGAATTTCTTAACTTGTGGCGGCAGCATAATACGGTACTTGTCAGCAAGCACTTCAAGAACCTGAAGACAACACTACCGAAGTCAAAAGAAAAAAATGAGATACAATGAAGAAGACAGATACTGCATACAAAATTCCACGTAAATGTTGTGGAAAACGGGAGGAATCATCACAGCTTTCTGTCAGAATTCATTAACACAGTCTTGCTGTTAAAAGGCACGATCGATTCTCGCTCGTCTGTGCACGAAAACCAGAAAGGAAACGAGCTCAACTAGAACGAATTTCACTTGCTAGCCCAAGCAAGAACAAGGTGGGAACGTGAATTCATGGGATTCATCAGGAGCAACATCACCAAACATGTCGAAATCGACCCAGTCCATGAACGGCTAAACACGGATGAACTTTGTGCTTACGAGACTCAAAACTTCAGAAGAGACCATCGAAGAACTGAACAGAATGAGCAGGTGAATTGGTGAATTGGTGAATCGGACTCCAACGGATCAACCAATCTATTTGGAAGTCATGCTAACCAATAGACCAGGGGAATAAAAAATTAAAGAACGAACTATGATTAATCAAGGAAACTTAAGAAGACTCAAGGAGAGAAAGTGAGAAACACACAGGCGCAAGCGGCCAGCCAAACTTGGGAAAGTCAGCCTACAAATCAATATAAATTGAGAACGGAACAATCGGATCCAGAAGAGGAAGTGCCATACAAACAAACCAAATCCAAGGGTGGCGGGCCACAAAGAAACACAACTCACAAACGGACCTCATAGCACGGAGACCGAAACTAACGGAAGGAAGCTATCCCACGGCCAAGTTGAAGGTGGAGACTGCAGACCGCAACACAATACCGATCGCAAATGGGTCAATAAGATGACCAGAAATCTGCACACCATCCGGTCAATCCCATCGATCTGTATGATAACTACATGAAAGGAATGAGCTAATGAATATGTGCTCAACCGACCGTGGAGCCTCCTTGATTGGTAACGAATTGTGCATAATCTGACTGTCAAACTCGGTGAACGGATCAACAACTAACCTAAGTTACTACTTATCAAAGCATCTGAATTCCTTTTGGCAGGCAGTTCCTTCTTTTGGTAGGATATTACCTACCGTACTTGTTCAAGATAGTTTACACATGCATGAAATCCGTTATCTATCAGGTGAGGTTCACTCATGGTTTGTTCCCGTGCGGAATCGTTAGCCCACTGATTAGCACCGTATTCGGTCCATGTATAACCCATCAAGTTTGCCGCTCGGAAGTATAAGACAAAGATATCTGTTGGAAAGAAAAAGTCTCAAATGTGTCTCAGTTGTAGGGCAGGCAAAAGAGAATTTTATTCTTGCTCAGGTGCAAATTCAGTTGCTGTTAACAAGGGAATCAAATGAACATCTGTCGAATCTCCTGCTTACTGTAGAGTATAAGTGTCGTTATGCCATAAGATGGTTACAAACTTCCAGTATCCTCAAAATTTTCAGCTTATCACTTCCACTGTTTGCCCTTGTACGGTGCCATTGCATTTCTTATTCTGTGTGCATTATGTGGTTCATTAAATCAAGCCCACCCTTGTGAATTAAAAAGTGACATTTTCAGCCTCAGGGGAGAGTGTTTAGAGGATGGTTCACTTCTTCTGAGAGTATGTGACAGCGTTTCTTGTTGGACGGGATTTAGCACTAATTATTTCAGGCCACTAGTAGGGGCCCAGTCTTATCTTTGGGACGGTATGTCTGGAGGCATTACTGTTCACAAAATGTGATAGGTGATACCCTACGTCAGTTCGATGGATGGATATCAGATATTGATAATAAGGCTGACAGTCTGATGCCCCAACTTCGACGATAAAGTGCCATTTTTTAAATGAAAATCTCCTGGAAGCATAAAAAGCTAGGGTTTGACTCCTGCAATTCACGACAACGTTCACTACCTCTTTTCCAGCCAGTATTACGGGCAGCAATTAAGACACAGGTGTTACCTGAATGTCGTTCTCAGCGAAAAGATATTTTCATCTCTTCACAAAAGTGAGGATCTTCTGCTGAATAACCATCGCCCTAATGGATCACAGTTTGATTCCGAGGGCTTTATCAAGTCCTTTCTCGGACAAACAGGCCTCGTAAAAAGGACGACGAACCAAAACAGAAAACAGAGTCACGATACATCACTAAGAGGTTTAATATTTTAATAACGACAGTTCATTCGGCAATGGACGATCGACTAGAACACTCCGGGTTGTTTTCCTAAAAGTGAATTTAGGAAGAAAACGAACTCTAGCCTACTGCAAACATACTAATGTGCCTGCACATCCAAGCGCTCAATGAAACAACCGGGAAAGAAGGCGGCGGTCTGAGTGCCACAGAAACCGATTAGACATTGTTTTCAGCTATGCGCACAGGGGTCATGGGGATCCATTCTGAAAGTCGGACCGCACTAACAACATTCAAACTCTTTGTTATCTATTCCATACCCTTCTACCAAGTCATAAGTTAAGAAATCTCGCGGTTTCCAACATTCTGAAGGAGGCATGGAGAAAAACACTCGTCTAAGTAAACGATATTTCTGAATGCGTAGCACATAGCTGATCGAACGCAGTTGATAATGCTGGATCTTCTCCTCGGATGAAGTAACCAATTCACAACCAAATGTCCATTTTCTAATAACCTAATTACAATTTGTTTGACGCTGTCGGACACCAGCAACTCTTCTGAGGCGTCGGTGGTAAAAAATCTGAAGACATCTCACATCAGCTGTTCACAGAGTTCATGCCTTGCGACCATACAACAATACAGCCATTGCTGTAGCCTGGTACACGCGACCCTTGAGATATGCCTTTTCGGTGCCAATGGTGACACTTATCTGTCAGTGTCATTCGGGCCTTTGAGGTTCTTGCACTGACTTTGTCCATCAGAGCTGGTACAATTTGCGAGGTATGTAAAATTCTCCACAGCCTTCAGTGCTTCGCTTTGAAATCAAGAGGCTTGTTCAGAGACTGCACATTCAGAAGAACGACTTGACACTTTGGAGGTACAAGCGCACACCGAAAGATGGTACGATGGCGGTCAGTTTATTCAACACTACTTGTGCTGGGCCTTCGTCTTTTAAGATGATGGTGTCACCTGTATATTCCAAGTCGACAAGGTCCTCACCAGCAACGATGTGAACACCGGGGTTTTGAAGAATTTCCAGGGTTCGCCTCTTTATTGCATTGATGATGAAGTCGAACAAAAATGCAGAGTGGACGTCCTTGCAAGGCATACTTTTTTGGAAGGAAGCTTGTGGACGTTCTCACGTGCCCAGAAGTGTGCCAGTATGAGGACCGGATTGTTTCCATAGGCTTGTGGGACATCCTGTGTTGAGCAATTATAGTCAACAGGACTGAAAGGTTGACAGAACTCAACGCGTCCTTGAAGTTAAGGAGCACAAAGATTGTGAGTTGCCTGTACATACGGCGTTGCTCTAATACCCCATGAAGTGTGAAGATGTGTTCGGTGCAGTCTCTGCCCGGTGGAAATCCCGCTTTATGTTCACGGGTCAAGAATTCGAGTGTCGCCGTAAGTTGACGAACAGTCAGTGACGCCATATGTCTTGCTACAATATAGGTTAAACTGACGCCACTGTGATTAATACACCCATGCGAGTACTGTTTTTGAATATGGAAACTATTATTGAATCATTCCAGTTGTCTGTGATGTACTTTTGATCCCAGATAGACGCAAGTCCACTAGACAGGCGCTGGCTGAGGAATTCTTCATCATCCTTGAGGATAGCAAATGGAGGTCGTAAGGACAAGGAGCACCGTGACTCCTGATTGGAGCCATACACTCGGACACTTCTGAGGTGGAAGAGTCTCCATATTCGCAGTCCATCTTTCACTTGTAGTCCGGCAGTCCTGAGTGGATGTAGCAGGTGGCCATCGGAATTGTTGTTCGAAGTTCTCTGCCAAATGTTTAAAACGTTCTCCTTAGCTGGATATCAGAGAGCCATTTTGGACCCTGATAAATTCGTGGACAAAATGTTTCTGGGCGCACTGAGTCACATTAGGCGGCGGATGGTGTGTCGGATTGAGTTATGGTTGCGGCCAGGTGGAATCTGTCACCGGGCCTTCGGCAGATACATGGCCTTGTCAGAGATCTAATGGTCGGATGAGATTGGCTGGTTTGTGCCGCAGACAGAAGTTCCGGCTCTAAGTGAAGCTTCGGATACCTGTTTCCAGTGGTCAGTAATATCCGACATTGGACTCTCCGGCAAGCGTTCGAGGAGCCGTGTCTGATAGGTTTGATTGATTTCGGGGTCCACGAAGTTCTCAAATGCAGCGCGAATTATACGCAGTTGCACAGACCTGAAAGTGCAATCAAATACATCAGCGGACAAACGCATGGTTGGAGCCCACACTGGTATTCCGGTAACTGATGACGACGTGGTTTATCTGGATTCGAAGATGATTCATTGGTGAGCACTATGTTGTTAAGTAATCTTCACTGCTCTTGAAAATGTTGCTGCAAGGGAACAATCTGTGATCAGCGCACGTCTGCAGCAGATGTTCTCCATTGTCCATGCGTCTTGTGTCCAGCTCAAGGCTACCACCCCATTGGGCATCAGAAGGGAGAAGCCTACCTACCTGAGGGTCCATATCATCAACAACCATAGCGATGTCTAAGTATTTAGCCTGTTGTAAAAGAACACCTAGAAAGTCACATAAACTGTCCTTGGCTTCAGTCCGTCGGGGCTTAAGCAAACAGGGGTGATATATATCACTTTCTCAGGATTCTTTCCAGACTTTGCCTAAAAAACCATGCAGAGGCAACTTTCAATGGGCATCCAGTCAAGTAGAGAAAACTCCGCTTGATAACTCAACACAGTACCCATCCCGATATTTTTTGCTGCAGGGGCCACTAGATTTACACAGTCGGAAGGGGGAAAAGGGCGAGGGAGCAGTCGGTTCCAGTCTCTTGTCAGGGGTATTCGAACCAACATCTTGATGTGTCGGTGAAGGGTGACAGGCAAATGTTCGCGTTTGTTTCTTTTATAGGTTCGAATTGCCGTCTAGATGATTGAAACAAGCGTGAGATTCGACTTATTCCCTTCTACTACTATGTCCTATATAGCTCTAGTCTATAGTCTCTCCTACTCCATTAGCTTGGGAAACTCTGATGCCAACCTATAGTCTTGATACATGGCTGCGCTTAGATAATGAGTTATCTAGTACGTATACTGATGCGAATCTAAAGCACATCCAGAAATCTTTTCTACTACGGATACAGGACATAGGGTAACGGAAAAACTGGCTTAATTGTACTGTTGACCGGCAAGCTATTGGCGAGATGTGTCTTGACCGTAGGCTTGTCTAGGGACACTGGCGTCTAAAAGTAACCACGGCTGCTGAAACGAGTTAGCGGGCTCTCTGGTCAGTGGTCTCGTTCAGTTCGCTAGCGTCTTAACTGGCCTCGGCACACCACTCGGACACACTTGATTCATGCGAAACCTCGGAACAAAAAGATCGCTGGAATTAATCGATCCGTTCAATTTCGTTGTTCACATTGAGATATAGGCTCATTCAGGTTTCGTGCTTGTGTGAGGCAAACGAAAGCCTGGCTATGCGTTTACTCAAAGCACAGGTGGAAGGTTATATGCGAAAAATGAAGCACCTCCATATCTTGGTACCGAAGTGAATAAGGATGTAGGATAGATTAGCAGAAACCTGGAACTTAGATATAGAGCCTTTGGTAAAGAATAATGCTTTGCTTTTTGCATACGGCTGATTACGTGATAGTGAGGCCAGTAAACTTTATCAAGGTGGGGTTCTCCACATGGATAACTGTTGTTAGCAGAAAGGTCCTGGGTAACGCAGTACCCGCCTTTCCCGGGTGAACTGTAAGCATATCGATGTATGTGGTTTATAAGGGCAAAAAGACCATCTTGATGGTCTCAGCCATGATCTTAAACTTTTTGTGACATAATTAGTTGATGCAGCTACAAGGGGCAGCCAAACTTGGTGAGTCTATTGATTTGTCGACTGCCCCCACAATTTCTGGTACTCAGTAGCAGTTTGGATTCAGAATTCCAGGCTGACACCAAGCTCTTGGTGTGTATGGAACAAGAAGAGGAAGCCGAAAAGTTCTGCCTTACTGGACCGTTGCTGTTTATGTCTTCACTTGGTTCTTTATATCTGCACACCTTAGCAGTGGATATACTTCTGAACCCATACGGCCATTCTCTCTAAAGTTCCTTTGAATTCCATTGGTTGTAACTTTACACGAACAGATTGTGCATTGAGATCTCTGTTAAACAGGTGCTCTCTCGACTGATGTAATTCTTTACCCAAATCAGCTTCATTTCTTACGTAGATCAGATTCATCAACAAGCTTTCTCACGACAGTAGTAACAGCATTTATAAGATCAGTTGTCTACGATCGCATCTGCCTTGTTATGGCTGCTCCGAACAATTCCAGTTCAGTCAGGTCATGGTAAAGTGAACATGATGCGTATTGTGTATGTAGTGGGGCTACTCGCTATAACATTCACATGGGCATGCAGGCAGCTGCTTGTAGTTTTGAAAATGATGTGATCAACATCGCAGGTAATTTCAGATTAGGGCCCACAGTGTTGAAAAAAGATACTACATTTCAGAAACAAAACAACTGCGAGGGAAATACATTAGTCAAAACTTCCCCGTTTGAGGAAGAACTCAGTAGGACATGTGCGTAATGCTTTAGGAAGCAAACTGTCTTATGTTCCCCTAACGAGAACGTGTCAGGGCTCGAATTAGATGTGACTTTACTCCCGATTTCCTCAGCATCAGTGAGTCGAAATTTAACCTTATATGTCATCCAGCTTACAGAACCATATAGAAATGGTAGGCCTATTCGCGGTCTGAAAAGCTTTGAGACCCCAAATATGCAGTAATGCGCGCTCTCAGGCCGTCTGAATTCCGGTGATAACAACCCTCACTGAACCGAGCGTCTATCTAAGTTCATCCAGACAAACCAAGGCATAACAAGACAGCTTTATAGCATACATAACAGATGGCACCTAGTGGCCATTTTGATTAGCTTTTTCAGCATATAACCACGTCTAATATATTTTGTCATTCTTTAGCTTTCCATTGCTTGAAGCGGGGACTGTTTCACCTAGGTTTGTGAGCTGTATACGAGCACTGTCACACCCAGTCCAGCAAACAGCTTCAAAGCTTATCGAACACTTTATTTCGCGTCTGCTGCATTCGCGCTCTCCAAGTGGCGCTTATATATAGTACTTACGTTACTGGAAAACGGGCCTGTTGTGCGTTCCCCGGTATGTAGTGAGGACGTGTGACGAGGTTTCTCAATAACGTTGATGTTTATTGTTATTTTTTTTGCAGTGTGGTCAAAATATCAGCTCGTTTGCAAGTCCCGAATGTGTTACCGTACAGCGAATAATGTCAGGAGACACGCAATGACCGTTTTATGACCCATATTGTGCTAAGTCATAACCAGGGTGAATTTCCTTAACCTAAACAAGTAGACTCAATTGAAGAGTGGGTCAGTCAGCAGAAATTTTCGCAGAAGCACGGATCTGTATCCACACTCGAGTGAAATGAACAAGAAAAGTTGTACATCAGATAAGTGAAGGGAATTATGGCAAGTTAATGAATAGGAATGCAAATATGTCCTCATTATCTTTCAATATTTATGTCCGTTAAGGACGAAATGTGCAAATTCGCACACTGATCAATTGATTACATCGAGACAGTGTCCTATTTCTTTCCGATTTTGATGTCCTTTTGGAGGGTTTGACTTACTGTTCCATGGTGTACTACGATGACCTTTCACTAGGAGGAGTTCAAGCTGTGCAATCCTGGTAAATTTGGCCGCGAAAATCGTAGTGAGGTCAATTTTACGCTGATCGCGATGAAGTCAAGGATGAGACTATAGAAGCTGTTATTAACTTTGGTACGTGGGCATGCAAACCTAAACACCGATGCGTTAAAAGCCAACATCGACTTGACTAAGACCCATCGTTTACTTTTGCGAGCTCGAAATTTTCCCCAGGCTGAACCCTATGTGAGTCGAGAGCAATTAATATTGTGCAGCAGAGTGACATATCCACTTGCTTAATCAAACAGAAGTGAACAAAAACAGAAATGTCTCTAGGCCCTGCTACAAACTATGCCACACTAATTTTGCCGTGCCTACTGAAGTCGTTCCCTTCCTGAGGGACCCCTTCAAAAGAGGTTGCTTTCGGCTGATTCCCGGAAGCATCTGTTGAAATTTAGGACCCTGAAGAGACCGCCCACCAGATCGAATCTAAGACTAGTTTTTGAAGCACATCATGGTAAAAATGTTTCTCACAAGAGAATAAAATTTCGTCAGCCACGTGCATTTTGGTTTCCATGAAGTCCGTCGTTTGCCGGTTAGCGATGATGAGCGATGATGAGTTAGCTTGTCCAAGGTGTAGTCAAATTTACGGTAAGCTGACTAACTATAGAGAAAACCGGCTGTAGACCCAGCGGGCTATGTTGCTCCATCCAACGTCATTGATAATTACTAGATAGATTGCCGCATTTGATACTGATCAGTCTGGAAGCTGTCAACCAGTTTAGGTTAGTGCGATCGGCTCGAATGAATGTTTCTTCCTGAGAATTGGCTATTAGATACGCAGCACAACAATGAAAAGTGGGCTATCAGGATAGCTCCCCTTTTACCACCGAAAATCACTTCAGCACAAAAACCATTTGATACGCTATAGCAGAAGCACTGAAGATCTCTTATCACCGCCAACTTGTACATCAGGTCACGTGATTAGTGGACAATACAAATAGGTTTTTATATTGCAGCATGGATGGGGTGCGCTAACGACCTGGTTCCACACGGTGACCTAGACACGTGAGAGTCAGAGTAACTTTGAGAACTTAATTATGTTCTCGCACTTGGGAAGCTCCATCCCAGAAATAACCCCTAGTTAGCAACCAAACCTTAGTCACTGAAGGAAAATATTTGGAATCATATAAAAGGTATGATGCGAGAGGTCGGACTACTGATAACTAGTCAGACTGTTTTTCTGGCTTGTTGATTCTCACTTGGGGTTTGGTGAATACCAAACAATGGATATTTATTATATTCATATATATATATATATATATATATAAACTCAGGCACACGAAGCTACTTAACAGTTGTGAGTTATAACAGAGAAGACTTCATCCGGCCTGCTTTTCGGGGGTTCTCACACATATTTTGAGCGTTTTGTAGTCATTCAGATTAAGTGAGATGACCATTGTCAATAGATTGAGTGATTTTTCCTAGTAAGGGAAGTCAAGTGAAACAAGTCAGGTGGTGCTGATGTTATAATTGATCGATTGTCCGTTGACGGCAGCAGCAGAGAAAATCTGCGACAGCCTGCAGCGAATATAGCTGGTTAACAGTAGTTTTTTTAAGGCAATGTACAATGAATGCTGTAAGCTAACTTGTGAGAAGGCTGTACTACTGACAGTAGCAAAGATAATTTTTGGATCATCGTCGTTTTGTACTGCGTCTTTCCCAGGTGGTATCACCACCCAAAACAGACCACTTTTGGTCGGTTACTTCACATGGTCTCCCCAGAGTATGACGTTTATATCTGCATGTGTTGTGTGATAGATCATCTGAAAAACAGCAGTCACAGATCCGTTTGCAACAAAGCGCATCCATTTGCATTGGTTCTCTAAGTGTGTACGCCCTCGCCAGTGAACAAAATTGGCCGCAACCAAGCGCTTGCAATTTCCCCACTACTTTTTTGGTCTACCAAAACCAACCTACAAGTTGTGTACTGACGGATAAGGTAAAGATTTTGGTGCTTTTGGGTATAATTTCCTTCTATTCGACCATCCGATAGGTATGTGAAACTGATTCGACCACTAAGTCTGACTGGAGAATAAGGTTCATCGCTAGCTGTAACAAAGAATACAGAATACACTCATTTGCGCAGTAACTCGGCCCTAATGAAAGGCTCCACCGAATCCCTGACTCGCTCGTTTATGATGGAGAACGAACACCAAGTGCATCAGCTGAGCCTCCATGTGAATGTGCAAATGAACGTATCCCGCAAATCGTGTCCATGTAGTACAAGTTTGACGGAAAGTCGAGGACTGTACCTACTTGCTGAGCGCCAGGAAGGGCGAAACCGGTAGCAGGCTGCCGGGGAGTTTTCACCAACCTCACGAACGGCGTTCCGTCTAGAAACCACAAAGTATTATTCAGAAAAGGTAGCTTAAGGTTCATTTATCGCAGGATTCACTTCACGTTGCATTTGAGTTACTTGCACGCTGTTTTTTTGTTTTACTGCTTTCAACGCATTTTCAAACAACCAGATGCGTGACAGTAATCACTGTGAACTTATTTAACCTGAAGTACGGTGCATTATTTCATGACAGTCGATTCGCTATCTCGGCATTCACTTTGTTTATGTTTTGATTTGCTATATTACCAAACGACACAATCCCCGTTACGACCACGTAAATTTATTCTATCTATTCGGTTGAGTCTATCAAGTAGCAGAACTAAACCAGGCTTAGTGTTCGTAGGTCATGGAGCCCAGGATCCAAGCCATTGCGAGTGACCGAAATTCCATTTCCGAAGGTTATGGAAACGTGCTGCAATCCAGTCGACTGCGGTCTAGTCGTATCAGTACTGACCTTTCCAGTGCTCTTTTCTACATATGCGAACTACAAGGTAAATTTTATTTCCATTCTGCAAACAGTGCACTACAGAACGCAGTAGAGTTTTTATCCAGAACTGCACGGTCTATCAGCATCACAACGCAGTCTATTTATCCTGCCGTTAATGTACAAGGTGTGATACTCTTTGGACTCAGTAAAATAGGTGACCAAAAAGTAGCTTGCCCGTAAGGTGGTCAATAGTAGTCTACCAAGTGAGAAACTGGATGCAGATCAACGGATGTAGTTGTACAAGACAAAGCGGAAAGTAAGGAGCACATGAAAATCAACACTAGACACAAAGGATAAGGCCTTATCGATATACCACAAAATCGGCCAATTTTCGCTACCCAGTTTCTGCTCTAGTGAGACATTATCAAGACGCACTCTTGTCCAAATATGAAACGCTGATGATGGGGACGTGACATTGTTGTGCATGCACAGAATGTGAAATCGTAGCAGCAGTGATCCAGCACTTGACACAAAGGAAGCAGGCGATAGACGGACGAGGACGAAAATACGCCCGCTATGAAACAATACGGACTATTTTAGTGCACAAGAATGGTAGGATAGGATAAGTCAGCAACGTGGAAACTGGGCTGATGTACCAATCAGAAAGGTCCGTCTGTAGGAACAGTAGCACAATGGATTTACAGTCGTCATAAGACCACTGAGTTTATAGCACCTTGAGGTCGTGCATCATTCATTATCTGACTGTGGTTAGATGTGACTGGCGAATAAAGAGCAGGCATGGTGTTATATCTGAGTCGCCAATCTATTAAACTTGACTGCTTTCCTCGCTCGTCCCTAGTGCCGGAAAAGGACTCGCCGATAAGGAACACAACAACCTTATTGCGAACAAGCGAGTGCGTGAGTGCGAAAATACAACGGTCTCAAGCTATTTTATTGGAGGGACACTGACCTTGGTCCAACGCTGACTCGCGCTGTCTGGTTTTGATACAAAGTTGTCACGCGCTGCATATTGAGGGAGCGTTGTCTGTCTGGTCAGCATCTAGTGGAGTTGAGGGTCTCAGCAGATTTCGGGCATTCAGTAGTTACTTTCAGGAATCTGACCTTCCTGATACATGGATAAACGTAATACACTACCCATAAGGTTTCTGAAGGCTCTTCAACAGCCCACAACCGGTTTCGCCCTTCTTGGGGCTTAAATTAGCGAAATACATTCACTTACGTACCAATTCGGTTTTGACGGGGGACTCACCCGGAATCCAGCCATGGATAGCCAGGCATAGCTATTGGCTTTTGCGACTGCATCAAGAAATATAAACACTAATTGCGTTTTGGCCAAATGCACCGTGGCACAGTAAACTGTTGCAACCTGCTATACTGAGTGCATCAGCCGTGTCATAATACAACGCGCATAGCCGAAGACCCTAAAAATTCAGCGACGGTGCGGCCTGATGCGGAATAACAAGAATATGGGGGATTCTTCCCCTGAACCGCATCTTGCACATTACCGTTCAGCTGCAGCACCCTTCCGGTACCCAGCTGCATGCTAGCGGAAGGAAGCACGGGGGCTGGGATACTGCCAGGTTGCCCAAGCTTAGACAGGAGCAGTCGAGAGGCGAGACCTTCCGGTCCGTAAGCTGAGCTGACTCGAGTTCTTTAGCAGTAAGACCATGTCTACCTGGTAGGTGGTTGTGCCTAGGTTTTGGTAGTCTTTCGAGTCGAATGTCCCACTTGTCGCACACATCAAGCCATGCACCCAACTGAAATTCGTCGATCTGAAACAATACAGGCAGATTAGTTCAGTGGATACTGTTCGACAGTTCAAGTATATGTCCGGTTGGGAGCCGGTCCACTGGGCTACCGGTTGACGGCCGTCATATTTGGTCATATAATGTATAGGTGAAAACGACGCCTTCAATGCTCTTTGTTGGACTGAATTCAGATTTCGCATTATCCTACCCACTAGGCGTTTCCATATCATCTGCACCAACAGCAAATCCAGAACCCAGAATGTTCCTACCTCTTTTATGCTGAATAGCACCCATTGAGTGTCGGGGAGCCTTTCAACCTCGTTGAAATTAATCGATTTACACCGATGTTGCATTAAACCTCTAAAAAGGGGACAACTCGACTCACAATATACCTGAAAGCATATGCATAAAATAACCACTAGTCGGCGCCACTTCCAGGCCCTCAACAAAGGCCTTTGCCCTCATCTGGGGAAGCTAATTGAGTAGTCAGAGTCAAAAAATGCCTGTCCGTACCAACGGGAGCAGATTCTAACGAAGGCCTCACTCAGTCTTAGAGGCTTGTCGTCCTGGCACATTAGGTAGTCCGACACAATCTAGATGTAGGATCTCAGACCAATACGGAAGAATTGCAACCCATTTTCTTAAATTAGCGTCCAGAAACGGAATGTCAGTCACTGACAGACATTTGAATGACCCGAAGACAAACTATCGTAGCCATGAGATAAGTAGTCGTTACGTCTGACACGCGAAGTACCAGGCCCCTGGGGTTTCCTTCGGGGACCCTATCCGGAGTGAATACACCAGCAGTGTGACTAACTTGGCAGTTAAAGGCTTGCCTAATCCAATGGCGGCAGCACTCAGTAGGCGCCTTATGAACAGCACGAAAATCTCCGGTTTTGGTGAAAGCCTCGACCATGTTGGATGCCGGTTGTTCTCCACCGTGCCCACGAATATGAACATACTAGAGAAGCCTTGCTGCCCTCACAACAACCTCAGACCGCCTCGTAATATTATTCTTAGGCTTACCACTACAATGGTTAAAGGTATTCACCGACTTGGCGACGTCACGCAGTCAGCGGCGTTGCGCCTATTCCCTTCTTGATCAGTAACCCACTTATCTTTTTTATCCGGACGCCTTCTATCTCACACCAGCCGCTGCGGTGACCGGAACCACCGCACATGCAGTCGTAAAACTGAAGCGCAGGCAAGGTTGCAGATAGTACCGTCCGGTGACAGTCAATATCAGAAGACGAGCTGTCATAAACAGCTTGCTTCACATCCGCATCCGAGAATTCCCCGGATGACCGGACGAGGTGTGGTCAGTAGGTCACCACAGCAGGTATTCGTTGTCCGTGCCCCTTGCTCCCAGTCCAAGATGATCGACTACTCAACTTAGCCCCGGCAGTGTTAAGACTATCTATCAGTATGTTCATTCTCCGGGTGACGTCTGGGCACGCAGCCCGCCGTAATAAAGCCCTTAGCGCGTCGTGAAAGCGATATCCGAGCACCAAAGCTATAATCTGTTGGGCTGCAAGAAAAGACAGACAAGTGTGATTATCGGAGCTTTCACGGACGTTTCCAAAAGAGCCGCATGCAACCGGCCCTCAGCGGGCACTCAGTCAAGCAGGAATTAACCAGCTCGATGGTTTGAAACACCAAACCCAATTCCCCTTAAGTCACTAAACGAGTTCCAACGGAAGCGAGGAAAACAAACAGAACGTTCGTTCGACGACCTTACTTGGGCGTTGAACTCTCGTTTCAGAGACAGCACATACCAGTGAAAAGCCAACCTAGCTTACAATCAAAAGCAGTCTGTTGACCAACTCGTATCAGGACCCGAACGTTAAAGGCGTCCTGGTCCGAAGAATGATTTCGGACCAACGGTTGTGGCGGTCGAGTTGTGCGTAGCTACTGGTGATGGGTGGCGAACAAGTTTCAGTCAAAACGGGATGACGAAAACTCTGCCACAAATGAAGGGGGTGGAAATAGTATGTGAAATAGGGAGGCATCATTAGTAGCCTGATTCCGCTTACTTACCTCGCTCGACGCAGTAAGTGGGGCAGCCCTCCTGATGGCACCACATAACGGTGGCAGCGGACCTAGGAATGAACACCAGTGAATCGGGTGAATCATGGTGCACTTTTGGGCAATGTTCCATAAAGAGCACGAAGTTAGACGCGGTTCGGCGGCCTAAAATACATAGAGTGGGTATAAATAATTGAGTTCCCAACGCCTAATGAGCGACAAGCGCGTGAAGTTTGATGAGTGAAACGGCATGTAACGTCTCACTGCGTCGATGGGCTCCAAGTACAAAGGCGAACGCAGCCGACACTCGTGAGCTGACCTACAGGACAGTTCGCTTTACAGATGAAATGCCCACTGTCTCCCAGATATCAAGTTTGACACACCAGTTGTTCAAGAAGAGGGATACCTGACTATATCCTCAAAAAACAGCAGAGCACTTCCTAACTGGTTACTAGATGGCAATCCTGCAGCTTGTTTAACAGTGAAGCTTGTTCGAACATCGACAGCGAGAAAACTGCACGGCGCCCTGAAAATGCATCGGAAGTTTCACTCAGCACACCTCTTCAGGGCATACTTTGATGCAACTGACTGAATGTTGAAAAGTTGAGATGTTCGGTGATCGAGAGCAGCAACGTAAGCCCATATGGAGACCCAGCACTGCTGCCAACAACCACAAAAGGTACCACTGGCTAAAATATACAGTGAATGTATTAGTGGCAACACAGTAAAATGCATTGTTGAGAAATCAGGGATAACGACGACCAGATCCACGACTGCCATAGTTAGATACCATCGACTGGCCCGCTGGTTTCCACGTATGTCCGGAAGGTGTTTGGATGCTCGGTCCATTACCGCGCCACGGTGACCAGTCAGGTCGCGGTTCTGAGGTAAAAAAAATCAAACGGCATATTATGTTATGTTTTCCAGACAGATACGCTTGAGGTATTGGCCTTCAAGAAACTGGCCAGAAACCAATGGGAATACGCGGACTGTTACAGAGTAAACAACCAGCAAACCAAGCGTTCGACCGTGAGGAATCGGCCTTGTTGACTAGAAGTCTGTAACGTCCTACCACCAAATGTCTACGGCCGGTTGCTCAAATTCCCCACCTGAACTTATCTGCATAAACGAATTGAACCTGGACGGACTTCGAGGGTAGTCGCATGATTGTACTTCAGGGGGTGAAAAAAATCCACGCTGAACCAAATACCAAGGTATCGTCAATGTCCTTGACGTTATTTAATAGGGAACTGGAACAGCTGGGATGATTGGTATAGTCCCCACTAGATGCATCGCACATCTCCAAAGATATCACATTGTTATGTTCATGGAATCGAGATTTCCAAAATCGGTCTCTTTTCAAACTAGCGTACGGTCGTGGTTTAACACCGTATCTGGGAACGCCTCAATACTCACTGCGACTCCTGGAAGCCTAGCGAAAAAGGAGTCACTCAACTCAAAGGTTGTCAACGGCAGCTAGTCATGAGTTTCTATTATTTGGAGAATAGTGATAACTGCCAAGAGGAAAATATCGCTTGCGGTTGCGATAGTTGGAGAAATGTAACTGAATTACAAGCTACTTACCCGTAGGAGGTGAAGTACGGTTAGTAGAAAAGCATAAAAACAAAATGCAAATGATACACCTAAACTCGAAGTATCATTTCTCGATTGCACGGCTGGATCATGACTACAATTCTTATAACGAGTGTATAGTCTATTACATCTTACTCCTCACAAGGGCCGTAATTCCAATGGCCTATGGAATCTTCCTACCAACCGCAATATTAGTTTATATCACCAGGTGTTCGTTCGAGAGAGACTATAACTTATATGCACATTAGAATTTTAGTTGAGAAGATCCATCGCCAGATCAGAATGAAGTGCTGACCAATGAAATCCCTAAAACAAACTACTGGCTTCCTTCGGTGTTTAGACAATACTGACTGTTAAAGCCAGTTCCTCGAAATGACAATCCAAAGCATTTCGTCAGTAATAGTTTTCCCAATTTTAAACTGTCATCACTACCGGATGCACACGCCGTTTTTATCGGGTGCATAACAAGCCGCATGCCAACGGGCGACCGTAGACAACTCCGTAGCAATTAACCCCGATGACACTGGGAATGAAGCAGAGTTATGGGAATGAGAGAAACGCGTTGGGAGCGATGGTGACAAGTGGATCTGTTTGTCTATTATGACGGGAAAAGAAAGCTACGCGACGAAGGGGTACAACTGGCCGCGTGACGCAGCGAACGTAAGAACAGTTGTGGCCATAAAAAGAGCGAAAAGTGGAAGGCTTACCGGAGCGATGTCCATAATCAACAACTTTTGGTCGAGGTCCACCCGAACCGCCAGCATGCATAGGGCTCCTGTCACGCGGGGACAAACGTCCCATCCTATGTTGTGGTGAAACGCCAGGATATGGTCTAACAAGGGCAGCATCTCTTGACCTGGGTGGACTACGGCTCATACCCCGATAGTCTCGTCGAGACTGTGAATCTCTAGACCCGGGATGGCTGGGTGGAGTTCGTGGACCCGACTGCGGTATCCGCGTTGCATATTGAGGCTTGTAGCGTGAATTCGACTGTGAAAACGAACCATTGGGTGGAGTGGGATATCTCCCATTGCTTAATCCTCTGGCTGGTCGGCTGGAAAAAAAGGTAATTCTACATCTAAGGGGTTTGGCAATATGCATATCCTCTCATGAAAGCATCCCATAAAACAGGCCAATCTGGAACGGTCTCGAGGCTTTCGGAAAAAGTTAGGACCCTGGAGTGACCAACTCTTAGCTCAGGACACTATCTGACACGAACTTTTAGCAAGATCCCTATCAGAATACATGAAACGTCACACGCTTCGCCCGTCCGACGCGTAAGACTGTCCGTGTTTATCAGAAGCACACGCACTGTGATTCAAAAACCAAATACGACCGTTTGTCCATATGTACACAGGTGGAGTATGGAGATAAAACAGCGGTGAGATCAACCGGTGGCCACATCCAGTACCATATCCGTCTGCTAAGACAGACTGGGAGCTATGTGGCTTTCGACGCTGACAGACTTTGCGTTTCAAATGCATCGAAAAATTAGTAGCTTTGGTGCTTTCACTTGGTGCTCATCACCCACCCAACCATGCACTGATGTCTCACCGACCATGGACGAAACAGATCAAAGACCACTTTATGGTCATGTTCTCCGTAATGACAAGTCGGACAGAGTCCAAGTATCACGGTCGACCTAGGCACAATGCTCCATTCCAATTAGATTTTCCAATCCAATGAACTATAGCCGCTTGCAGTTAATAATTTGGAATCCGTGGAGCTTATATCCCAAAAAACAGCAAAAAATGCATGGAAATCCAATTGAGACCGCCCCGTAGGGCAGACCAACATTGGTCGGTCCCTTCAGGTGGTTTCTTCAGAGTGAGATAGCTGCATCTTCAAACAACTCACCTGAAATCTGTTCGATCCAGTGATCTTGGTTCGGGGCGAACGCGTATTGGATCAGAAGGGCGGCTATATGTGCGACCACTGTCCAGAGGTGGTCGGTTAGACTTTTCATAGCGAGGTGCGTGTTCAAGAGAGCGTGGAGCAGATTGGAGTGGTCGCCTGTGTTCCAGCGGCGACATTGGAGGCGGCATTCGAGGGCGCGGAGGGGGGCTCGCTCGGCGCATAAGTGGCTCTGATCGTCGGGGAACTGGACGTGGGGGCGGAGTGAGGCGTGAACGCGACTCGACGCGGAATGGTTCTCCGACTCGTCGTCGCTCAACACCGGATAGGGGTCTGGGGTCGGGGCGACGAATTGGTTCAGGCCTTGATGGTAACCGCAGTTCACGACGCTCAGGCGCCAAGTACCGAGCACTGCTTGTCCATGGTTCATTACTGAGGAAACGAAAATTTCCGTTGGTACAGACAAATGATAATCGTATGGGTCCTAACGCAGTGATACGCGCCAAGTAGGACACTGACCACATTAATTTTCCACAACACCAAGCGTGATTAAACAGGCAAACTAGATGCCGACCTCACCATTCGTACACATTGTTCACCAAAGGATCACCAAACCACTGGGTTTATGACTTTGTAAGGGCATAATCCAAAGCAGCATTGCCATGCCAAATTATCTCGGAAAGGTATAAAATCGATTTCAGACAATTCGATGCTACTGAAAGTCACGGAGTAGAAATCACACCAAAAGGCAAGTTTTTTCTTCTGAACAATCGAAGAGCCATCTGAAGAGGGGCAGATGACACTTGGCGTTACGAGATGGAACCTCTTACAGGCAACCATGCAAATAATTCCAGATGCTGCTCACGGAATATAAACGATCACGCTTTTTCGCTGTGCGAATTCAGCGATATCTACAGCTTCCCGTTATACGGCAATGACTTAGGCACTGCAAGGCAGAGCCCTAAACAGGCTTATCCATAAAATGCGTCGGCATAACCGTTTGTCTTTGACACCAAGTGATCTGTTTGGCACTGGGCCATGTGGCCTTTGAAACTGTCCAAGCATTGATTCGTTCATGTGGAGTCGTAAGGTATGATGCAAAGCTTAGTTACGCCTATCTGCCTGACTAGTGGAAGTAAATTCAACCATGACGCCGCCTGGTGTCGGTTCTCGGTTTTTCATTTTACATACGAAGCAATGGACCAGAAGCAACATCCAACAGCAAAAAACGACGACCCGAGCAACAAGTTTGAATAATGGGAGCTGTTTCGAATAGATGACCACTTTGTGCACCAACGGGACGATAATGTTGCAGGTGTTACGCGCTACCATACTTCAGATTTCCGATTTTCAGAGCAGACAGAAACTGGAGAAAATCGACCAGCAGTGGGCAGGATGACTAGATGTAAACCAAAACATCAAAACATGCATCGAGTTTGGTTCTTGGATGATAACCGGTACCCAGCTTGGCCAACAAGATGAAGAGCCAATCATTCACACGGTAGGACGGTTTTGAAGACCACGTCGTGTTCCGACCCAGGAACGCCGAGAACAGATCTGACTGATAAGATGACAAACGACAATCGGTGGACTAACATAAGTTACGAAATCAAGTGGTGCTGGTAACTTGCAACGTAGGAGACCAAATGGCTCAAACTTCCTACAAGGAAGTATCCGACGACAAACTTTGACATCGTTCTTCCCATAACTACGTCACTGAGCGTAACGTGGACGGAGGTAGCAAAGATGTTGCTTACCTGTAGCGCATAACTGAGCGCGGCATAGCCGGAGATGGCCTTGGAATTCGGGACCGGAAAATGGGGCGCTCCATTACCTGCTGGAGGAAAAAGCGAAGTGATCCAATACCTCCAAATTAACTCCAGCACGGCATCCCAAAAGATTCAACCATAGCGGAGAAAACATCAACTGACAAAGTAAGGAGCTTATCTCATGTGAGGAGATGTCAAGTCATCGAAAGCAACAATCCGTTCTTGGGTTAGCGTTTCAAATCACCGGTCAAATCTACTCTCACCGGTATATGGTCGCGTACAACTTCAATGAACAGTTGCAGACTCATGCGAAAAACCATCGTCTACGGAGTGTTCCAACGAACATTGTCATCAAGATGAAGCGAGACATTTAATTAAGCAGGAATCTGGAGTGGTCCGATCTAGACCTGAGGAACCCGCGCTCAGGTAGAAACTGTCCAGGTCGCCTTTCCATTGCCTCTCCATAGAATTGTCTGGGTTACAGCAACTAGGTCCTCTTCCTGACCACTTACATGGAAATTCCTGACTGAAAGAACACACGTGAACGACCCGACTTTCCATGGATGGATTATGCAGTCAGTCGCTTCGGGTAGCTATAAGAAAACGGAACTAATGCCCTCCAATCGCAGTAGATCGAACCAATTGTATACGGCTCAAAAGTCAACAAGTAGTTAGATTCCATATTAATCGGCTCCGTGGAACCGAAGCACCGTAGCTCATACGATCCTGACGGGTAGCATATAGCTTACCACCTTATAATGCCAGGGGTGGCACTTGATTATCGATTCACCTCATCACTGAATGGCATGCTTTTGTGGGCTCACGAAGAGGGAATTGGTCGCCATTAACTCCTCGCACGATGTTCCCATGCGCAACAAGAGGTACGTGGCAAACAGAAAACGGACTCACTTGCAATCCACGGGCAAGACCATATCGTGAAGCTGCCAAAATCCTGGCTCGTCTTAAGGATTGATAGGCCAATAAATTAGGGACCGGTCTTGATGGTCGAACAGGCCGGGGTGGGGGTGCAGCCAACCTCGATGAATCATAAGGGATCCTCGTTGATCTCTCCATACGCATTCCACGCCGTCTCATTGCTGTGCATACAGTGAATAAATCAGGACAGCACCTACCTGAAGCAAACTTCCGTGCTCGTACGAAACGATTGGCTGCTGGGCGCTTCGCCTTCGCCTTGGGGGGACTGGTCTTTGCGCGACCAGTATCTGTTCTGCTTGCTGCCTTGGAAGCAAGGGTGGGTGCTTTTCTACCCGTCGCTTCCACGGTCAACTTGGAGCCGTTAAAATCACTGCCATCAAATTTCTTAGCAGCAGCTACAGCGTCCTCAACAGAGGCCATCTCCACAAATCCGAAACATCCTCCTGGGGTGCGAGTGCTCATAACAACTGTGGCAGATACAACCTATATGAAGGATACTGGACTGAGGTAGTCGGTCAGCTAACCTTCCCAGCCTTGCTGAAATGCTGCTTCAAGTCTGCTGCCTTGACAGTCCTCGGTAGATTACTGATCCACAAGTTACGGATTTCTACATATCAAATAACAGCGTACTCAATGGATCAAACATACCAGATCCGGGCTCGGTTCCCTTCCCGCTATAACGGGAACATAGAAACAATTAGCAACGCTTTGCACGTAATCGATGCAAGCTTAAGGGAACAGATCTACGAACCTCTCTTCCTCCGTCTTAGGTTTACATTCCTCAGCTTTCTCGGTTTGCGCTAAATTGGATTGTGCGACGCCATTGCTATCCGCTTTCAAGTCATAATCCAGGTCTTCTTCTTGGTCGCCAACTTGAACTACAAAAGGAACAGACTCCTCATTGAGCTTCTTCTGTTCAGGTTGTTCCTCTGCAGCAATATCTGCGTGGTTCTGGGATCCAAGCCCCTTACCAATTGGCGATTTGTCTTCCGGGAAAAGCAGGGGAAAGTTGAAAACAGCAGAGTCAAGCGTGTTCAAAACTTCGAAACAATAAGACATTGAATTTCATATACCAGACACCCGAAACTAGCACTGACAGTCGAGGGCGTTAACACCGACCACGATACGGTAGGAGTACCCGTGCTTATGTTTGCTAGCGTGGATTTGCTACTCGTCCCTAATACCATTCACAATCGTTGGGTGTTTTAGGAGCGCATTCTTCACTTTCGGCTTTGAATGTAGATTGCATATCAGATGGAGATTCAGTATTTGCTCCTGTTTCGCGAGAGCAGTTTCGGAAATGCGAAACTTAGCCCTGTTGTCCTCGAAATCCGCAAACACACGTACCAGATTGATGCTCACGGTTGCGGGCTGCCGTCACCTTCACGCAGATCTAGCCTTCAGGTTCGATATTTTAAACCTGCCCTACAAGGGCATGTAAACATCACATGACTATCATGTTGTAAAGCTAGGGAACTACACTATACCTCAGCAACCGGTAACACGGGTAAATCCAATAAGCAAAAGTTGAAAATCGTGGACGAACACGAAGCCCGAAAACACTCACCGAAGTCACCGTCATCTTCGTTTACCGACTAAAATGACAGATAGGTTAGGAAAAACGCTCGTGACGAACCATCTGCTCCAAGACCTCGGAGTCTGCCTTGCTTAGGTCGGCGTCAATGCCAAAACGATAATTCTGTGGATCAAGTCCCTCTTCTTCAAGCGCCTTCAGGAGATTAGTGATTTCCAAATACCGTACCTCTCTAAGTCTATCCACGAGAACTTGCTTTACACCACTCTTATCCTTCAAGCGCCTCTCAAGCTCTCGCCGCAAATCCGCCACCTTCAGATCGGCCAGGAGACGACCGTCCATTTTGCGAGAAATGAGCCTCAGCGGAGATTAGACAAACAAACGACCGGCTTGCAGAAGTCTGTCGCTCTTTTGGGGTTCATAGTGTTTTTTCGAACTCCGAAGTGGTTTCGCTGCTTAAGACGCACAGCAGACGCATTACTTAAAATTAATGATGACACGGTGTTTGGAGCGTAATTTGAAATTTTCTCACTTTCGGATAGCTTCAACTGGTGTGGTATATATATATATATATATATATATATATATATATATATATATATATATATATATATATATATATAGAAATTCGCGGACAGAAAGTCAACAGCCTGTAGGGTCGGGTTGTTGAGAATCGCTAAGACTCCAGTGGTGAGCGAGCGGGATGAATAGTTCTGGGTGATTGGCGATAGGCCGAAGAGTGTGAGTGAAAAAAGGTACATACCGTACATAAAGGCGTGAAATCATCGACGGACTAAAATGAGAACAGTACTGAACGCCAAGTGGACGACTGGAAGCCGCTAGGAGTCAAGATCAAAGGTGACCATCGACGGTCCGTCGAAAACCTTGGAGCGAGGAGTCGGACAGCGTACTCACGAAGCATGTTCTGCAATAGCAATGAAAAAAGGACTTTTGTGGTCCTGGCAGTAAAGACTGGCAAGAGGTCTCAAACTAACCGCCATATGGGGCGGGAGGACTGTCTTGAAATACGGTTTCAATGGGACGATGCCCTCACATGAGGCCGCATTTATAAATTTGCTCAGGCGGATGATGGCTATCCATCGACTGAACCAAATACCCTTCAAACTCGGAATTTTGCATTTTTTCAATTGTCCCATAAACGAGTTATGTACTTAGGCACACAAACTTTCTAATTCAGGATCCGTCTCATCTGTTTGACTGTACTATTCGTGCGGGTCATGTCCCACGTGAAAGTTGCGCTAGAAATAATGGTTATATGTGCGAAGAAATCGAAAGTCGAAACGGCATAGCAATTCACCAAGAACCGTTTAGCTTCACGATCGCCGTGGCCCAAATTCTCGAAAATGATTTTAATTTGGCATCTGAGTCCGACGAAATGAGTAACTGGTAAAATATCTCTCAACCAAACGGGGAAGGATATCTTTGACTGGACATCGCATACATTAGATGTGGGCAGAATAAATGTCGAAAGACTGAAGCTTCTTCTATGAAAATCCCTAATTTGGTAACGGCTGTGTGGTTTTCAAAGCGTTAATCGCTCTCAAATGACCAAACATGGCCAATAGCCAATTTCAAAGGATTCAAAGAGATACGACAAGAAAAGAATAACCTGCAGTAACTGATGATCTGCACAAAGATAACACTAAAACTTAGATGGTACAATTATATCGGGGAACGCTGACAAAGGCTGATGATTTTTGTAATTAACTATCCATGAAAATTTATTTTTTCCATTAGCCTGAAACCCCTCGATTCGACGTAACTCATAGCTTGTGGCAATTTGAGCATATCGTATACTCATCGGCGAAGTATTTGTTCAGAAGCGCACATGTTTGTGGAATTGCTCGAAAGCAGAAAAACATAGCCGCTTACCTTGGTGATGATTTATGTAGGCCAGTGGGAGCACACACAGATGAAAATGGTGTATGAATGCACAGCTATTTCTACTGTGGTGGTCTGATGTGCGATGCACCCTGCCCTCTCACAGCGGCCGGGTTTACGAATACCGATCGTGCGATCGGCGCTCCATACTGCAAGTCCTACATACGGCGCTGGCAGTTTAAGTCGATTAACAGATTGCCTTGCACCTGAATTCGCAGTTGCTTGACAAACGAATACGATCGATCTCCGGGTGGCGCAAAGAACACATCGCCGTTCCTTATATCGCAACGCGCACAATAGTGGCAGGGTTTTTGTCGCAACCGTCCAAGTACTCAACTTAGATCAGCCATTTGCGAAACTTAACAGCTCATAGGCGATACCGGATGCGGCAAATTGAGCATTAGTAGGGTTTTTCCAACCATCGATAGATCTTCGATAAACACTCATTTGTTCCCGCCCAGGTGAGGTTTTGGATCACCACCAACCGCTGACACTTTGCGGTCAGGCTCTTCAGACAATCAGTGAGACCACTAAAATCCTCCCATCTAGCTCTGGGTACTCTGAGATTGTCCCGGCACAAAAATAACAAATACGTCAAAAGCCGGTCGCGCTTTCGTGCTGCATCGACCGCAGTGCGTTGACATTAGCTGAGTCGGCTTATTCACAGCTTGCACCACTGAGTGTAAACGAAAATCAGCGGCCGTTGATCCCACCCGCCCTTCTTGATTTAACCGTTACCTTCCAGTTAATAATCGCGCTGTAGATATCCCAGCATCCAGGAAAGTGACAAGTTGTACGTTACCGCTCGCATCTGCCAGTTAGCGTCTGCTGTTCGAATCCTACAGCCCCAGTTCCGCCAAAGCTTTTAGCGCAGCAGGGAGCCCCAGGAAACAGCTTCAACACAATGTACATACACGAACCTGAACACAGAAGCTGGGTGTCTTGATCGAGCTTACTGCACCATCGTTTTCCGAGGAACACCAAATACGAATTTAAGCTTATTCTGCAGCTCCTGCATTGGGTGTACCAATGTTTGTATGATTCTCTGTTTGCAAGCAGTGGCTAGTGTCCCGGGATGGACGCCCGTAGGCAGTCAAATTTAGGCTCCCGTACTGTCGACCTCGGTGTAAAACAGCACACGTCCTAGAATTAATCACCCGTTATATGAAAAGCCCGCTCTAGTGCCAAACTGTTCCGACCTCAATTTGGCAGACATGTCCTACCGAAAACAGCCACGCTGACTACCATGAACGATCGTACTGGCTACCAATTTCAAAGTGTGTGGCTTGCATTTAGCTAGTGAGGCCACTTCTCATACATCAATGATGAAGTTCAATTATTGACCGCCGGTCACACGTTTGTTTGAACTATGCCACAATTTCGTACAGGTGCTCAATAAGTTAACCCGGTAAACCTGAGGAATAGTCACTTTGTTTGGTAGCAAAAGAGCTCTGTGATAAACAAATTAAAAGGGCTTTTCCGACCTCATTTTTGCATACTGCTAGTATTCTGAGGGTCCACTTTGGGGGGCCGTGAGTCTTTAGAGCCAAGTTGTCTGAAAACGAGTTTCATCCAGTAGTGTACTGCTACAAGCAAAATGACAAAATTACATTTGTAGAAACTCGAGACCCAGAAAACACCGTTAGCACAGATAAACAAAAATCATGTGACGAATAAATTCAACACTGCCCCCGAAAACCAGAACAACTTCTTTGAAGCCGTCCAAATCGCCACTTGCCGGAGCTGGATAGAAAAAGCCTTTTCCGGGCACTTAGCCGGGCTTTTAGCGTGCGCTTTGACGACAACAGGCGAGACCTAGGTGCCTCAGTGGCTGTGGCGCAAAATTACTGACTGATAGATTCGTTTTTCAATCTCAAACTACACATCTTTACCGCTCTTGTCTTGGGCAATCTTGCAGTATATCAGCTATCGTGTTTCCAACGAGTAGCATGGCAGCTATGCGCCAAAAGGGCATTGCGACCAAACGATTAGTTATTTATTGCCATTTTTACTGTTACTATTATTTCCCACCGTCAAACTTTTTATTATGTGTACTTCACCAATCTCATATCCCGCGAGCTGTGTCCCGACGAACAGGTATAACGCTGGCGCCCTGGGAACCTGACAAGAGGGTAGGAATGCTGCTGTCATCAAAAACTACGTTGACTGATAAAACAGGGCCCAAGCTACAGATAAAACTGAAAGGAGTGACAGGCTTGATGCCGAAAACAGGCTAGGTTTGGGATCTGTGAGGATTCAGCTGTGCCAGCGTCACAGCATTCTTTGCTTGACTCGGTCTGCTACGTGATTTGAGCAAGACAGAAACTTACAATATGGAAACTCTTGACCGCATATTAATAATAGGCTTATTAGTTGCAACTGCGCTGACTGATAGAAGAGACTTCTGCAAGATTCATTCACTGCTTTCACCATATAAGGTCTAGAGGTTATTACCAAAAACGAATGCCAATGAGTAACACGAGGGTCTTAATTTCCCGTTAACCTCTCATCCATGTGAGGTGGCCTCGTATTTCTGCACCTCTTTTGCCATCATCTGAGATAAGGCATGACCAACAAAGAACTCACCATCCGTAGGCCCCATATGACCGCTATAACGAGTGGCATGCACTTAATAAGCGCGCATCACACGCAGTGTGCTAGTCGTTTAAATCGCGTGCTTCTGGCTATCAGAGTGGAAGGCATGCGCTTTCTAGTAGGTTGTTTGTGTTGTTAATCACAGTGGGCGGCCACAGTTTGTGTGCGCGTTGCCTGTTTAAAAGTTGTATTCGGTGAGTTGGCCTGAAAGCGTCTCTACGCCTCACCATGTGTTGCTAGTCACGAAACATGAACGTGCATATTCAGTCCGGAGTCAACACACTGCTGCAGGTGGTCAAGCGAATCCATCAATTCTAACATGTTCCTGCCACTCTTTGTCTAAAAAAATCAAGAATAAACCCTATGAATGGGTGTTGCATGGCATCCTTTTTCATGTGAAAACAACATAGCAAAACATCACACTAAAAATATGGGCAGCAAGCGCGTCCCCGTTGGAAGTTCTCACTTGCATTGTTATCCCTCATTTTCCGAAACGTTCAACAAAATCACGCCTTGCGGCAAATCGTTCATGGTCATTTGAGGCTGCCGGCACGTTAATGCTTGTCAATGCATACGCGAATAAACGGATAAGTACCGTCTTATGAAAGACGACGCGACCACAGACTCACCACCTAATGAGGACAGACTCCGCACCCCTCTGAAGAACCAGTCCAGTAAAAAGGGGTTATTCTTGCCTTTAAACTATTAATCATCTGCGGTAAGCTGTTGGTCAGTTCGGCTTGGGACATTTCGCCTCACCTCCGACAAAGTTGCTCAGCAGCGCAGAAGTAGCTGACAGCTTATCTCATCCGCGGTTCCAACTCCCAGTTTCAGCCCCACAGTTGATATGGTGGTGACTCGGGGGGCCTTTTGGCAAATGAGCTACTTCTTCACATTCTGGAAGGGACCGTATCATTTTCAAAGCGTAAAGTTATACCAGACCACCTACGGAGGATGTCTACACATGGAATTTCATGGCTTCGCTGTGCCAGGGTACCTAAATTAGACTGATTTTGTACCTGTACAGTGCTTGTTCTTAACGTCTGGTTTCATTGTGGGAAGCACAGTGTTGATGTACACATTGAACATCTATCTTCCGAAAATGACTTGGTGGTCTGCAAACCACTGAGCCTTCGTAATTTTAAGCTTACCGGCAGCATGACGTGCACGTTTGAGTGCCGACAAATCTCACGGTGCTGGATTGATACTTCATCATCGTCATCATCATCGTCATCATCATCATCATCAGAGATTGCAACACCAGTGTTGACACAAGTGCTTCCCTGGTACACAACCACTAAGTTTATCAAATCATATTAAGGGCCCTGGAGTGAAAAAAAGAAATTGGTGGGCGAGGGAAAAGACGTGGTTCTGGATTATCTAAAGCATCCTGAGGTGCTTACTACCCTAAGAAACGACAAAACTTCTGGAAACAATAAGAGGACCAGCGCCACTGACATTGATCAAAAGCAATTTCATGTATCCAGCCAAGTGCAGGTGGGGTCAGGTGTATCGCGTCCTGGAAGTATAATCACATTAACGACGCCTAAACCTTCCGTCTTCCCCGACACACTCTTCTGTCGGGTCATACATCGTCCAGCTCGCAGTTTGCCCCATTCGGAAGGGGTATGAAGAACCACCCTCTTCTTGGCAGACGATGTTTCTGCGTGCTCACCAGGGCCGCGGCATTTGATGTTGCTCGATGTTTTCCGCGGCTGAGACACAGACCACACAACCAAGCATTCTTTGTCCAATCACCACATCACCAATTCTTTGAGGCCAAAGATACCAACAACGCTTCTGTAGCATCGGCGATCAAAAGCCTGGAGATGCCCCATATCTTCCACAGCAAAGGCCATATCCCGTAACCATATATTAATGCGGACTTTGCTCTAGCCTGAAGCACGCGACCCTTGTGACCCACCGATAGGCCGGTTTCGTGCCTCAGCTGACACAGATAAGCAAAACTGATTCTGGCCTTCGAGGCTCGTGCGCATGTTTCCTCAGCCACACTTCCACCAAAGCCAATATGGTGGCCGAGGTATAAAATATTCTCTACAACCTCTTTGAGATGCAAAGGGTTTGTTTATAGATCATGCGTTTCGGGGCACGACCCTTCACTTTGGAAGTGCAAGGTACATGCAGAAAAATGGAGGGCGATGGCCAGCTTATTCAATAGGTTTGTGCTTGGCCACTATCTTCAAACGTTTTGATCACCCGTGCGCAGCAAACTGACAAGACTCTCAGAAGCATAGATGCAAACACCATTGTATTGGAGACCTTCAAGTGTTCATTATTTCACTGGTGATGAAGTTGAACAAGGGTGCAAGTGGACATCCTCATAGAGATCTCACCATAAGCCCTCAACAACCCAGAAGTATTTGAGTGTGAAGAATAGGTTATCTTCACAAACTTGTGGAACTTACCCCTTGATTGATCAGGGGCACTAAAGGTCGGTAGAATTGAACGCACACATGAAGCTGTCAGTTGATGAACAGTGACGCCAGAAGCCTCTTCACCGGTATACTTAGTCCTTAATAATAATAATAATAATAATAGTGGGTGGCATACCTTCGGGAATGATCACAATGTTACAGTCAGAATAAGAGCATGACTGGTGGGGTTTGTGGGTACTGTGAATTCCGTGGAGAAAGGGACGGTGACATAAGAAATGGGCATTATCCGAAGAAGACTTGGTCACACCAGAGGCGGAATGGGTAGGGAACCAAAATTACAAGGCTCCTTCTTTCTTATGAGGAACATATCAGATAAGACAAGATACGATCGTTAAGATTTGAAGGTGGCGGGCAAAACAATACGGGGGAGGGCATAGCAAGAGGCTTCCTGCGTGGTACGTGATAAAAAAAACTTCAAACTGCAGAAAATGTGTCACCAGAATAACGGATCTGGGGAGGCAGCAGAACTGCCACGATCTGGCCCCAAATTTGAACTAAAGCCTAAAACCGTCACTGAGACTTCCCGGCCCTGGGCTGTTGGGCGTATGGCCAGGGTCACGAAAAGCGTAATGGGGATGGTGAACTTGGGGAACTTGCAGCACAGATAAATGGTAGTAGGAAACTCAGAATCACAGTGTGCAGTGAAACTGGAGAGACCCACTAGTGTTGCTGCCCGAGCAGGGTCAGGTGTAGAAGTTCTTGGGAGAAGGAATTGACGTAAACGCACAAGAACGCGAACTGCACGAAAAATGACTGACTTGATGAGTAGTACAAAGTAAAAGTCACCGAGATGTTTGTATCTAAAGGAAGGTGCAACAGGTTGGAATGTAAGCCTCCCGGAGGCGGCGTACGCCTAGAATTAGTGGGTTTGTGGACGGCACAAGCGCACAGTACAATGAGCTAACCGAAAACCTGTAGTTCTGGCACAAATTCAGCGGACTGGGACGGCCCTGTGGATGCATGTAACACCCTCTGTTGGGAAAGAGTAAAGATAAAGCGAACTATGGGCAAACCATCAGACCGAGCATGACATCCGCGGTACTGCCATTGCGACGTCGTACTTGAGTCCCTGGGGAGCCCCGCACCTGGGCATCTTGGGTGGGTCAGTTGAAATTGTCATGGTAGTTAGGATTGGTACGTGAATCGTGACAAATTAGGATCAGCATAGTCCAAGGACATTCTTAGGTCCAATGGGGGCGCAGCGTGGCTCAATTTTGCTATTCAAACGAGGCCGTGAGGGAGCCGTATCTAGATTAGGGACGCAAAATGCGCGTCTGCTAGGGGCGGCAGTTTGATTTCGGCTCAAAACAGCAGGCAGCTAGGAGCGGCGGTGTGCTGTCGATGCAGGCGGGTGGGGCCACACGCGAACATGACGGATGTGAATTAACTAAATGTTGCGCAACTGATGTCACAGGTAGTCGTTTAATCAACCAGGGCAAGCTTAAGTTGGTGGCACGGGCCTTCGACAAGAGCTGCTTTCTTTTTAGTTTCCTGTGTTCCAACGGTGTCAGGTGGAGTAAGAAGCTAAGCACGGGGTACGGAAGGCGGTTGGAAGGACGGTATACAGTTGAAGGAAGATTTCTCCATCGCACAGTCTCTTGCATCGTCGAGACTAGGGGATGCGGAAGGGGAGTTCATGGTACAGAAAGATTTATCAGTTGCTTAGGTCTGAAAAGGCCGATCAGATAGGACAAAGGCGGATGGGCAGGCAAGGCGCATTAAGGGCATGGGTGATGGGGAGTCAGGCGCCACCAACCGCTAACAGAACAAAGACGGGATTGGTGGAATTGTGGCCTTGTATGTTACTTGGAAGTGGGTTGAAGGATATCTGGTTCTAGGGCAATGAAATGGAGTAAACTTTGCAGCCCCCAGATAGATCATAATCGGAGACCACTAGTTAGTATCAAGAGTGGCTGTCGCAGTCGGGCAGCTCAGATAAGATTGTGGACGTGATAACGGGTGGCAATACGTCGGCATGGAAGGTGAGTCAGATGATGGCCAAACTAACATGGCAAGCATGAAAAAGAGCCCTAGGATAGCCTGAAACAGCGGGCAACTTTGAGAGTGTTAGGTGTGCCTGAGGTGTGTGAGCGTTTTTTGGCAAGAAGCGGTTGCTGAAGAACTCAAAAGAGGTGGTTCGCAAACGCATGCACGGGGTGTGATAATCGGTTTCCAAGAACGGAGCCCCTAGTCAGTGAGCGTTCTACTGCAAATGAGTATAAGATAGACGCAAGTTAGGGTGAGGGCCAAGGAGATGTTGGTTTCGTTAAGCTACATGGTATGTGTCGTGAAGCGGAAGTGGAGTGAAGTTAGGATTTGTTGTTCCAAACCAACGTATTTAATATCTAGTGCCAGCCCATCTACTAGATCTTCGCTGGGGCTACATTTATGGGTACACGTTTTGGAGAATTGTAGGTTTTTGGCTTCCAGGGTTCAAGCGTATACCAGTTGATCTTAAGACTGCTTTGTACGCACCCCTTTTTAGCTTTAACTCCGCTGAGTCCAATATCGGTATACACACGGACCCTTCATTATCGACGATGAGCAAGCAGTAAGTTTGCCTTTACAACCGTAGAAAGATGTACACAAGGTTATTCGACTATACAATTCTATTTTCGGACATATCATTGAGAGAAACTTTTTTAAGGAAAACGAGATGGAGAGACTACCCGCTATGGTTGTACCGGTCCATGTATTAAATACAAACCGACAATGATGGTTTCATATTCTTCAAGAGCGGGCAAGGCGCAGTGACAACACGCACGGTTGTGGGTATGAAGAACCATCATTCGCTTTCGATCAGGCTATCATGTATAGCTGAGGCCTCATAACCAGTGATGCGCATAGGTAAGGGCCTAGTCTTTACTGTAAGTAGTCAAGGTAGGCGACGGCGCTCAAAGCGATCACGATGAAACGAAGTGTTTGGCCTTATTTTCCAACAATGTCGTTGCGCCTTTTAACGTGAAGTGACGTTAACTGACGCTAAGTGATGTCATGAGATCTGACGGGAAATTTACCTCATCGGAATGTTATTAATTCACTTACCCATATGTGAAAATAAGGCATTATCTCTTGACTCATTGCCCGTATCTGAGAATGGGGACAATCTACGGAGAAGCATAATTGCACCAATAATGCACAATGCACCAAGTCTTCTTCGATCAGTAAAGTGAACACAAGGTAGGCTTCTCAAAAAGGTGTTGTGCCGAAGTTTGGCGAACAAAATCACAATAATGATAGGTTTATTTCCTAACTTGTAGGGAACATGCCGATTGAGACATGATCGGGTAGTTGCAGTTTGAACGCGGCAGGCAACAACACAACGGGGAGGAAGGTACAACTGACGAGGCATGCTTATTACGTAAAAAGCCACCGCAGTTGTGGAAACCGAAGAAAACTAGGACAATGGGCATGAGGTACGGCTAGTTCAAAGATGAAGCCGACTGAAATGAACTAGAACCGGAAGCTGTAACTGGCCATGAGTGACCCTGGGCGGTTGAGTAAATGGCCAGGATCACAAAAAGCAAGAACGTTTGATGAGCTTAACCACCTGAGTTAAATTTACTTAGGGTAACCTAAAGATGTTATTCCCATTTGAAGAACACCGCGCAAAGCTAAAATATGCTAAGATATGTTCCATGCTTCATCTCGTACACCGGTATTCACATGCGGATCGGCAGTGGTCGATGGCCTTGCAAGTTTGCTTATTTGGAAAAAATGCAATGAGTAAAATGTCGCCGCAGTGTGCAGATTATACTAGTTCTTTGTAAAATTCGCATCTTCGAAAATTACACAGTTTTGCCAAAATCAATTTCGGTTTTCTGCTAGTGAGCGGCCTTGGAGTGATACAACTAGCATCACTAGGGCATGCCATAAATCCAGTTTCACAGTTTTGAGCTAAAACTGGTAACCGTTACAAGAATGGATGATCATTGTCTGTCTGGGGATTAGTTCACGCCATGTGTAGCAAAATGCGAATGAAGAACCACACTTAGGCTTAATGCGGAAGAAATAGGGCTTATACCACTAAAATGTTGATTGAGTTAAATTGGGATGATCTCACTGGTTCTGCACAAAGTATTTATAGCTTTCTAACCTCTTCAAAGTTTTCCGTCCGGCAAGCTTGCACACTGGGTTTGCAAGTGTCAAATAAACTTTCTTATGACTTACGTAGACGTACTGCATTTGCAAATAGTTTATGTTGCCGCAAAACTCAGCCATTAATTTACTGGGGTTTGAAGCATACGAGACATGGCAACGTATTCAATCAGCAGACAAATATACGAAGAATGCGGTAGCTGCTCTTGATATTAAACCTGTCCGGTATAGGCAAGCTCAAATAACGACAAATGCACTCACTTGCATATCATCCAGGTTTTCACGGGGGAGACTCGATTGAATATCTCGTTTTTGATATTCCTATCAAAACCCACTTGGGTGCATTTGTCTAGATCCACCCAATTTAGGTTCAAGTGGAACATAAGGTTGACGGAAACACGAGGACTTCGCCTACATGATGAGCGCCGGGAAGAGCGAATGCCGTTTGCGCCACTGGACAAATTCCGCATCGTTTTCCATAATAAAAATTTGAGCACACGGAGAATTTTTGACGGTTTCCAGGCAATCTAAAATTTCAAGAGTTAGTTTGGGGGCAAGTTGATTACTAAGTGCGCGACCTAGCCGCTTAAAAAACTTGGAGAAGTGAGTTACAAGCACTTTGGCGTTATCGAGGTATGAAGTCGCATTTCACGACATTGTTATGGCACTTGACTCTTTAGCAATAAATCATCTTGCTGTCGTCTTCATTCCAGAGGATACCACTTAAATATGCTTTATCGCGCTTTATACGACAGTTATCATGGTTTATACCATCGTTTACATAAGCCCCTGGACATTTTAAACAATTCTGATGTTACTTCTAAAGTGTATGTGGCACGCGGAATATAATAATTAAGTTCCTATCAGATCAAAACAGAAAGGAAGGATGGCGGTCGCACTTTGGTCGTTCGGAGCAATTTTTGGTCTAACCGACAGCCGATAACCATGGTGCACTGGCTGGTAACACTGATGTCCCATATCTATCTTTAAGTATATAACGACTCTCAAGACCCTAAAATTTGTTGTTGACATAGGTTGCTGACAATTTACTGTGGGATGTGATTACCGTTAGTTGGACACCCCCAGTAAAAGAACGGGTACTGCCCGCGGCACTGATCGAGTGGCCCAGGATAATGGCCCGGACTTTCGGTGCAGAACAGGTTATATGCTATTCTGGCTGTTCTGAATGTGAAAATGTCTTATGAACCCTTCGAGTGTCTGGACAGATAAACGACTACAATGAAACATGGTTGCTAGGACTGGCCGCCGCTTCATTTAACAATCTGGTGCGGTCTTTTACGGTGAAACGAACTCACAAGTGACCTAAAGCTTCATTCCTGCTGCAGCACTGTAACGTGTGTGATGATTAGACCCTTTATGCCACGCGCTTTTGGCTTCGCAATCGCGACTTACGGGTTGTGCGTAATTAAAGTATTTTGGTGAGATTCCGTCATGTTTTTAGTGAACGGGCCTAAGGGGTACTTGTGCCATTGGTGCAGTAGTCAGAAGGTAAACAATCTTCTTCGTCGATGTTATCACCGGAATCGTACATCTCCAAGAGAATATTAGGCAAATATTTTTCGGCCTCATATTGTAACGGTTGTTAAGTGCCAACCATATATCTGCGTCCAGAAGCCCTCATACATTTTGGAGGTGGCCTACGTGCCTGTGGCGGCCGATTCAAGGGACGATTAAACAGATATTAGAGCGCCAAACGAAAGACCTGCTCGCGCAAAATTGAGCAATTTAAGACCCACGTTTATTTAGGCCTGTCGGTACATGGCACAAAACCCTCAAAATCCAGCCAAACGTATCAAGAAACACCAATACTTGAGAGGAACCTGGGCTCTGGGAACTGATAAATTATCCTAGCGTTAGTAAAAGAAATATTTCATGTTAGGACTGACCACTTACACTGATGCTGAATGTGGCAGTAGAGCCAAACTTGCTCAAGTGAATTTCTGTACGCGACTCCTGCTTGCAAGACAGGATAGGTTTCTGGGTTTAACGATGATGAAGAAAGCAACTTTATACCTCCTGCATCATAACTATGGCGGAAATCGTTCTTCATACACTGTCCACGAACATCTAGCGACGGCTCCGGGCAGAAGATGCTGGGTGTAGTTGCGGGAGAATTGTATGAATAATGCTGACTGCCAGGAAAGCGGCTGCTAGGCCATCCTCGAATTTCTTGATTGCAAAAGTGCTCCCATTTTATTTGATCGGGCTTCCCTTGGAAAGTGTTAAGACTGATATGCTCATTTAAATGTTAGCACGGTCATATCACTTTGTATGCACACTTCAAGTCGTTTATTTTTGTGATCAATCATAGCGTACTTTCAGCATATAAGGCGGAGCTCAATAAAAGTATCCATTAGCAGTCTAACTGTTCATCTTTGTCATCCATGTCATCCCGATTTTTACTAGAAAAAACATAGCAGCCCGCGCGGGCTGTGGAACAACCTCAGGTAACAAAGTTGCTCCTCAGCTCAAAGAACTTCATTGGGTTTCCCGTGATGGATCTCACACAATCCAGATAAAAATCTTTAATAATATACCCCGTTGCATTTAAATTGCAATGAAAAATTCTCGGGTGCAGTGAGAAGTTCGACGTGTTTAAGAAGCTCATTTGGTAATTCTAGAGCAGTCAAATAAGTAAAATGGAAAACAGGCAAGCCAATTTGCGCATTTTCCAACGAACGGTGCCTCTACTGGCGCTGCGATCTCGGCTGCGAGACTAGGGGACAAGTTCATTTTTCACTTCTCCAGAGGCTTTTATATCATCAGCCCGGGTACTTTGCTGGACCTTGCAAATCTATTTCTGCATTTTTCTCTGAATAGGCCTGCAATCCAGGCCTATGCTGAGGCACTGTTGGTGTAACCGCGCACATCATTGATCAGGCATGCGAGCACTTTTGGTCGTGTCGAAGCTCCGGCCACCGTCTAATGGGAGGTGATGTTCACTACGGAACCTATGGAACCGATTTTCAGTGTTCGGTTACAGTTGTGTTATAGTCAGTGAATATCTGTGAAGGTTCAGAAAGATGCGCGAGAATGTTAAATCTTATGTGCATATGAGACGTATACCTTCCTGTCCAACAGCTTGTGACTGCTTAGTTGGTGTTTGCTAATAAACAACTTCGCGGCAAGTCATTTTCCTTGTTTCATTTGGTGCCGTCGCCAGGATGCGGATGAAAATCCCGTGACCACAATGTCTTGTGATTGAGGATATGCGGACTATCCTGGTAGACTTTGAGGTTGTTGCGGAGGCGGCGACACTGGAAACTGACAGAGTTAATTTGGCGGCAATGAAGACCCTCCACAGAGGATGGGCGAAGGCGGCTCTGAATGTGACCAGAAGGGGCACTAGGACGATGGACTGGACCGCTGCAGAGGCCCGTGCATCGGAGTTCGACTAGCCGGCCAGCTAACAGTAGGCTATGAGACATTTCAAGGCGGGCAGGATGGGACCGGGATGCGACATCTCCGTGTTCCTCGCCAGTTTGCAGTAGTGGTTGGATTGTGCAACGCCGATACTGGACGCAGTATCTCGCCA
This sequence comes from Opisthorchis felineus, assembly GCA_004794785.1. Lineage (NCBI taxonomy): Eukaryota > Metazoa > Platyhelminthes > Trematoda > Opisthorchiida > Opisthorchiidae > Opisthorchis > Opisthorchis felineus. Next base: position 92,061 of record SJOL01004283.1, on the reverse strand, counting down.
GCAGTCTCTGTCTTACCAGTTTGTCGAAGCAGTGCAGCCGGCGCTTGGTGCCAAGTTCAGGTTGGCAAGAGCGGCTGGCCAGTTGAGCGTGGAGGAGCCGTTGCTGGCACGGGAATTGGTCGAGGCGCCACTGGCCACGTTGTAGTTGCAGAAGAAGACGGGGGATTCAACAGTGGGGGCCCTGCAGACCAAAGTTGACCAACTGATCGAACAGCTTGCAGCCATGATGACAGAATCAAGAAGACACGCTTGAACGAGCCGGCGCTACAGCTGTGGCATGCTCGGCTTTGGGAAGAATTAATCTCGCCGTACCCGACCATTTGTGAATAATAACTCTGCGATTAGTGCAGTGACACAGGTTAAGATACAAGCCGTTATCGAGATAGACGGGAAGAAGGAGCTGCGCTTATTTGATATAGGATCCGGAATGTCACTGAGACAGAGAGGGAACAAAGCTGAATCCAAACCGTGCGCATTAGCCGTGAAGGCGGTGGGTGGATACCGACTGAATATTGATGGATGGTCAATGTGATCAATGCGCCTTGGCGACGGGTCAGTGCAGCCTGAATTTCTGATCAGCCCAGACGTAGGACAGACAAGATTGGGAGCGGATTTTCTCCAGAAAGCAGAATCCATGTTTGAACTAAATCGGGGCAAACTGATGGCAACTGTGGCCCAGTCAAGGTTGAATGTAGACCAAGCACTGCTGTGAGCAAACTGCACGTTCCAAAACTTTCGTCTTGTAATGCGCCGCCAGCGCAGTCTGTGGTCGACGGGTTTTCCGGAGTGTTTACAAGTGCTGAAGATCCGTCTGGCTTCACCTCATGGATTGAACACGAAATCCTCCTCTCGTCCGAACGCTTTCGGCCTATGACAACCGTCCGCTACCGCTCCATCTACGGGAAGAGTTCAATAAACGGGTTCAGTGGATGTTGAAAAAGGCTTAATTGAGGATGTCGGCAGTGCATAAAACTTCCCAGTTGTGCCTGTGGAGAAGGCAAACGGGAAATACCGATTTTGCGTGGATTTCAGGCGTTTGAATGAGCTGAGCGTAAATCGAGTTATAACTGTTCCTTTAGTTGCGGAGACTTTAGATTTGCTCCGTCAAATCGATATTTCACGGTGTTTGGCTTGCGTTCCGGATACTGGTAACTAGCCATCAAGTCAGAGGACCCGGATAAAACGGCGTTCACAGTTGGGGATACCCAATAATAATTTAGACGAATGCCGTTTAGTCCGTCGGGGGCACCATTCACATTATTGCGCTTGATGCTTCGTTTAAGGAAGAGACTACGGAGTGTTGCCTTGTGCAGCGCCGATAGCAATTCAGAACCAGAGCATGCAGTTCACTTAGAAGCCGTATTAAAGCGCATACGGGAGGCTTTCCTGCGGACAATTGAAGTCAAGACACAGCGCGCTCGAAGGGCAGTGACACTGCTTGGGCATAAAGTGTGTCACCGATGGGCTGTATCGCTCTAGAAAAACTGACAAAAATCCAGGACTGCACAGTCCCCGATTCGAAGCGGTCCCTACAGCAGTTTCTCGGTTGAGCAGCATACTACAGCTGGTTTGTCAAGGATTTAAACACGACTGCTGCTCCACTGTACGACTTGCTGTGGCAAAATTGGAAATTCAGGTAAACAGTGGAAGCTCAGGTGGCCTTCGAAAGTGTCAAAATGCAGAATCCGTCTCAGGAACTGCCTCGCAAACTGCCCAGGGTCAAGGAGATGTTTGCTGTTGCAACAGACGCTAGAGACCGGGGTATCGGTGCTGAGGAATGGGGTCAAATGGCATGCTAGTAGCCTCCTGACTAACGCTTAGCAGAAGTACTGAACCATGAAAAATGTATGGCGATCGTCCGTGCCCTGGATAATTGAAGGCCATACTTGCTGGGACAGTGAATTCACGTGGAGATCGATCACAGACCTCTTACGTGGATCAGGACTACCAGAGATCCTCGTGTACATCTTGCGCGATGTACACTCCAGTCACATGAGTTTTACTTCACGATCCAACCCGTGCCAGGGAAGGAGGTCCACCTAGTTGATTGGCTGTCATTACCAGAGGCTGGAAGTGATGCACGGAAGGTCACGATCGGTGCCAATAGCCTAGTCTTCGAACTGGATCTCGGAAGATTGCGGCAAATACAGCAGAAAAATCCTTTATCGTGGAAGGCTGCAGCTGCCTTGTTGGATGGAAGGAGTATTGAGAACAGAGGGGTAGACAAATAAGTGAAAACCTTTCAAAGTCATTTGGATTGGCTGGGTCTGAGTGAAACTGGCATAATATCTTGAAACACCACTGATTTTGATGCTGTGCTGCACGTGATACCTCGCGTCTTGCGCCACGAGTTGGAACACTGGATGCACCAAGCCAAACGACTTACTTCGGCAGAGGGCCTACCGACCTGGCATGAGAACTGAAGTAATAGATTATGTGGTGGCCTGTAAGGAGTGTCAGCTTATGAAATGGGATAGGACAGGGACAATTCACCTCGTCGCTTTTATGCTTGTATCAGAGATGGGCCAGTTATGGTCTGTGGACGTCACGGGCATCTGTCCGGTGACAGCCAGCGGAAATCAATATATCCCAAAAATGACAACACCTGTCGCTGTGGGTCGAGGCGGCAGGCGTACCAAATCAACAGGCGACGACAATCAGTGAACTGGTAATGCCCCACATCGTGGCCAACCCTGGGGGACCAATTGTGATCTTAACGGATCGGGGGACTTGCTCTGAGAGCGAAGAGTTTGTGAGTTGTTTGAAGAAGCTAAGCATCAGGCGGCGAAGAATGGCACCCTGCTACCCGCAAACGAATGGCCTAACTAAATGTATTAACCGGACGGTCAAAGAGACGCCGGCGGCCAAACGGAGCGCCTTGTAAGTGGGTTTGCCGGGGGCATTTTTAGTAAATCGCGCGTCAATACGGCCAACCACAGGCAATTCCTTGTCCATGCTTCTGTACAGTCGACATCCGAGCCTTCAAGTTGATCAGTAAATTGAGTTATGGCCGGCAACTCGCTTGTCTCCGGAGGAGGTAGGAGAGAAAAGGAGGAAAGCTCAAAAAAACTTGACCGCCGTTCAGGAAAAGACTAGATAGTGGGAAGGCACGACCATTACCCATAGGTGCGAAGGTCAAATGGGCGGATCATAAGAATCTTGGAAGGAGTGGACTGGGGTCAGGGAAGTTGAGTGGTCGGCGGCAAGTCCCGTCTTTAGTTACTGACGATCGAGAAAACGTTTGTACGCTTCAGGACGGTCGAGGATCAAAGAGTAAACGGTGCTCAGCACCGGACGTGGCATGAAACACCTGAAGAGCTGCCGAATAGGTCAGCTGCTGTGGCGGACCTCACGGCGGCAAATGGAACATCGGTAGTATGCATGCGATCTTTGAAGAAGAAAGGTGTGTAACGGCGTATGTTACTGGTGAGGCATGCGAGCAGTCCGTGGTCGTGTCGAAGATCCGCCTCCGGTCTAATGGAAGATGAATTTTATTATGGAACTTGTGGAACTGCTTCTCAGTGCTCGTTTACACCTGTGTAATAATCGGGTGAGAATATTCAGTTCTTAAAACTTATGTGCATGTGAGACGTATAGCTTCCTGTCCAATAGCTTGTGACTGCTTAGTTGGTGTCTGTTACTAATCAAATTCTCAGCGACATGATTTCCTCGTCTCACTAGTAAGTGAAAAAATGCATGTGAACCTGCAATTCATGGCAAGTGACACAGAAACGTTGTTGAAGAAGAACATCATGAACACGATATACAACGGGAATTCAGGCGTATCGCTGTTCAAAAGCAAATTCAAATGCGAATGTTTGTAGTTGTTGAATTTCGTGCTAGTGGGGATCATGTGGAACATAATGATGACGGAGACTTGGGTACCGAATATAAAAGATGACGCTGGGTTCCTGAAGTTTTCAGCAACCTTGTGGATAGTGTGATATGTCTATTTAGTACTGCAGCCTATCCTTTTGTTGGATATGCGTCCTTTGTTGGACTTAAAACGGTAATCCGTGCGTTTGGTACCACATATTGTGGGTCTGTTGTAGGTTAGGGCGCCCCTTAGTCGAAAAAATTTTTTTTTCCACAAGGTAGAACCATCCATGATCTTGTGAGTCGTTAATGACATTTTCTGCCATTGAGCTCATCTTAGAACACGAAAATGATAATTAGGCAGTTTTCCTCAACCTGAGAGATGTGCTTTCTTCGGGTTGTCCAACGCGGTTTTCAAAAGACATGTCTGCTGCCCAAAATGGTATTTGTCCATGGGAAATCGAACAAAACAGGTGGATATCGACAAGCTCTGGAGACTCTGTCGATTCCAGCAAAGGGTCTGCGAAATTCCCAGCTGAGCTGCCGATCTTGGAGTTAGAGGTAGTTAACATCCTCGGGTATATTTCTTCGTGATCCGCCGATATTTCTATTGGTTGTACCACACGAATGACTGCGAATATCATGCTTCTAGTTAGCTGTGCGCTGCAAGACTCCATTCAAGAAATTATTCGTTGTCCTCTTAAACTTACTTGAGGGCATTTTTCAATGTATGCTCGCAATTCGGAACCATTCCGGGTATCAAACACTGAAAAATTACGAGAAATAATTGTTACTAGCCCTCCTGAAATGGTCTATCGTCGGTAACCGCTGATCCTCTTAAGCGAGTATCAAGTCATCTTAGTTGGCGGTTACATTAATTTTCATTGATTTATTAAATCTACTTGGTTTAGTGGTGTCTTTTGACTTAGTAGACCTAGGACTCCACAAATCTTGCCGCAGTCAAAAGCATTTTCCGGCAGATGGCCATTAAGCTGCCCAAAAGATCACTCAAAATGCAAACTTTGCGTACTTTAGCATTTCATATAAATCAGGTGCACGCACATCTTCTTAATGATAACATTTTATCCGCCCTTTGGTTTACCCTATACCCGAAGTAAGTACTTTCAAGCCCATAAATGGGATAGAAAAATTAAAACGTGGTACAACCGAGCAAAGAAATTTATTTTGTTTACGAGCAGTAAGCCATATGCTGAATATATTGCTTAAGTGAGTAAAACTTATGGTGCACGTCAATATCAGATGAAAATCGGCTGCAGTTACGTAAAGGACCCCAAATAACCAAATAATCTGCTGAATTACTTACAGAGACTTACCTTCTACAGAAATTGTACCAGGTATTTTGTCAAAAAAACAGACCCAGAAAATTTCAGAGCAAACTCCATTACGGTAGACTGCAATGTTTATTAAAACTCAACTATCAACCTCAGACTTTTGGTAAACAGTGTGAGTATGCTGCCGAACCTTCAAACGAACCTAAATTCTTGCAATTTTGCAGCGTTTTTTCGAACGGAAATCGTGCTAGATTTCCGTAGGTTGATCGTCTTGCTCCTACATCCGTAGGCTCTTTATCCAACGGCAATAAATACCTGAAGAGTAGGTTTGTTGAATTACTATAACCGGAAGTGGATTGCTGATGGCCGAAATAAGGGTGCGTGATGTTCCATCCCCATTAGAGAAGAAATCGTCAGTGCGCAGCTGAGTGGATGCATCCTGTATACCTTCCGGCGGTTACATATTTCTTGAAGAATATTTGATACCCTCTCGAGTTACTGGCTAATTGGTATATACCTTCCTCTCTGGCCGGTTCGCCATTCCCGCTGCGTTGTCGTCTGTATAACCTGTATTCCACTGTTTTGTGAGATAGCTCCTTTGGAGGGTTTAAGTCAGCTCTCCGACTGGTCCTTGCTTTGTGGTCTTCCTCGTTGCGTTTTTCTGATATTCGTGGCCTCTCTTCTTCGGTCTAATTACTTACTAATTCTAACCAATAATTAGTTGGTATTATAGTTTCATGTTCTTGAGTTTGAATGGCCAGCTGCACTTCCCTGTTTGACGTAATTCTTTGAAGTGTAGGCCGAGTTGGTTGTGCTCGAGTGGTCAGTTTGGTGTCCATCTATTTGCGCCGTTTACTATCATTCTTTAATTTATTGGTTCCAGGCTAGACTCTAGAAAAGTGGATTAATTTCTCTGATATTTTGTTTTGCCCACTTCCTTCATAGACGTGCCCTCCGGTTGTGCAGCTTTGCTTCCTGGAGTTCTGTAATTCCATTCCTTCGGAGTTTCGTTGACGAGGTCGATTTTAATATGTGTGGCTTTTCCGGTGAAGCGGCCAAAATGGAAGGTATATACCAAGTAGCCAGTAACCTGAGAGGATATCAGCTACTCTTCGAGAAACGAGTAAACGCATGGGGGTGAGGCACAGACAGCTTTCAAGCTGATTTCCAAACTCGACAAATTGATCAACGGTGATGTAATCAACCAACCCATCTATAAAAATGTTGGACACAACAGCTTCCTTTTTTGAATCTGATAAGAAATTAAACTTTTACGTTATCTGCAGCGGTCATGGGTAAAATGTTCAGGGTGGGTGCATTGTTGTTCCATGGTCTGTGTTGACGAATAAGTTTAAAGCGGTGGACTTTCAACACGTGCAAGGTGCCATCAAATGACTCGCATCATGAAGAACTATGTTTCAGCTAGAAAAACCTCCATGACCATAGCGGCAGCGAAACCAAATTATTTGTTTAAGGTTGCAGCGAAAAGCTGACTTGGGTTTTGGCTATAGTCGCAGTCAATAGTTGAGCTGTTCCGTCTATCACTGAAAGATTCAGCATCAAGTTCCTCTACCCACGCATTTAATACCAAGATTTTGTCGGAATTACCCGCCCTAAACTCTCTGGACTGTTCATTCGTGGGCGCGATTGCTTTGACGCATACATATTTTCCGGCCGGTGTGCTTGCAAGCCAGAAACCTGATTCAACTCCCTACACTTGCTTCAGGAGAACCAGATCTCTGGCACGCCTCTAGAACCGTTAATGTAACATACAGCAAAAGAGAAGGCTCAGTTTTCTGATTTTTGACAATTTCAAGTCCATTTCAAGTCCACTAACGACAAACAAAAGGCAGCACGGGAAGCGTAAAGCTACACTTTGTCACCACTATGCCAGACAAATGGCATAGATTACAAGCGTTGTTGGATTTGAAAGAAGGACCCTGGCTCGGTTGCTGTTGGCCGCCATTAGGTGAGGCCATATCTTTGCAGGTTTGTTGTGATGTGCCTGTCGAGTGAAGATGTTGCTTCGGAGAACCCCAACGTTAAAGCTCACTCATTTGGCACCTTTTACTGGCCTTAATCTATAATATAATCCGATGGGTCTTCAGTAGGCTCCTTTGAATGTGGTCCACCAGTGGCAGTACCAAACTTGTTTCCGGTATGTTGCCCACTGACAACTACCTTTAATATCTGGTAAGTGGACAAGATTTGCACAGGAAAATTATTACCATGTGGCCTGGAGGATTAAAAAATATGTTAACAGCATCAAGAGATAGAAGGGTCATTTACAACACCCACAAGGTGCTTTGTCATGCCGCATGCTTGGAAGGTGACATTACCTTATCCTTGAAACGTGCTACACGATCGCGAACCTCACATTATTCTCCAACCATTTCTATCCATATCCTTTGAACTGCTAACTCCTCTAGATCTACCCGTTTTTCAGAACTAGTTGTTCTTGCTATACACGCTACTCTCGTTCACATATGACTTCATAATTTCACTCCGATCGCTTATCACCTTTCTTCACGGGAAGTATGAGCACTCCTAGTTGCCTGCTGTTTTAGGCTACAGTCTACCCACCAAATTAAGCGCCTTCCATTGGGCTTTTTTATATTTTCTGAATGGCAGCAACGAACCACGAGGCTCCCTCGATGGATGCAGGAATATCCTTGCCCATACTGACATCGTTCAGTCAAACTTCCGTGGCCAGTCCTCCATCTTTGGCAGCAGCTGCCTCGAATGCCCCAAATAGCCGGTAGCCACGCCACCTGGCGTTCGCCTTCCATCCGCATGGATCTACAAATAAACCGAATTTACCTGTGATTTTGCATCGGCATGTATTCACCTGTGTTGATCCTGTTGACCAACTCAAAGACCGCTGACCACACAAACACATCCCTCGTCCTATCACCTCACCCATGGCGTCCGTCACAGGGTCATCCAGAAAACAAAGTATTTCAGTGCATTGACGGCACGACACCATCATATCCATTCTGATGGCAAACATGTAGCTATTCTCTTCGTGCACTCGACTGCCCGTATCGACCGCTTGGACCCTCACTGGTAAATTAGAAAAAACAATTTACCTGACCCCAATCGACTCTGGAAAGAGTTTGTTTGAATCCGCTGAACATGTCCCCCTGATTCAACCCTCCCTGTGTTTTGCTGCACTTTGAGTTTGTCCTTTCTGCAGATTCAAAGATTTTCTTCACAGCACTCTTTCGGTCATATGACTTAGCTCTAATTCACCTTCAAAAGCAACTTTTACATCTGACTCTACTCCAGCTGCGATACCATTGTGTGTGCCCAGTTTTAATGTAAAACATACGTCTAGGATGCAAGCCTCTACTTATCCCTTCAGCAAATTTCCCCGCCTCATTGTCCCCACTTACGCTCTCCATGGTCCTTGCCACCAGCTCAGCCGCACGAGGTCACCTAGCCTGAGCGACGGTTTTTAAGTTTAGTTCATATCGACCGAATTTGCCGCAAAGTACTCGTACCTCTCCGGCCTCGTTGTTCAACTTTTTGTTTCCAGCAGTGCATAATTCATTTTCGGGTGATAAGTAGGTGCCTCTGGTTTTGCCTTCCACCACATTGTTGTTGCCCGCCATGTTCAAATTTTAATGACCTGATCATGATTGAACGTCGCTCAGCATTTGCCGAATAGAACCGATTCATCAAAAACGACGGCGTTTTCAAGGTTACTGCCCCACATTTGAGTGTCAATTCCTAATGGGTTGTCCTGCAAAGTGTTGATATGTCGGATTTGCTTAGGTGGGCGAATCCTCAGGGTCATCAGTTAATTCGAATTGGAAAAAGGTGAATAATTTTAATAAGATATCGCTACTTGAGGTAAGACGCGAGTGCTTTACAGTCGGCCAAATAGGCAGGTATTTCTGCAGGTGCAATAATTTGTGTAACTTGCTAGAGCCCACATTGTACTCGGAGAAGCAAATCCTGACGGAGTTTCTTACTTGTAACCAAATTTGGCCTTGTATCCACCGGTCGACTAGAAAGACGACTATTGTTTTTGGACTACGTGAATAGCCGTTCCGAGTAATCACCGCTGCAGAAACAATCGTTATATTTGGAAACCCATACTAGATAGCATGAACGTGAGGCTCAAGTTGATAATGAACTCTGGACGCGGGTCGAGTTTTCTGGTGCACTGCTTGATATAAGCGTGGAAGTACTGAGGTCCATGACGCCTAATCAATTGGCCACATGGAACCTTCACCGACCATGCCAGACGGCTGAACAAACCTACCTGGTGCACACGACAAACATGCTGCCGGAAGCCAGGGTCACCTGACCGTAATGCGCTCATCCTCCTATACCGGGATACGTCGAAGGTCTAAATTGTGGGAGATTAAAAGTTGAATTTTATTGGTCGTCTTGATCAGTTCATATGTCCAGCCGGGAAGATTACGGCCTTCTCAGTGCGCACTGTCCGTGGAGCCATTGACGTCCTGAAATGGGAGGAGGGTGGGTAACTGCCAAACTGGGAGCACTGTTTACTTTATAAAAGGAGTACTTCACCACCACTCGGTTTAGTTGTTTACCCAGGCCGTCGAAATTTAGCGGCGGTGGCCTGGGAGTAAGTGTAAGGGGTACACCTTCTTCCGGTGGGTTGTAATCCAGCAGCCACTGTTGTTGGATGGAGGAGCCTAGCAAACCATCTATGAATAATATTTCCTAATGCTTGGAACCGACTGGTCTCTAAATACGAAGAACGGAGGCGGGGGAGCTAAACCGCCTGGTAGAAGGGGCATGTGCATTTACAAGCGCAGGTGTTAACCGTTGGGAGAACCTGGGTGTCTGCACCAGGAACTATAAGTCAGTTGACGTAGATTGATTTCACCTTGTTTGTTCCAACACAGTATCAGTGCAGATTTGAGGGTCGCCGTCCCACGTACCCCAAAACGAGGGGACACGCATACGAAGTCATTCGACAGACATCGTCCAGAAGATAGCCACCACCCTTCAGGATTTCCTTTCGGTTGCGGTGGTGTGACGTATGCATATCATATTCCCGCAAGGGCCACTCGGCGTGCCTGGTCACCTTCTGTGTGGCATGCTCCAGTGTGTCTGAGTGGTGCATCCGGTTTTTCAGGCGACCGTTTGCGTTCTTCAGATAGCTGTTGGTCACGTTACCAAAATGGACCATCCCGAACTGTGCGTGCACAGTCCGTTTGTGGGTGATAGCCAGTGGGCCGTACGGCAAGAGACAAATCGTGGGTCCTTGCGGCGCAGCAGTTGAAGATGTTGTCGGAATCCGTGTGCTGGTATTACGATAAACAGCAAGCCTACTGTACGGTATTGTCCAGGCGAGTCATACGCTGGAATATGTGCTCGCTGTTTGCAGTGTGCCTGTGACCAAAGGCACGTGGATCTTGTGTGATACATACGTGCCTCCTGATGGCTTTTCGAATATGGAAGTAGCATAACATGACATCGCAGCCGAACACTACTCTCGTTGACCGTATTTGTGCCTCCAGGTTGTCAATCACAAAGAAATTCACCTGTTACCATTCGCCCATTATTTTCCTTGGAATTGCACGGTACTTTCAAAATCGGTTTCGTTTTTTCCTCGTGCGAATTTGTGAAAGAATTCTTTCACTGTTCAATCTGCTACAGAGTTCACACGTGTCATTTGTTGAACTTTTTCGCTCTAACACACAATTTACGTGATAACATCTGTCATTTCGCACTCATTTCCTATTTTGCACTCATTCTCAACGTTGACCCAAATTACTACAAGCTGCTCTCCACAGCCATCCATGGACTACAACAGATGTGGACGAAATGGGTTTCCGTCGAATGTAAGAGGTGGTATGCAATGCCACTCCTGCAGGGCTTGGCGGCACTTTAAATGCACGGGTTTACAGGACGACCAGGTAAGCCACCTGGCCAACTCTCCTGACCGGTCTGTCTGCGCCAGTTGCCTTTACCTTAAGGAGGCAATGCTTTCCACAACTAAGAAGACGGCCATCGAAAACGGAACCAAAACTGCACCGCAAAATCGAATAGGCCAGTGTGACTGTTCCGCTTTAATCGGGACACTCGAAGCGAAACTGGAGCTTCTTTCCAAAGCTCTGGAGGATGCAAACGCAAAGAATACAGCGACATGGACGAAAGTTGATAA
>SJOL01004283.1:53562-76384 GCA_004794785.1 Opisthorchis felineus | reverse complement strand
AAAATTACTGCCCCGCGCTGAGAACTTAAAGAGCAGTGCTACACCCTTTTTTCGCTTGTGCCTTTCAGGTGAACGACAACCGCAGAACGACAAGAACACAACCAACCCGGGAAACTTGGGCAAAAGCCTCGATCCTGTGTATCAGTCCGTGGATCCGTGAATCCGTGAATTCCTAAACAAACCGGGCAGTTTGCGCATGGAAGCTTGTATCGTCCACAACTTTGACATTTGAAATTCCCCAAGTTTCTTGTCCTTATTTGTAACCCTTGCTCCAGTTTTGTGTTTGGTGCGTCTATATGAAGTGACGTTTGTTTGTCCTTGCCACTTCACCCATTTGGCTTTGAGGTCATCCAGCCATTTGTGGCCGACCTTACGCACGTCTGACTGTCTCACGTGGGAGCCTGTTTGCTCGTTTGGTTCGTACGTTTGTAGTCCAATTGGACCATTTGTTGTTGACGAGTATCTACTGTCGAGGTTTGTACATTTTGTGAGTTGATGTCTTATGTTAATAGCACCGTATAGAAACTCAGCTCCGACTTTGTTTTGCCTTCCCGGAGGTTCTGGTATTACGCGTCACTCGATGATACCGTTTGCTCGTTACAGAGCCAACTGATTGCTTCCCACGATACATAACCGGACGCTCGGTAACCCTGCCATCCGTGATCAAGAAAGTGTGGAGCTTGTATCTGCAGACCAGCTATACGTTGCTTTAAACAGACTCACCCAAATCTGGTAGTCGCGTGTTTTCCATTAACATTAACTTCGTCCGGGAAGCATCGGAACAACGCTGTTGCCATCTGGCGAAGCACATTTGGCTGTAGTGACCTTCCTCCGACTCCAACACAAGCACACGTCCAGACTCGCATAGCCCTTCCAGGACCAAAAGCATATCATCTGTCACAATAAAACCCAACTCAACAGAGATGGCCGACGCATCCGGAGGTAGTTGTATATGTCCTGAGTAGTAAGGACTTTTCCAAATTCATCGGCTGCAAACCGTCGCACTTCACACGACGATGTTCTATACTTCAGCAGGGCCCTGCAGATACCCAACTCATCTTCTGTTAGCCGTTGATTCACTGGAATTCGATCGTACAAAAGCCTGGAATCCCTTTGATTGTGTTCGAGATAATAAGAGTTGACTACGAGATGGCTCCCGTGTCTCTTTAGACAAAAACGAACTGGAGAACCCGTGCTGCGTGTACTGTTTCAAATTGGCAAATGGGCTCAACTTGCTAGCTTCTTCGGATCTCTCGACTTTCCTTTGGAGTTGCAGGCCGACTGCTGCATTTGAAGTATGTCCACTCGTAACACCAAACAGCGTTGGCGCTTTGATTAGGTGCTGCACGCACAAATACACTATGGTTATACATCATGTGTTCATTTACCGCCTTTTCAAATTCCGCAAAGGATGAAAACCAAGCAGCAGTCAATTTCTCAACAAACTCATCTGAGGCCTTATCTGGATCCCTAGCACAACAACTTCAAAACAGAAATGCTCCCCAAGTTTTGAGAAGGGAGATGGATTACATGAAACGGATTTCAAAGAAACTAAGTCAGATTATGGTGGTTTTTTGGTGTTAGCATAAATACTGCAATATTCTCCATTTTTACGTGAAAAAAATATTCGACAGAATGAAGTTGCGGAGAAACGAGCAGCCACTAAGGGGCAGGTGATTCAACCCCTATGATTTAGCGCGAGTGCCCCGTCCAACCTGATGGCCTGACCGTAGGTCAACATACCCCTTTAGTTCCAGAACTAGGGGATTACCTGCACACAAAAGACGAAACCTGGCTGCCGAGTGTAGGAAAGACCACCAGAGTGTTTGACATCCTGTTTTACTATCTATTCTGCATACCAACAAACGACTTATCCTTCCCACTACCGTTTGGTTCTATGCAGCGCCAGTACTATGTACCCCAGTAAGTCCGACAATGACTGTTAACATTCTTCAGCACAAGTGAGTGAACGTTAAGAATACAATCGTTAGAAAGCTCAGCATGTCAGTTTCCAAAATCCGCAAGACTGCGCCATGCAGCCGCCACTTTCTCCGCTGAAACACCTACTCAATGGCAGTTGCTAGGGTAAAGGGCACAGGGTTGCTCTTTTTGAGCCCGGCATCAGCATTTTTGTTTTTTTTCCCGCCTGTACATTGTGGCCCACTTCTTGATAAATCGACAAGTGTTTATGCTAATTTGAAGTCAGCGCCTCAGTAGCTGTGGACGGCGATAATCTCACGGTCGAAAACTGTTCAGCGCCAAACGTTTGCACCATATCGTTTCATTCAATGAGATAAAATATTTATGACTTGTAATTTCATTTAAGGCAAATAGCCTGCAGGACTAATGGCACATTGCAATACTTTCATGTTCGCGTGTAAATGATATGGCAAGACGTTCCAGTCGAGCATTGCATGGGTTATGTGTATTCGGAGTGAAGTTTTTCTGTAGCTAACCCACCTTCACTAGGCTAGTCCCCCGTCGTTCAATGTAACATGTGGAGCAGATTTCAGTGACTCCCTGTACAAAACCTTCTTTGTAGGCTGACCGAAACAAATGAGGAGATTCTTTACGAAGCTACACAGCATGTAACCAGTTTTGGAAGGCCATGTCAGAAATATTGTACAGCCAGTGGCACAGTGCATAACACCATTAAACTATAAAAAGGTGCTGTGGTCTGGCAAAATATAGGGGTGGTTTGCCATCCTCCGTTTTTACGGCAACTTGACCGCTGTGACACAACTAATTAGAGACTAACCGCATGCCATGCAAAAATATTGCCAGCTCTATGAGGGTCCACTGAGCAAAAGACGACTAATTTGCTGCTAATTTAGTATGTAGTTGACGGTACGCAACCTGCAAATTGGCCTGAATCCGACTGATGTATTTCCAGAAACAGATAGTTGATGCTTAACTCATCATCCGAATGCCTGGTGCACGATCGTATTAAGCGAATCATATGGTACGTTTGCTTTGACAAAGAATATGGTGGGAATTAATCTCTGAATAAGATGGCGTCTCATGATTGGCGCAGATGACGCTGTTCAAAAACGCCAGTCAAATGCTCCACCTTATTTCAAGTTCAATACCTGGTCTGGGCGCCTGATGACCGCACTGACAAGGCGAGTAATCAAGTGTTAAATTGTGAGTAGGACATTAACTCCGGGGGACGTGCTTATGAAGTACGACGCTCACGTCTATATACGGTCGAAGAAGCATCTTGATGCAACATAAAGCGCTTTCCTCTGCCTGTGTGCCAATGCACGGAAAAGTATTAGTCACAGTATCCTCGTTCGTGGATCAGCCAGCTTACATTTCCTTTTGTCTTCATTAGATGACCGCTTTATTCTGGTTTCGCAGGCGCTAAAATTTGTCCAAACCGCCTACTTTTCCGTACGGCCTTTCGAATTTTACAAACTTCGTTGAAACAATCTGGCAAAACACACCCCCAGTCTAATAAAAGAACAACACCCACATAAGCAGATTCTAGTCTGAGTCTGCAAGCCGTGGATTAATAGATCTGTATTTAACTTTGCCTAATGTCATATGGTCCACGGAGGCCGCCGAGCCGTGTTCATATTGGAGCGTAGTAACGGGTGGGGTTGTCAGCCACGAGTTTTGACGCATGCACTTCCCAACACCGAGCAGCTAATTTAAGCGCAGGGTTTTTGGGATTACAGCAGGCAAAACGGCCGAGTTTAGGCTTTGCACATTCAGATTTCTTTAACGAATTTGATGACTTGGAACGGAACGTTCCGCTAAAATAATTAAAATAATCGGACACACTGGTTTATATGTTTCTTACCTGAGGTGGATACGCTAAACTTCATCACAGACTGCACGAACGGTGATACTATTTTTTCCATGCCGCAGAGAATTCGAACTTTTCTTCTTCTTTTTTCGTTTCTGAGGTGAAAATAAGAAAAGAAAGCTAACAACAGGCCCGCTGTGTGTCAGTTACAACCACTGTAGGACGCTCACTCCGCTGAATGCAGTTTCGTCGAATTTTGAAACTGGAAATTCCACATGAAATATCTGATAAAAGCTACCCTCGTTACGGGAGCCCATGTTGCACGAAGCTGTGAGAGATGACTCGCCAAGTGCTGTGGCTTTTTGAGAGGCAGTTATTTAGACGTTGGTTGCAACCTCGACCGCAGACACAATACAAGGTTCCTCCTTAAAACACTTGCTTATAGTTGGATGACGGGTCGCTCTTTCCAATAAGGAGCCAAGTCACGAAATTTACACAACCTCACATGGCAACTTTTATGAAGCGAACGTCAAATCCCGCAAACCCTTAACGATCGAGCTTATGAGAGGCTACGGGGCAAAATCACCCTTAGCTTTCATAGGTCGAGTCCCCCGAGCAAGTCCAACCCAAATAAACATCTCGAGTCAGAACTGTTAATTGCACCCCTGCACCAATTCCTCCGACTTATTTCATGCTTTTCCCGTAAATACAGTTTGCGGCATACATCCGCCACAAAACGCGCATGTTATCTTAATCCAGCTCCGTTTAAAACATCTTTTTTACCTCCGCTTGTTGTAAACTAGTCACCTAAAGCTGAACAACACTGCCTTTCTAGCGAAATTCTTGTCGCATGCTTAAATCATACCAATGTTGAAAAGGCAATGGGTATTCTCCAGTTGCTTAATCCTTGCTGGAAATCACCAGCGGTGGGAATAATGTCAGGCTCCCACAGGTAGCCCAGCGGAAGAGCAACTTACAAGACGGGTGAAGCTTTAAAAAGGTACCACCCTAGGAGCCAATTCACATGTAACAGTGTTATGTGTATTTCGTGTTCGGGAGGTGAGTAGCACTACATCCTGTTTAAGCGTGGGTTAGTACCACTGCTAGTCAGCCGCTGATAACCGAAGGGGTAAGTATTCATTCTACTACTGGGAATGTCAATTGTTCGAAACTCTCCGGAGTTTTGTGAGTTACGCGCTGCGGAGGATTCCAAATGTTGATAAAACAGTTGCACACTGCCTCTCTCAGAATAGATTAGCTACACTTATGGGACGAAATTTCCATTATGGACTCCAAATCGCTCTCATACGACCAACAAAAGCGGATAAAACGCTGCTATACCCTGTAAGACGGGAGAAACCCTCGCCCAATGAGCGCTCACTATAAGCAGCCACGGACGATAAACAACGATAGTCATTTAATGGTGCACAATACTCAATAGTTTTAGGATTTCCAGCTGCCACCTAAATACAATGTGGGCCAGGCAAATATGCGCACTATCGGCCAAGAAGAACAAGGAAAAAGCTGTAAAGTTGTCGAGAAGAAAATAATCATATTAGAATTCACCTGCTGAAGAAGTTACACTCATGTTGGCTTTATGAAAAGGCGAGGTTGATAAGATTCTCTCAAAAGCTTTGTAGAAGAAGTGCAGTACAAACCAGCTTTGCCATTGTCGGTATTATTGAAATCAGGGTGAATCTGGGATGGCTCGGTAAAGCAGGAAATGAATGGGTTAAAACCCTTATGAACGGAATGCCGGTGACTTTGATGGAAGAGAGATAGAATCGCTTCGCCGGTTACGTTCACCGTCGGTGCAAAAATGGGTCAGGCTTATTCCTGCGCCAGGTCGCCTAACCTATAGCACCTAGGCGCTGCTGCGGTCAAGACGGTCGGACCAATTGCCGGTCAAGCATCAAGGCTAGCTGTGATTGGTCAGAAGTGCGGACCCAACAGCCAATCATGCTTCGGCCACTCCTGAACACCGGTTTCATTGGCGCGTCCAGAAGCCGTCCGAAATTCAAGATTGGTGTCGCCGCATGCAATTTAAATACGACATGCTGTGCATGCAGTTTCACCTGGATTTGGAGTTTAATACACTCTTCGCACCCTTGGTTGTTGTTTTCCTGAAAACGCGAAACTGAACGAGAGTAAATGTTTGGCGAAGATTGAGTAAGCCGAGGCTTATAAGCCTGGAAGTATACTTCCAGGTCATAGTCGAGTAAGAATCTCGAGAATTGTGGTCATCAATACGTGTCGCGGTATGTTGCAATATGTCCAACCGGCGTCTGGTGTCGGGAGAACGCCACCATATTTCAACTGATCATTTATGCGATGCTGAATGACGCCTCCGTGACGCCACCTGTTTGGACGATCAACTCTTCGTTAGTTCCAACCCCGGCGAAGTGTGGCAAAGCCTTGCTTACGTGGGCTGATGCTATTACCACAACCTCACAAAGAATTTCTCGTTGTTTCCTCTCATACAAACTGCACCCGTGCAACAAATACCTCATTTTCGAATGTATAGTTATACATCGTCGCTGTGTGGCGCTTTTGGTATCACTGATTTGTGTCGACAATACTCGCATAACATGCATGTAGAAACCGCGTAAGTCACCGGAGATTACATGAGAAAAACGTGACACCTCAGGCAAAGACGGAGTGCAGCTTGAACGAACACATGAAAACACTGTTTCAGTGCACATAAGCCAAAGTAAAGTTACATTTGTTATTAAAATCGTACGGAGCCTTTCATGAACATCTCATAAATCACAAAAGTGAAAAATCGAAAAATTGTGGTAATAGGGATATTCGCTTACGTGGCCGGTCGTATCCAGTGGGCGCCAAAAAAAGCATCTCCATGCGGTCAATAGGTTTCCAAAGTTTCATCGGTGACGAACACGGACGCCGACCAGAACGGCAGATCATTCACGCCTGCACCCACGGACGTGACATCACTCAGGTACTTCCCCGGTCTCGTCAGTCGCTACAGCTCACCTATGCCCGCCATGCACCGCTTCCGTAGCCAGCTGAGCCAGCTGTTCACCAAGAACCATGAGTGTGCATAGTCAGAGGAGCGTCAACGCCCCGAATCAGTACTGAGTTCTATTTACTCCTCAGCCTATATGATCCGTCTTTGGTAAGCTTTGTGGCATCCGTTCCTTTGGACCATGACATTGGCGCAATGACTTCCCACGTATTCTCCGACAGCCGTCAGGAAGTCGTTGCACACGTGGCCGGATCCCTAACATCACCAGAGCGAAATTACAGCCGGAGGGAAAAGGAACCTTTGGGGATTGTGTTTGCCATCAAAAAATTCCATGATATGCTCTATGGTTGTTAGGCTACATTACCGACCAATTGAAAGCCATTCCTTGCTGTTTTCGGCTTGAATAATGAGATTTCGGCGATGGCGCCAATCGTCTTTGGCAGTGGGCAAATCTGACTCTTGAATGCAACCTCAGGATGCTGCCAGGTTGCCCAATTCTAGAAGGGGAAGTCGGGAGGCAGATGTCGGGTTCGAACCACGGACCTTCCGGACAGTAAGTTCGCGCTCTTACCATTTGAGCCATCTCGCCCCAGATTTGGTATATGATCGGGGATAATGAGGTTTCGTTTTCGCCTAATGGTAGTGCGAGCAATGATGTCCGCTGACAAAGCTGGCGGAGGCGTCCATATAGGATTATGTCTACGTCTAGTGTCATTGCTCTTGGGAAGGACTGCAACCAGCAGATGCGATCCCTGCGTACCGGTCACTGATGCTGTCTGTCGTGCTTGATGGAAAATCAGTTGGTTTCCAAATAAGGGTTTTAAGCCATTTATTCGAAAGGGTGGTATTGAGGAGAATCGCATTCAGGCGCGGCTGTGGGGAAGTTAGCGTTCCGCACCTAATTTAGAGTGCTTTGGATTGTTTAGAAATTAAATAAAGTATCCAAATGATGTGGACCGGATGAACGGTTGAAAGAAAAACGCTGCCGTCGGTTGTGGATGATGGAACCTGGTACACATATCAAATGAGTAGGAAATTCCTTCTCTTAACGTGAAAAAGCTGCGAAGAATTACTGGGTGGAAAGGATGAGGAACATATAGGGGCGAGGCATGCTAACATGAGGTGTGGGCCGGGGATGCACGCGCTTCTCGGTCAGACATTGGAAAAGACAAATAGGTAGACGCTGGGCTATTTGAGGTCGTTTACGCCCACTGTGAGCAAGGGGTCAATCACGAGGACAAAATAACGGCATATGGGTAACATTTGGTCTCATACCTCAGCCTACTTCTTGCAAAGACTTGCGCAGCTGATGTATACATCATACAGCACAGCCCTGTTTAGGTACTGAGCAAAGCGGAGTGAGCAGGGGCAGTTGGGGCTGAAGGTGACCAATTGGTTGAGTGAAAATACTGAAGTAGCGAAAGACTTATGCCATTGGCGAGGAGGTCCTAGTATTACAATTTCGGTTATGCTTTGGCCTGCCATGTGGCATGCGTGGATAAATGGTAGGGACCAACGTCGATCAAAGGGCCTAAATAAGCGACTGGCTTGCCCGGTGTCCATTTTTTTCTTGGCAAATGGATTAAGTTGGTATATTCACTCGTCTCTATGGGAACGTGGGGTAGGAAGCAGGGTTGATATTGAGGGCCGTATAAAGCAGTCCGAATCCCATGCCGGTAGACTGATAATTTTCAAAGTGTCTGGAAAATTTCGATAGGTTGATAGCATTCCGAGTGATAGAGGAAAATTTCCAAAGGGGTTGAGACACCCCAAACAGGTAAACATGGTGATCGGTGACGTGGACTATTCAGCATTAGGTTGGGATCCAGATCCGTCACAAAAAGACTGCAACTTACAATGATGTGATGGTTTGTGTACCTCGGAGACCCAATGAACTATACTCAGGGGTGTCCGCGCGACACTCACAGAGTCTCTCATACCAGATTGGTCTGACGAACACAGTGTCCTGGTTATCCAGGTTGGGGTTGGAACATGTGTGGCGACGTGTTCCGTAAAAATGGCAATGTACTTGCATTTCCAGCGAAACCGCCGCCTGGCGGTCAGGCTTTTGAGCTAAAGGCTTTGTTTGAGGACCCTAATCGTCCCCTTGTCTAGATCTGGGCGCCCTGGCAGTATCCCAGCCCACATACAACCATGAACTGCACATATACAAATAAACTCATGCCACATCGGCTGTCACGTGGTGTCATCAGCCGGGTCGCCTTACTGGCTGCATACAGCAGGGCGAGTAATCGAAAACATGCTTCTACTGCAGTCTCCCTTCTTTCTCTTTCACATACTTTTTCTCCCCCCCCTGCCCACCCCATTAATAACTCTATCCCTGTAGGCCCAGCACTTAGGACTGATGACTTCATTCGTCCTGCAACGGTTTCGCAAGCAACATCTGTGCGTAATCCGGCTCAGACATGCTTGGGCACCTCGAAACCAATCTTCAAGCCTCGACGCCCAGTCTATCTTGCCGCCTTCAATGTTCGCACTCTGAAGGAAGCAGGTCAACGAGCTGTTCTTGCTGTCACACCCGACTCGCTTGGCATTCATGTGCTGTGTATCAGAAACAAGAATTCAAGGTGCAAGTACAATGGTTGAGCCAACTGCCCCATCACTCTCCATTCGCTTCTGGCTACGCACCTCTGGCGATCCAGCGGCTGCTGCGGCAGGATGTACAGGGGTTGGTATAGTCCTAAATCACTGGGCGGAAGGATACTTGCTTGACTGGATACCCGTTGATAGTCGCCTCTGCGGTTCGTCTGGAAACGTCTGTGTAGGAGTCTCACAAGGGGGAGGTTGATCGATGTCTGTTTGTCGTGTCTGCTTACGCCCCAACTGACTGTAGCTCTGACACCATCAAAGAAGAGTTTTACGACGCCCTGCATGCCCTTTCGCGACGAGCTAAAAGTTTAGATATCGTTGTGGCTGCCGGAGATCTGAATGCACAATTGGGCAGACTTAGCTCATTTGAGACTCAATTAGGTGGTTGGCCCCGGACTGGACTTAGTACGTACGGACAATGATGAGCGCTTACTTCAGCTGTGGGTTGACCGCAGGCTGCTTTTATGCTGCACTAACTTCCGAAATAGCCGAAGTTGTCTGGCCACATGGTGTCCTCCAACGGCGTGCCGGCCACGAACTCAGATGGATCACATTGCCATCAGTTACCGATGGCGCGGATCAATGACTGGCTGCCGGTCGTTTTGGAACACATTTATGGATTCTGACCACGCACTCGTCCGGAGTCGCTTCTTCCTTCATTATTCAGGGCCGCGTAAAGTGTGGGAAAATCGCCTGGCAACTGAAAGACTGGCAGGTCTGGATGTTAGACAAATTTACCAGAATCGTCATCTAGTCTTTTCTAAATGCTCCACCATCAGATGTGAATTCATACTGGGACGAGATTACCACCTCTTTGAACAGTGCTGTGAGTTTTTCTTGTGGCACGGCGCGACCAGACTCACTCAAGCACTGGATATCAGACTGAACAGTGGCACTGCTTAAATATCGCCGGTCCCCAACACAACCTGACACGACGAATTATCGGACGTCGTGTGCAAGTGAGCGTGCGAACCGACCTCGAAGCCTGGTGAACACAAATCCAAGGAAATGGAAATCGCCCAGAAAGCCGGTAATGCCCGAGGATTATTTCAGTTGATCCGCACGACCGGTCCCCGGAAACCTGTGAGCAAAACCATCAAGGATCAGAAGGGAGTGACCTTGAATAAAGAAGAGCGCCTCGACCGGTTGGCCGAATACTTCGAACAACAGTTATCGTGGCCACCAGCTGCCACTCATCTGCAGCCCACAGTTTACGTAGAGCCCTGGACAGTAAACGTAGAGATCCCTACGGCCTCGGAGGTTTATGACTGCAAATGTTCTCTCAAGCGCCACAGGGAGCGCCACCCACCCGCATTCGGGGATGGGAGTGAAATCCTTAGTCAGCGTATATCTGATATGTTTTCCTGCATTTGGGAAAAGGAGACTGTCCCACACAACTGAGGGAAGTCGGTGATAGTGCCCATTTTCAAGAAAGGGGCTTGTAGCGAGTGTTGTAACCACCGGGGGATCAGCTTAACCCCGGTTGTAACGAGACTGCTGGGGTGCTTCGTCGCCTTATGGGGGCTCGTGAAACGCTGCCTGGAAAGCAGCGAGCAGGGTTCCGTCCTGGTAGGGGTTGTGTTGACCAAATCTTCACACTTCGTCAGAACACACTTCGTTAGAACAACGCCATACGTATGAGCGACCCACGGTTCTAGTACTCCTGGATTTCCAAGGTGCATTCGACTCGGTTGACCGGTCTGTTATCCTTGACACGCTTTCCCATGAAGGAATGTCCTGGAAGTTTGTGAACACAATACGTTCTTTGTATTCTTAGACTTCCGAACGTGAGAGTATACGGAGAGCTCTCCAAAAGCTTCCGTACACAAAGCGGTGTCTGTCAGGGGTGCCCACTCTCCCCATTCTTAATTTCGTGGTGGATGAGATGATGAAACGGACGCTGGAAGATCTCCAAAACCCCGGTGTTCAAATGGCCTCTGACGAAAACCTTGTCGATCTGGAATATGCAGACGACATCGTTATCATCTTCGAAGAGGAGAAGGCGCAGGTGTTTTTGCATAAACTGGCCGAAGTCACCCAGTTTTTTGGTATGCACTTCGCACCCACAAAGTGTAAGGTCATGCTCGTGGACATGCAGTCACTGAGCACGCCACTTACAATCCAGGGGGAGACACTCGAGGTTGTGGAGCGGTTTACCTACCTGGGAAGTTGTATAAGTTCTGATTGTAGTGTGACAGATGAGGTCAATGCACGAATCTGCAAGGCTCGGTCGCGTTTGCTAATTTGAGACACCTATGGCGTCAAAGTGATGTATCCCTGAATCTCAAGGGATTTGTGTATCAAGCTACAATAGGGCTGTTTTGTTGTATGGCTGTGAGACTTGGCCTGTTCGAGCAGCGGTACTGAGACGTCTTCGGGTGTTCGACAGTCGTTGTCTCAGGACCATAGCTTGTGTAAGTTGGTGTCGGAGAATCCCTAACGAGGCAATTAGAAAGCGCATTTTCGTTTGTGCAATGGGGACTTGCATTGAAGAATGTGTCCAGCACCAGAAGCTGCGCTAGGGTACATCAGCAATCCTTTTTATCTTGAAAGGGGTGTGTGAACACTGTGTGAACACCATCGAGGTATTATCCTGGTACTTGTGGCATCGGAGGTGCTCTCTGATCTTATCTTTCGAGGGTTAACTGAAGACAGAGAGATAGATCCGTGAAAATAACGCTGAGTCCTGCCCTTCAGTAGGATACATCGATCGCATATTCACCCTCCGCCAGATTCTGGAACAGTGGTCGCAGTGCAAAAACGCTAAGAGGTGATGAACGAGCAGGACAAAGGTGTAAAACCGCTACATGGTACCGAGGTGGCTCAGTGGTTAATGCGCGAACTTACTGGCCGGAAAGTCTGTGCTTCGAACCCCACCACGGCATGTTGACTGCTCCTGTCTAGGCCTGGTCAACCTGGCAGTATCGCAGCCTTCGTGCTTCATTCGGTCGATTATTCAGTTGATTTATTCCACTTGTCGGGAGCGTGCTGCTGTCCCAAAGCGGGTTCACACCATTCAGTTGAGGAAGAACCCAGAGGTCCACTGCAGTCTTTAGATTCCGCCGGGGGAAGTGCATCCAGGCTGGCGGGGCGGTGGTGTTTCAAGACAGAATTGGATATTAGCACTTTATTAGCCGGGGAGATTTAGGCTCGCAGATTATTGCCGGAGTTGAGTGGGTCGAATGGAAGGAAGGTACAGAAGCCGATGGCTAACTAAACTTTTGTTGAAAATATTGTGCTCAGCAATGTAAACATCGGTTTCTATCAGTTGTTAAACTTCCGGTATTGTCTTCGACCTGGTCATTTGGGTTTTGGGTAGGCTTCCGTGCATTCACCGCTGCATTAGCCCCATTTTCTGAACTTTGCGGTTCCGTCGCACCTCCGTGCGCACGTAGACTGACATACTAATATCGAGTCGATACATAGACGGGAAGCTGTTCAGTGTCCTGAACTGGAGCCTTTGGCTGAAAAATTTAGTCGTAAGTCTGCTTTGGTTGGCGTTATGCTATAATAAGAGGCCATTTTAGAAAAACGCGGTGCTATACTTGTTCCGGCTCACAACATGAGGGTCCAGAGGACTCCGCTTATCAGACCCCTCTCTACTGACCAGCCTTATAGGCGACTTTGCGGGTGTTCCTTTGTCTGAGGTACATATGCCACCGTATTACGATCAGCTTTGGTCTCTTTGTGATTACCAAAGTCAAACAAACTTATTGGCTTCGTCTTGCATTCCCATCAACTGGCCGGATTTCGCCTGTCATCCACTGCTGGAGTAAAGCTATCAGGGACCACAACAGAGAAATCGTTCAACTGTGGTGCGTAGCTGGCGTGCGACCCGAAGACAGCATGAAGGCTGAGGTATTACCAGGTTGCCTAACCCCTTACATTAACAATCGGCATCTAGAAAAAAACGTCAAAACCATCGAGCAGAAGATTCCAAACCTCGTAATTTCTATCCGGACTAACGGTCCGTAAATGAAACGTGAACGTTAAACACTAGTATATCTCCACACTCCAGCTTAACCTGGCTTCTGGTCTGGTTGACCTTCCACCTATTATGTTCAGGAACAGTAGTGGATTCTTCAGTCATTGCCCGTGTAACTTATTTATTTTATCTGGGATAGAGGCAGTGAGTGGGTCGATAGTAGCCTCCGTCTTCAAAAGGATACTCGCAGTGAATGTGGTGACCATAGAGGCGTCAGTCTGACCCCGTTGTGAGGAGGCCTCTAGCCTCACTGAATCCTCGTTGTCCTACAGCAGCACGTGATCCCTGAACTCGTGAGCAACAAGGCAGATCGTCACCGTATTGAAGCCGCATCGGCCACCTATTCACACTCTTCATAAGAATAACTCTGTCATGTTGAGTGTATTGGTTTCCTAAACCTGATGCTTCATGCAATCGTGTTGTAACTGTGCAGCCTCAGCATGACAGTCGTTCGGCTGTGGCAACCTTTTGGTGCCTAACCGCCATGCCTCCCGAAGGAAGCACGAGAGCTGAGATACTGCCAGACTGTCCAAACCTAGACAGGAGGAGTGGAGATGCGAACCACGGACCCTCCGGTGAGTTAATTCACGCATTATCCACTGAGCTATTTCAAGCTTCTCAACGTGACATTGGGACAGACTGTTTTTGCCACTAGTTAAGCTGTTCATCGTGGGCTTCAATAATCGATGCATTTTAGCAGTTTCTTACATGTCACTTTTTGTGCATCAGTCCTGAATTTTGCTTTGCGTTCTAGGTCATTCACTCACAAGCTTACTTCCCGTTCCATAAACAGAAATACTGTATGATGGAACAGCACAACGAAGGGAAACAATTAACGTGTAAACTTTGTGGGGCCAAGTACTCGGTACCATTTCAAATGGGGTGACTGTATTGTGAGCTTTTTCCATATGAAGAACGGAGTTATCATCCTGCCAACAGGCACTTTGCCGAAGTAGTCTACGGATCCGGAGGATCAAAAGCTATACCAGGTTAACTTGAGATACGTTGCTCGAGATCATTATATCTGGAAGTTTTTTTTCACTCAGAGGGACTGACATTGTGTGGCAATCAATAGATTCTTTAAGCTTGTAATAAAGCGGATCACCGTTGGATTTCTTCAGGTGGTGCCACACCGCCTAATAAGCACCAAGAGGATTTCGCAACATCATCCTACATTTGAACAAACTTATGGAAATCGATGCAGGTGGTGTGTATACTACGAAACGGCTTACAGTAATACGTCCAGTGCCGACCTCCCTTGGAGGGAACACAGTAGTAATCTGCATCATTCGCGGCCTAGTGTGAATCCTTACATTGATTTGCTAACGTGATGTCACTTTCTGTATTTTACCATGTCTCCATTGTATCGCAGTATTTTTGAACGTTTGTCCCCTCTCCCCCGACAAGGTTCAATCGATTTTACTTGATGTGGCAATACGGTGTTTTGAAGTTGTTCGTTATCGTTGTGACATTGCATGTTCGCGCACAATTTTTGCCCTGAAACGGAGGTTGTATCAAATCAAATACTCAGGATATTCACGAGATGATACACTCATTCTGCATGCCATCCGTGCTTTATGCTTTCCAGGACTGCGGTTTCCTGTGCTCCGCCTGGAACTTTGGAAGTTGTGTCCGTTTATTGATGCTAGTAACGCGGTTGCTTATTAAGGGAGATAAACAAGTTCCAAGGCTTCGAACATTTAGGGGATTTGGGATCTAGTCGGGATACATGGGTATCCTGGTTTAGTGGTTTCACAGCTCGTGACTTCTCAGCATAGTTTGCATTTCGCCATGGACTCCAGGTCGAATTTGGCAAAATTCTATTTCCTTTTCTTTGACGATAACTATTTGTTCAATTTTCTCGTTTAACACTCACTCGGGTCTTCTTTAATTTTCAGCACTTTATGTAACCTCCGTTTGCTCGGAAGATTGCTAGTACACCTTTGGCCTATGCATATCCTTCCAAGTCATGGCTGCAGCTGTGGTCAAACAGTGTCAGGAGGAGAGCACTGAAGACACCCCTTATGAACTTCATCCGCTACAAGATTCGTGGTCCTATTATGTCTACTTGTACAAAAGCAACGGACTATGGGACGAATGCCTAAACAAGGTGTCTACCTTTTCCACGATCGAACAGTTTTGGGGTGTGATGCTGCACACTATCCCCCCTTCGACGCATGCATACGGAACAGATGTTTACATGTTTCGTTCGGATATACAGCCCAGTTGGGAAGATCCGAAGAACGAGTCTGGTGGGCGATGGCTCCTCAACCTTTCTCCCACTAGCCCAGTGGATACCTACTGGGAAGAACTGTTAATACTGTTGATAGGATGCGATTGGGAGACAGACGAACAGGCGGAACAGATTTGTGGTGCTGTGTTTCAGCCACGCGCTCGGGGCCACAAAATGGCTGTGTGGCTTTCGAACGGTGAGGACAAGGATTCGATCCTGCAAATCGGGACTCGAATCAAAGAGCGATTGAACTTCCCAGATCAAATCTACTTCCAAACAGTGACCGAACAGAAATCCCTCGGTCGAGGGAAAGATATTACCAGCGGTACATATGTATTGTGACCCTAGAATTCACTCTCATATCAATGCTGTGGTTATTGCTCCTCAGTACCAGTCTATCTGGTTTGTATATATATCTTCCTTATTTCGTTGATCATAGGTTTTTTTGTTCAAGTATGTTTTTCCACGTGTTGCTATGTGTGTTCAAATTTCCTCGTGGTTCTGGTTGCATTCGCTCATCGTTCCTCGTTAGAAGGTTCCTGTTACTTTTCACTATCTTGTTACACTCGTTTTTTGATGTTGATAGTGAGTTCTGGTCCTTTCAATATCTGTTTGCGGGCGAGCGAGATTTGCACTTATAGAAATTCACTTCCGTTTTAACTTGTAGATGCGTCTTTCCTCCAGTCATGGGATTCCCCTCTGTATGATTTTGGCGCAAGGTGTGCCCCCAGTTTCATGGAGGTTTACCGATCACGGGAGCCCACTTCGGATAACCTGGGAGTAGTAGTAGCAGCAGACTTTTAGCTAGTGATAAGGAGGCTTTCATTTTCCGTATATTTTACTAGGAGCTACTTCGGTGAGTGCTATGATTACCATTCCGTCAACCGTTTTGGAAACTTCTTGTGCACAGCACAGCCTCACTTGGAATCTATTACCTGATGACTTTAGGGTTGAATAACCGTCTATTCCTCTGGGTTCGTGTTACAGATAAGCGGTGCTTCGTCTTTGGAGGGCTGGAAAATGTATTGCTCTGACGAGCGTCGGTGTAGTGAGAAAACCACTCCGCTAGTGAACTATCGACATTCCTGTTCGTCGTAACTTAGGACTCACTATAACTAAGGTGATGGACTTCGGTATAACAAAGTTTTCAGCTAGCAGATCTCCGCCGGGAGGGTCAAGCGCTTATTCATACACAAATGGTTTGTGCGGTGTAGGAATAAAGGATGAGTGGCAAAAAAGCCTAATTATCCAACCACGATACTCCTTTGGTGCAGCATTGCCGGAACTACACCTGGGATATTTCCGGATTGTCAGGTTTGGACAACCACAATTGGAGAACTAGATTTGGGTCTCAGTTGGCTGCTTGCACCTCTCCTCAGTGACACCGCGCTCAGGGGTGAACAGTGACGTGAGAATACAGTTCAGCCCAGTCACAGTTGCACTGCCACATAATGACTGATAGCATAATATGTAGTCATAGATAGTGGGCGTTTGTGTGAACCGATTTCTAAGACCGAAACTGATGTATTAATTTCCACCAGCGGTAAAGATGCCGGCTGTTTTTTAAACTTTCCTGAAACTCCCTTTTCCAACAATTCGCAGCAGATGATAAATTTAATGTTCTCCCTTCCCGGGAAGATCGTCCTCTGTTGCGACCACGTTTAGTTTGTCCCTTGGAATATATTTCAGGGGTAAATTTACTCCCGGGAGAGAGTCTTACGTGGAAGACCATTTTAGGTTGATTCTTCCAGGTGGCCGCTTAGGACGTAGACAACCGCATTTGGCTTAGGGACCGAAATTGCCATTATCATGGAGGGCTCAGAAAAAAGTGTGAAAGTATGAATTCTTCGATTAATTTGGCATTTTTGCGAGATCCGGCTCACCGCCTATCAAACGAAAAGGGTCTGGACAAACAGACGTATTGTGTACAAACAGCTCGAAATCGGACGCATAACACATCTTTGGAGAAAGTGAACGGGGCCTTAGTTTTAAATTCTTCGGATCAGTGTTGTAATTTCCATTCGTGTGTCAAAAGGAGTTACGTGTTCTGTAGACGAAGCCACTTTAAATGCAGATCTAGGATGAACGCTTTGCCCCACCGAACAACCGTCTCCCGGACATTTGGCGTCAGATGGTTACCCATCATGATCTTTTCAGTTTATCAGCTTAGAAAAGTAGTTCTGAAACTTGTGGAAAATTTCAATAACTTGGGAGTGTGGAATACTGACGCACTGATCTC
Organism: Opisthorchis felineus; assembly: GCA_004794785.1. Classification (NCBI taxonomy): domain Eukaryota; kingdom Metazoa; phylum Platyhelminthes; class Trematoda; order Opisthorchiida; family Opisthorchiidae; genus Opisthorchis; species Opisthorchis felineus. The sequence goes on along the minus strand of SJOL01004283.1, from coordinate 58,580 downwards.
GACCCTATTCGTCTATTCTTTATTTTTGTTAGTACGTGTGCGGCAAGGGTCTCTGCGTTGGTACCGCAAGACGGGTTTCAACCTGTTTGGTGGGACGCAATGAATTTCTGTGACGGTAAGAGGTAGCGCATTGCGCTTCCTATGTGCGCAGGGACATAGCTTTCTGTGTTCAGCCACACTTGCCGAGGGGTTGTACTCCCATGTAAGTGAATTCCAAATACTTTATCGGAGCTAAAGCGACCAGTCGAAATGCCTAAAATGGTGACGCCGATTCCCAATCTAACGGAGCGTCTCTGTCCTATGTAGAATGGGGTTTCAGGTGCAGTGGCAATCAGTCAGACAATGTGAGTGCTATCCGGCGGGAAACGCAACCGTTTGAAAACTGTCGCATATTGTCATATCCAGGTGTTGCCTGAAATGAAGCCTACGTGCATGGCCCGCTAGGGTGATTGTTCAGTTCATCTTGTGTTCAATTTTGGACTTATAATGGGACCGTTTTTTCAACCAGCCGCTGTGTATGTCCTGTCCCTGTTGTCTTTCGTTTTGCTGTTGGGACCCTAATATGCGCGGTACCAAGACTCTCCTTTAAACGTTCTTGGTATATGCCCATTTTTTCTATTCTTTCAAAAATGCCTTATTGTACGTTGCCGTCTTAACTGCCCTACTGTGTGGCGTAGCTAAAGAGAAAAGTCAACTCCCACTGAGTTTGTTTTGAGGTGTTCATCCGTTGGTCAGGATGACCGCAAACGACAGACAGGATTCTGCAGAAAGATATTGTCAGCCTACACGTTCAGGAATTCGCAGCACGTGGTACCTGTCATCAACGACCTCCAGAGGTGTGAATTTGTCTCAACATTGTCATCCTAGCTACCGCGTCGGTTGCATCGCACTTTGCTCGTGCTCATCTGGTTTCTTCACGAAGCCTCTGAGTAACGGACTTCGGACAACTGGTGTGTAAGTCCCATAATCAGGTTCACTGGTTCACTGACTATATTTTTGCGAACATTTTGTTAAAATCCACTGAAGATTAAAGCGAGGTCACCTGATGGTCTACAATGATGCGCTCTCTACCATTTCAGTTTTCCGCGATTTTTGAGGTTAGTCAGGAATCTGCCACACGTTTCCCGTTAACTCTTATCTCTTAAAATCAGAATAATACAGTGGTTTCATTGAATATAGTTGTATATATATATATATATATTTGTGTATATTTGTATGTATTTGTAAATCTACAGTTAAGTAATACTGATGGACGTGCGGATAAATACGAGCAGTATATGTGGACGGAAATGCGTGCTGTATTAGTGGATGACACCAAGATCAAGAGCTAACCGGTTATACGTTTGTTGTTTTAGCGCTAAAGTTTCTTCGTTACTTGTCTCTGGTGACATTTGCGCGTATTTCTCAACGCTCAAAACAGTCCAAAGACTCAGGCGGTCTAAAGAACCTTCACGAGCGTCGAAAGTTAACACAAAGTTTCAGAAGCGTGGGCTAAGTCTCGCTCTTCGGATCAGTACATCAGATAAAACCAACACCCCAAGTAGAAGTACTGGACAACCATCCGGAAAAATCGATTCAGCCCTACTGTCATGGCGCTCAGTCGTCACGTTCCAAACGAAGGTGACACCACTCTCAAGAACATTCGGGACATGGAGTGAAAATAAACTCATTAGAAGTCTTGTCAGTCTCCGAACACCTAGACTTCAATGCCGAGCCCCACTGATAGCTGCCAGAGGAAGGGCACTTGAAGGCCAACTGAAACCTTGGACACCGGCCCCAAAGTTTCCAGTCAATTTGGAAAGGTATGCGCATAATTACTCCTCGATTTTATTGGACAATACGTTATTGGATGCAATGCCACCAGGTGGAAAGTTGTTTTGGTCGCAAAACTAGTCATATCGAGCTTAAAGTCTGATCTGAAAGTCGATATAATCAGCCTAGGATACCTCCACGTGGAGAGGCATCCACTATCGCCTATCTGAACGCCCAAACAGTTCTTTCCGTTAGCTATTGTGCCTACCACCCGTGGCTCATATGAGTTTTACGTTTGTGCAACTGACGTAGTTTTGAGACACAAACGAATTAGCATTTGCCCAAGCATCTTTTGATGCTAATGCATAATCAGAAATCAACTTCATTTTTACCTTTTGGAACAAGTCACTTCATCAATCACAGACAAAAACCAAGTCGATTTTTCAGTCACTGTTCCAGGTCACTCTGAGGTGTAATGGAACGAAGAGGCAGATGATTTGTTGCATTATTTCTTTGCTTCTTTTATTAACTGCAACAAGACTTAGTTATCCACACGGTAAGACGTACTAGCTGTCTTGCAGTTACCATGGTATTACTGAACGGTTCACGCTGTACAGACGCTTTACAGCCTTGCTTTTACCCACCTCTTGTGTCACACGTCTTCGGGTTACAAAGTCTACCACTAATTTGTTTTGTTTTCATTTCCATATTCCCAACGGTAGGCCGTTGCGAAAGCGTCATGTGTATTTGCCGATCGGGCCGAGGTGGCAGTAAACCGTATTGTTTTCTTTCCCTACATGTTTTAGCCGTCTGTAAGTGTGGAATATCCATGGTACTTGTGGAAACCTGAAGGGTTGGTAGGTATTTGCCCATATTTATTTGAGTGGTCATCCAAGGTGACCACTCAGAATGTACGGAGGGAATTATGAGCCTTGAGAATGACTGGATGAGCTAACAGATTGATTAAAGCCTACAACCTGGTGGTCCAGACAACCTATTTGGAAGATTTTCCACGGAGCAATAGATTTTTCAGTACCTACTCAGTACTTCCCTGAACGACCCACTACCGATTTTCCCCCGGTTTTGGGGCTCATCAGGTGGGCTTCGTGAATATAGTGTTTCATAGCGATAAATTCTTTTCGGGACTATTCATATTAAAGCTCAGCAAGATAGCATCAATAAAGATACAATCGTGGACGAAAGGAAGGACATTATCGACCAGTTAGCTGCAAAACGTCCACACCATGGGTCAGTGATGCCGATCAGTCTCGGCCAGGTCAGTTGGACAAACTCGTCTGGACAGTGGAGGTCACGTGGCTCAGTTTCAACCATTGTGAATACAAACCTAAGTACGCAATCAATTATTCAACCACAGGCTTGGGCATCTTTATACTTCCACAGGGTTACCTGATATTCCATCCCAGGAAGTCTAGAGAGATTTCCATGAAACAACTGGATTTCCGAACACGAAAGCACTGGACGTTGCGCTGTTTTGCTCGTTTATTACTGACCTAAGGTCAAACTCACTGGGACAGCATATATGTCACCGGGTTTCATTTGCAACTCACTACTTATCTGGCTGTCAATCATGCCTGCTGTTGATGTGAAAATTCACCTGGGTATAGTGACACTGAGCGCGGGAGATAGTATGTTTGATTTGGCCTATTATTGAGGCTGTGATTAGATTTGCTCTAATGTGCGCGCCAGTGTATCAGAGGTATGTTTCCCTTCACCACCTGTCACCCCGGCACGCACTCACGTCTTGTGAGTGATTTCTTACCCAGTAATGTATGAGAGCCCTGGGCAGGCGGAAGAAACATCGTGTTCATTGTCTGCACTTTACAAACTATATTTATTCGATCTTCAAAGCGGGCATCGTAAAAAAGTGTCAAACTAAGCGTTATTATCGCGAATTGTGAAACGACGCGTACGTGTCTTTAGTTTGTTCTGTCTAGTTCATTAGGAGCTGCTTCTACTTCAGAGCCAATAGTAGCACATGGATCAACTGATCACGTTTCTTCCGTAACCACACACAGACAGAAAATTGAAACAATCAAAATCTACCCTAGGTCGTCCTACCATGCGTACAAGTAATCCTTATCCCTAGAAAAGTTTGTTCTTCTTTCAAAGTTCCGAGAATGCCGTGACTATATGACCGTTGATATACCAGGGCATTACCTAAAATGAGGAGAGCTGATATTCTTCCTCATCCAAGACCACTTGTTTGGCGACAAGTGCATGATGAGATAAAGATTTTCGTACTTGTCTAAAGGGCGCACTGATATGCAAGTACGCCTTAGACTAAAACTAAGATCTACGGTTTACTTGATGCCGCATCTGCCCTCATTTGCCATGCAGCCTCAGTTGTTTTTCTGGCTCTGCGGTCTGTCGAACAACCCAAACCCGTATTTAGGAGTTGAGGATGTTTGAAATCACTTGTGTAACGCTCATGCTCCCGGTGAGTTAGAACAAGCAACGCATGGAAGTTGAACGGATTCGGATCGAGCGGGGCGACTGATCCATTCGCAGTTCAGTTATCGCTGTGTCTTGATACATTGCCGTGTTTTCTATAAAAAAAACCGAACAACTGACTAGCGTTGCTGGTTCTATCCCATGCTCTGACTCGCTATCCATTTCACCCGTTACCGTCCGAAGCAAGGCCTAATTATGCACGTACTGTTGTCGACCGCCCACCCAATTTTGCACCGCTCATTTCGCCTCGCTAACTAGGCAGTGAGTGGCGCTTACTGTTAGATACACCGACCACCGTAGTCCCCTCGCCTGAAATTGTCCAGTAATTCGAGCGTCAGATTTTTTCTTCAAATTAATCGCTCTTGTTTAAGTTTAGCATGCTGTTAACAGTAGTTGTGGAAACTTTCTCACTTCCAATTTTGATGGTAGTGTAAGAAGATTTCATTCAATTGAGATTTCTCCCTGTCATTGAAGCCAATCCATGCTGAAAAGCCGAGAAGCACTGTGCAGCTGTCTCACCCTGATTGCGGGTAATCAACAGTGGGCATTTCACTCTTAGTCTTTTTGGAAGTAATATGTTACTTTACTCCGACTGGGTACAATTAATTGAGAGATTGGAGATTCTCCTGACGTCTAAAAGCTAATAAGAACTGGCGAGAGTATTGGTACCAGTTGCATTCATTTTCATGAAGGAAGAAGCAGAAAATTGGCCGACAAGAGAAAACTCCTCGCATTAATCTCCTGTGTTATTACTTACTTACTTACTTACTTACTTACTTACTTACTTACTTACT
>SJOL01004283.1:0-53382 GCA_004794785.1 Opisthorchis felineus | reverse complement strand
TCACTCACTCACTCACTCACTCGCTCTCACACGCATTCATTCAGTCACTCACACATTCACACTCCTTCCTCCTTCGTCGAGTAACTACAGTTAGGTCCCATGGACCACAGGTTCCAAAAGCCATATATAACTCTGAAGGAACGAACGAAATTTCCATCTCAGAAAACCTCACTCGCGGAGTCGGTCGGCAGTGGACCACGCGATATGAATTCCGTGATTGCAGGATGCGTGACACTATACCCTATCTGAGTGTGAGTTGACCACACTGCGTATAGACCGCTCATAGCAGAACGGTTTAGTCGTCAACTATTAACCGGAATGTTACGAATTCGAATCCATCAATAAGGATGAAACTGCTGCACAGTGCTTCTCGGCTTCTTGTCGTAGCTCTACTTCAGTTACGGGAAGAAACCATTGAAATTTCAAAAGTTGATACTACCAACATACTGCAATTCGTCAAGGAAATCGGATGGAGCGCATTCCATTGACTTGCCAGCGAATTTGAGTCAGTACGACGTACTTTACTTAATTCCAAATGGATTCACCTTAGAAGATTTATCCTCACACAAACTCCCCCCGGTACTACTGTTTATCTATTGTTCATTACAGAAAACTGCAATACTTCCATGAATGAGGGTGGAACACTGCTGGAGGTTGTTTTTGGAAAAAACATTCCTGCCAGAGAAATGGCCCATGTCATCATTACGAAGGAATACAAGACTCTTTCTCGGTAGAGAGCATTTCTTCACCTTCCTGGGAGGTGAGCTCTTCAGGGTTATTTCACAGGGTCCAGCATACGTGTGAAACTTGCAGAAAAACAACGTCTTCTTTGAATATGTCTCCTAATATGAATGTAGTGAAAATTCATACACGCTGTCCCTTAGTACTCAAGCTTCAGTTATCTTTTCATAGCAAACCTCTTGAGCTACTTGGTGGTGTAAATAACCTCCGTTAACGTCATTTGTGGTTTCTTGCGCACTTCAATGTTTTTCCAAGCATTCTTGTGGGAATGCCTCTTCATATCCAACTCGTCTTAGTACAAGCGACATATATGGTGACGAACGCCCGCACCATCCTTCAAGCTCGTCCAAAAACAGGACTGAAATTGGTAACCTTTCCGGACGAGAATTCTATCGTGAGCTGAATTAGTTTCGAGGACAGTCGATATTTTGCATAAGTAACTCTATCATGTCTTTACGATAGCAGAAAGTTGTTCACTTGAAAGATTACTTGTGTTCTGTTTGTGGACGTCTGATTGCCTTTTCCTTCGTATTATAGCTGTCGCGTGCACGCAATGAAGCGGTGCGTAAGACAGCACTTGACAAGGCTTAGTAGGTCAAGGTTGTTGGGACATGCACCACACATGTCAAACCACGGCAGCAAGGCAACAGTTCTGATTTCAAGCTGTCACTGACGTGGCTAACGGAACATGGCACTGAAGTGCGATTATAGCCAACTAAAGTACCGTGGGTGTTTTGTGTTCGCAGTCCATGTGATTCTCCTTACACGTGGTTGAAAATCTCACGACATGGAACCTATCCAATTCGAGTGGCGAGTATAGTCTCACTCTCTAACCTGATTGACAGGCTAACGTTTATCTGCTGTTGTGAACCGGAATTGTGTTGAGTAAGATTCGCAAAGCATGCTAGGTCATTTCGGCGTTTTACTCCTACAGAATGCTCAGACGTACCTATTTCAAAGCCGTTCTTGATCACTTTCTCTAAGGGAGCTCGAGTTTCCAGCACTTGCTCATTTTCTCTTCCGTTAGTTTGCCCTTTCTTTGATGTTGATCGAAAGCACCAATATTTACCGGTTTCCTGGATGATGCACTATTTAATATAACCTGTAATTCGTGCATAAATACGCCATGACAACCAACTGCAGTTGTTAAGCCACCTGGAAAACCACTATCCATTGAACACCAACCCTCAGGGGAGACCGCTCGTGGCTGGTGTTGCGTTCTGTGTGTAGTCATATGTGACGTAACGATGAACTGTGGACTGGCTGCCGGCTGCATTGAGTATAATATCATTTCCAATCTCACCTAGAACTACTGAGTATCCTGTTGCATTTGACTGGTTCAAAAGCTGTATACATGTTTTAGTTCACGTGATTTCCCCAAGTGAAACAGTTCTGTCCGGGAATTGGCTGGGAATGCTTATTTGTAGCACAATAGTGAAAGGTGCTGCGCATGCTGGCTATCAGTGTAGCACAGCCACTCTTCTGTGAAAACTGCGGCGTTACAACCAGTTGATGATAGGATCATACAAGCACTGAAAATTTCCTTTCGCCGGCAACTCGCACAATAAGTTCCGCGGTTACTATGTTCCAGGATAGATCGAGGGAGGGAATACTTTAATGATCTAGCTTCATACGCTGAAACTCAAATAATGGCTTAAAAGCGTACGAGACATTGTAACTCTGCTGACTTAGTCGTGATTTTGTATGCATGAAGTTCGAGGCCTGCAAAAACCGTTGAATAGAACCCTTACTATAACCGGTGAAAGGTTATCATGAACTTTTATAAAAAGGCACAATCCAAAGAAAGACTTTATTTTGACCACCCGCTGATCAGATTAAAAAATAGTCTAATAACTAGTCAGGCCATTTATATAGCCTGCGGTCGATTCTCACATGAATCTGAGCGCCCCCATGCGGCACTTGTTCAAAGTATAAATGCGGTCAGATTCTAACAAGCTTAGGCACATGAGGCTTTTCTTCCGTGAATGATAGGAAAGAAAGTTCTCGTGTCGATGAATTCTCTGAATCCGAACCAGTCGAAAAAAGTAGGCGCGACGAGTCATAAACATGCAGCTTTTCACAGGCATTCTCCGAGATTCAATTCCATTTGACTAATTGTTCCTTTTTGAGCACTCATCAGAAACGGCACTACTGAGACCAGTCAGGCGAAATTGATGACGTGATAACTAAGAAGGTTTGGTTCGCTGAGGCATTCTAATACGAAGCAAAACTGTGGCTGTCATTAGGGGAATGGAGTTTGGTACATGCATACCTCTAAGATAACCCACGGTGAACACTGCAAATTATTCGTGGAGAATGGTACGCTAGTAGCAATAGCGGAACCACTTTCTCCAAAAGGAAAATTTTCCCTGCTTCTCAATAGTTCTTCCTCATGAGGAATTGCCTTTCAGAAAAGACTGCTTTAAGAGGTCCGTCAAGAGCGGAGCAACCGTGTAACATGATTGCAAATGTCCGGATCGATAAGCCGAAGGATTGGCATTTGGGAGAGGAACTCGAGCTGGTTGATATCGTTTGTTATATATTAGGGTGGATTTAACGCTGGAATTGTGAATTTAAATTTACGGTGCCAGTTCGGCTGTTTTTTTGAGCACGAAGAAGGGCGATGCTTATTGTGGGCCGTGGAATAGTATTCAACACCCTATAAATGGTGACCTGTCTAAAAAATAAACTTCCTATTTCAAAATGCTCTGCGGTTTCGTTGCGAAGGCAAATACATCTGTCCACAGATTCTTACTGATGAACGCATTCGACAATTTGGTTTTCTGATGGTAGTGTGAGAAGATTTGGTAATTTTCAAATGAGACTTCGTCCTTTCACCGAAGGCAGTCTGTGCTGAGAAGCCGAGAAGCACTGTACAGCTGTTCCATCCTTATTGGGAATCGTCAGCAATGAGCATCTCACGAAACTCAGAGTTTCGAACTCGCAGCCTTCCAGCCAGTGGTTGGACACTTGACCGCTCGGCCACGAGTGGCTGATCAGACGTGTGATTAGCTTTAATTTAGGCAGGCTCGGGTGAAAATTCCATCTGAGAAATCGTCACTCGAGGAGCCAGTCAATACATGACCACGTTATATTGTTTCTGTGATTGAGCGATGAGCGGCGCCATATCCTGCCTAAGGGAGAGCTACTCTCACTGCTATTCAGCCGCTCGTGGCCAAACGGCTACGTGTTCAGCCACTGGCCTGAAGGTCGCAGATTCAAGACTCGGCGACTTGTCCCCCAAGAACTTCTATACTATGGCAGTGTGCCGACACCCACCTTTCTACTTGCGGTCAGGCTAAGGGCTCCGGTTGATGGTCCTATATTTGAGGACCCTGACGATGTCCCAGCCCGAGTACAACCACAATGTAGTTCTTCACACATGATTCTCTTTTTTGTAATCCCATATCGACGTATTCTGCGTCCGAATGTGAACGGATAGACGTGAGTAAATGTAGAAAGCTTTCGAGAAGCTAATTTCTTGTGTACAAATTCTTCATAGTCTTTAGATGAAGGTGGATAGAGAAGTCCGACCATTACAAACGCATATGCATCATCATGTTCAGTAAGCAAATTCTCAGGAAAAATCAACTGGGCATTTTCGGCATTAAATTCCGATTGTGGCTAATAGTCCCACAATCGCATACCAAATTCTGGCCTGTCAGACAAGCTCTCAGATGCCACGCCGCAACGAAAAGCGCTTTACGCGAATATAGGAACACGACTGAAACCATGTTACTCCATTTGTTAGCCACTGTCCAAAGACTGTGAAAGCAGGTTCAAACGAAGCATTGGATGCCTAAATTCGAAAGTGTGGACAGCTTTTTCAGGCTCTGCTGTGACCGACAAGAACGAGCAAATTCAAGAAGACATCGCAACTTGAAGTCCTACGCGACTGTAGGACAATTCAATACAGCTTGGCTACTCGTATTGCTTTGTTAACCCGCCTAAAGCGGACCATGCATTTTGCTCAGCCGATCCAGTACTATTGCACAGTCGTCCAATGTCGCCTTGCGAAAAAGTGCACCAGATGTTAGCCTTCTCTTCTACCCGGCTGTTTCACTTCCAAGACCGCTAAGAACAATTCTCACCTTCCAAAAAGGTCTTATCTTTTTTCTCACCCGAAATTCCAGCTATATGGACGGAAACCGTCCAAAATCGTTGGGGTGACCACCAAACATATTGACTGGAGTCAGCAGAATAAGTATACTCTTTAGGATTTAAGCGAATACCTGAGAAAAATAGAAGCAGTTGATATCCTGTGTTCGCTCATAAAAGAAAGACAACTAGAGAGCAAGTCCGAGACATTGATGAGACATTCGACAACTTGAGGAGTTTTCGGCGATCCAATGGTATCTTTGCACTCAGAACATAATGGCATTCTACTTTCACCAGAAAGAAGCAAAACACCTAATCACCCAAACCTTCGAGAGAACGATGTATCGTCAGTCCGCAACAGAAAAAATAATCTCCAGAAAATAAAGGAAATAAGGTAGATTGAAAGTGTTTAATAAAAAATGATAATATTGATCTCATCTGTTCCAACCCGTTGTAACTGTGACATAACCCGAATTTTTCACATTTTTTGAAATTGCGTCTCAAGACCAAATGCTGATAAGAACCATACCCTACATCTCACGTACCAGGTTCGTGAGGTTCATGTGCTGATGGAACGTTTCGTTCGGTCCGAGGAACATTCGTCAGATGTGCACAACAGTAATGGAAACACCGTTGCTGTCATCAAACTCTGTTATGTCCAGGTCACTGTGGGCGAGTATTTTTGTGTCATGTATAAGAACCATTAAAGAGTATAGTTTATCACGAAAGTAGACCATATATTAGAAAAAATATTGCGATTATTAGAAAGATGATGAACCTGCAAATGTCTGCAGTTGCTTCATCCCATGTTTCTGTGTACCGACCGCGATGTGTTCCAGCAGACGCCACCGTCCATAAATCCTGAGCCTAGTTGCTGACCAAGCTGGACTGGAAGAGCCCACTAATACCACAGGAGTACTTATGAAGACAGCCATATAAAAGGAGAGTGGACTTGTAAATGCAGATTTACAACAAGGTTTATTTCTACAGCGAATTTTCACCTCCTGCGGTAGGTCAGGAACCAGGGAGCGTTTCTTCATTTCTGAGAGGTTGTTTCCTCAAAGGTGGGGATAGCACTTTCGTGCTGACGTTGGCTGCTAGACGGAAATGTTTCCTCTCTGATGAAAGTACTGTGTTGATATCTTGGTTACCTGTCCATGAGAAATGTGATTCAGCAAACGATGTATTGTTAGTGAGTGTTAGACTCAGCGCGGTCGAATAGGAGGTACCCAATTTAATAACTATGTCCTTCTATTTTTTATGCTGGCGTTACTTCCCTCCAATCCGAGATTCTGAACAGAAGTAATCTAGGTTTTCAACCGTTTGGAGGAATGTGGAAATGCTTATTTCGCTCGGATTTACTCTTTATCTCTATGTAATGACAAACTTGAAAGTCTGACGTAACTTCTACTTGATTCTCATAAGTATAACAAAAACTCTGACAGACTAATCAAGTAAGTCTAGTCCCCGAATGGTAGGCTTGGAAACTACACCTCGCTGATAGACTCCTAGGAGGCAAAATCAGCTGTGGTCTGTAGATAAGTTTTCATCAACATTATGGATTATGTCATTTCAAAGCGAAATAATCCGATACATCGAATACCGGTCCAAATGAAACGGCGATTAGCCTCGGTTTGGTTAACTTCATTCTAGTACTTTTCTCCCTTTCCTTTCAATGAAAATGAAGCTAAATTCAACGAAGCAATACCCAATGTCAAGATGAATGCCTACTGCGTGCCTTGGCCTTCGAAGTGCTCGCATTAACAGAAACGAAATTTAGAAGGCTTGACAGAGGACTGTGTCATTTGGAAGCCATCCGATCTCGCGAGGGCAACGGTCTACTGAATGGAGTAACAGCATGTTAATCGACTGAGAGAGAAGAGAGTCTTATAGGACGGCTCATCTACACTCTTATATTGAATGGCTGACTGTTGTTTAGGTTTTTTAACTTTCAAACATACTATGCGTCATTCTTGGAGTTTATTTTTTCTTCCATGAATAACCAACGCACTTCAACCAATCTCGATGGCTAACTAATGCGCAAAAAGTGCTTGTTTTGAAGCAGAACAGACATATGGAAGGAGATGGTGGCTGCATGGGAACTTCGCGGTCGATAAAACGTGACCAACACGATGTTCTTTTTTGCCCATTTTTCCTTCCACAATGTGCCTTCCTATTTTTATCCATTCCATACATAGGACGTCTTGTGAGCTATCAACGCAATAGGTCATGCCGTCGACTTCTTTTCCAGTATGATTTTTCTGACACTCAAAATGTCATCAGTACATCTGTTCCCTCTGGCTTTGAGTATAAAAATTCTCCTGGAGAATCCTTCAATACCTGCGTGCTAGGTCTCGCCAGTTTACTCTTTTACATTTCCTGGGTGAAAATTAACACCGTAATCTTTGTAGCATCTTTGATCACGCTTTGCTTGTTTAAGCACGTTTTATTGTAGGACAAAAGAACCAGAGCTCACACAATGAGGAGACACCGAAGTGAGAGAAAATCGGAGGTACCCCCTTTAAGGTGTGTTGTGATAACTACGAAACTTCTAGATGTTCCCTTCCTTCCCATTTACTCAAGACACTAATAGCTTCACAGATGAATTCATAGGTGGTGCTGTTTGTGCTGAAATGAGAGAATGAACCAAGGGCAATGAACTATAGCAAGCAAATCTATCAAGGTGACATCTGACGATCGAGTAGATAGTGTCGATTGAGTCTGGTCTGCACAACCTCCTCTCTTCCTGAATGCGAAGAAGAAGCCTGGATTTTTACTTCTTATCCTAGCATGGGGAGAGTGAAAATCTCCCAACTATTAGGAAGGAGAGTTCTGGGCTAGAGTCTTCGAAAGAAAAGCACACCCTTCTGAGGAATGAATAGTACTTTAGGGTACAGTACCCCATCTGCCTAAAGATACGATGTGCGAAATCTCCCTCGCCAATGTTTGCATGTGGGTGTACAGGTTAAAAGACAGCGCGTTGACACTAGCTTTCCGAGATACCAGACTCTCTTTAGTACGACGAATTAACGGAGAAAGAGCGAGTGCTGTAGGCTTGGTGCCGAGGATTAATGGGGATAGAAAGACGAACTACCAGAAGCATAACTAATAATAGAGGAAACTTCAGACGACCAGCGGGGTCGTCCTAGATGCGAATCCATCAGGTCAGGCGATGTGTTCAACAAACCGGTGATTATTCATGATCGCATTATTAATTTCTGAAGAAAGGCTACTCTCCTGAAGGACTCACACAAACACTGTTTTTCGGCAGTAAACTAGTGAGTAGTCTTCCTATTAGGAAGCCAATCAGCAGAAGGGACCAATCACCTCTCTTGTAGACCAATGTACCAGCACAACACTGAAGAAGTCACTGGAAGTTACACTGCCGTGCCAGTGCAGCAAGCACATATATGTTTGAACAGGCACCGGTAGTTTGTACCCACATCCAACCAGAATCTCCTTGTCTCAGTTGCAAAATTCAAGGGTTTTGCATAAAATTACGCGCAAAACAAGAAACAATACAGCCCAAAAGCTGAAAGAACATTATCCGCCCCTACGCAACTGTCTTCCCCCTGAATCTGGTGACGGTTTATCAACCTATCAAACCGCATGTTTATGGGAACACAAACTGATGTTTCACCTTTGGGATAAAAAAATTTAAGACCTCTTTTAAATGTGTAGGTAGATCTCGGATCCAGATTCAGTTTGACAGGTCGAAAGAACTTACTGCTTCGTCGGCTGAGAGAGCTACTTGATTGAAGGCCAAAATGGATGACAATTCATAGGTTCTAGTCCCCAACAACGCTGTCAAAAAAGCATTATGACACAATCAAAGAATTAATGAAGACGAAAAACCGTAAATTTCTCAGGCCAGATAGAGGTTCAGAAAATATTACAATGGTAAATAATGAAACATAAATAAAGTGAGGATGCTTCTTCTGAGACCAATTTTCGAAGCGGTAGCGGTGACAGACTGATAGAGAATCAAAATGAAAGAGACATTTACACACTTGCGCTGTAGTTCACCCTGTCACAAATTATGTAGCCAAGAGAAGCCTAATGAACTAAAGCCCCACTTCTACGTGAAAAACCTGGAAAAAAAGGGACATGGTATATGCAGCATTCTATCTATCACAAAATAACAAGGCAGTTAACAGATAAGGTGAACCAAATTTATCAGAAACCTTTCCCTTCATTGGATCAGAGATTTCTTTCATCATCCAAAACATCTAGTTATTGATAGAATTTTCTTTCAATTGATACTGAGTTGTTATTGGCTCATGTCCCAATTAGTGGTGGATTGTTTATGTGATTTTATGACAGCTCACAAATCTTCATTGGTATCCCGTCGGAAAACCTCAACGAACGGTTCCTTTTACGTGAGGAAAATACCTGTCTTGATTCCGGAGACTAATATTAGCAGACTGATGGCGCAGTCTACTTGTAGCCGACGATTTTCGGTATGTTTGAACGTCAGCTGTTTTACAGCATTTATTTCACAACCTTTTAGAAAAGTTGTGTGGACGATATTTCAGTTATCACTAATTCTACCCATTTTGAAGACCTATGAACCATTTTCATCCCCATTTATCTGTATCTTTCAAGGACTAAAGTGACAGTTTTTTGTTTTGTCTCAGGAGTTCATACGAGGGGTCTACTGCACCCTCCATTCGTGCGTGCCACAAGTACTTAAACTCCCGGTTCCACTTAAGAGGAATGATTCTGACAGGGATATCGCTGCCCACCAGTTACCTGGAAATGCTTTTCGTCGCCCAAAGCAGATTAAAATCGCAACAAGACTTAACTCATAAAGTGGGAAAAGAAATATGGTTTATCACCTTACTATGCTGTGAGACATAAATTACGGACTGCAATTGGTCGTACTTAACCAAATAAGCTATCAATCCAGCGAGTTAACCCGAGCACTTCAACAGACAATCTCTCTGCCCCACGCGCGGTACGTTACTTCATCTGCAGTTGCAAAAACATCTTCATCAGCAGACCGGGACTTATGTGAATAGGCCTCGCTCGGTGTGTAAGCTGAGCAATCGATCGATCGTGGTAAGACATGCCCAGGCTCGAAAATCCGCACTATCCGCGCTGTTGCAGCTATCAACTATGGGATATATTCCGAAAGATCAGTCTGAAACTGCCAGCCTTTAGTAGGGTCATACTAATCGGTCAATATCGACCTACTTGAGTGTCTTAAGAAGGTTGCTTCTGCTGATTCCCAATAGGGATGAAACAGCTGTAGAGTGCTTTTCGACTTTGCAGCATAGGTTGGTTTCGATCACTGGACGAAATCCCCTTTGAAAATCTCAAATCACCTTACACCAGCAACAATTCTGAAACAGCCGAGATGAATACTACAGTCCGCTCAGTAAACATAATGACGTCAGTGTGTTAATGATGGACCAACGAGCCATGGGTGTTTCTCGACATGGTCTCAGTGCCAGTGAGAATAGAATAAATTCCTCCCAGCAGGTAATAGGTCCCATTTGGAAACAAACACAACACAGTACCAGAAACGATCAATGTGACAACCAGTTGCGACACCAAAGAAGTGTGACGCGATCCAAGAGAACGTTCGTGAACCAGAACGGAAACAAGCCCAATGAACAGGCAAACTAGAAACGCTGGCAATATCCAATTACTTAGACTTTAACGCATACGTTCCACTCATTAGTGCCAAGCGGACGGATGTGAGAGAAAAGAAGATCGTCAGCCAGCTCAATCCAGTGACATTATGCATGAAGTTTGCGACTAATCCGGAAAGGTAAGTGCATAATTTTTCTTCGTTAGCGCTGGACACTACCCTTTTGGAGGCGTTATCACTAGGTCCCAAATGTTGTTGTCCTAGTCGCAAGAATAGCCAGCTCGAGCTTCACGCCCAATCTGTGTTAGTACCATTCTCCAAACGGAGTTTGGAACAACTGAAATCGACGTTAGTCAATTCATGTTACCAATACCTCAACAGCAAACCCAGGTATAAACAACTTTTAACAAAGAGTTATTTCGAGGCCCTGGAACCATTACATCAGAGCGGCCGAGTTTTACTGCCCAAGCCATAAAAAGGCGTGGGAATTGTCTTGGTGGATAAATCTGACTACATTGATAAGGTGATTACCATAATCTCAGACGGATTCGAGAAAGACTAGAAGCAGATGATTGAAAAAGCGGTGTCCAAAATATAACGAGGTTTTAAACAATACGGAAACATTGATACCAGTACATTCGAGCTTATTCGCTTGACTGGTGCAACAATTCCTCGACTTCATGGTCGCCCTAATGTGCATAAACCCAGCCTATCTCTCAGGCCCATCCTCGATATATCCTATTCACATTATTGTTCCTTGGCTAAGTGGCGTGTCATTCCGTTAGAACAAATAAAGAAAGTGTCGACGCAGCCTAAGAAACAATTGTGATTTTGTCGATCGGATTAGGGGTCTCAAGGTTGATAAACACTCTATGTTCTCCCTGATTGTCGAGTCAGTGGTTACTAACGCACCACTCACTGACACAACAGACTGTTTATGACTTGCTTGAGTGTAATGGTAAAGATATTGGCATTCCCAGCTAGGGTTTTAAGAAACTGCTACTACTTTGTACCTACAGTGTTCAGTTTACTTTGATTAATCAAATTTACCGGCAGAAGGACGGCATCGTATTAGGGTGCTAGGTTGGTAGATTTTTCACGGTCAAACTTGAGACTCCAAATTCGAAAGCACTCATTGGACCTTTCACTTTGTATTGTCACTACGCGGACGACATCTACGTATTTGCCAACGAAACTAACAGCACAGCAGACGTGCTAAGCAATTCCCATTCAGTTCATACTAATATCAAGGTTACTATCGACCCAGAACAGAATGGACGGTTAAGTTTCCTCGATGACAACTTTAAAAATAAGACTGGCGGACCATAGAGCTCAAAGACCATAGAAAGCAAACCTGGAAAGACCAGTATACTGACTTTGGTAGCTTTGTTCTGCTGCAACAGCAACATGACATAATTAGATGCCAGAATGAGAGAGCAATGAAGATATGCTCCTCCGATTGCTTGCGAGAGGAACTAAAGTTCTTTGGAAGCACATTCCCGCAGAACGTACATCCTGAACGGTTCGCACTCAAGATGGTACAATCTATAAAGCCCAAACCTAGACGACGGTCAGTTGGGAAGAAACCCGTCTAAATAAGTCTCCAATTCAAAGGTGACTCAGTTACCCGAAGGCTTAGAAACTGTTGATACAACATACCCGGCCGCTAATCTGTGCTTGAGCTTCAAGTGCAGCCCCACTATCAGGTTCCTTTAGAAGAACAAACTGCCACATTTTACCACGAGCTTTTGTGTATACTCATTTTAATGCTGGCGTCAAGCATCATACGTTGGCCATTCGACAAGGCGTTTGTCGGGCAGATTGCGAGAAGACAATCTCGTGTCTCTCAGTGTTAGTTGGAAGAAACCGGGCTCAACTGTAATTGCATCACACTTGGCCGAAACCAGTCATGTCGTCGACAAAGAGCTTGCTCTGGCTGATGTAACACAAACCAACATTTGATGGATGGGAACTTTTTCTCAGATGTCTTGCCGTTCTGCTTAATAACGATAAGTAGTGACAATACTCAGTGCATTTCAATACATTTGCACTCTATCGCGCTAATATCTTCCGAAACGTTTCGACGAAATCACGCTAAGGTATGCATCCAGACGTAAAAAAGACTAAGTCACAGAGATTCTGTTTTGTAAGAAACGACGCATAGAAGTTGGTTGTTTGGAATTTTTCCAAGTAAATCTTTTCATCCTGTGTATCGAGTATATTTTCCTGGAACATTAAGTGGTTGATTAGGTTAGACGTATGCTATTGTGTGATTTCGGGTTTGTGTTGCCGCATGCCACCAAAAGGGAGTGCTACTCCCTCAGGGTGACTGGCGGATTTTATTCCACCTGTTCTGTCTCAATCTCCTCCCTTCAAGGGCCATCCAGAACACACTATTTGGTTTACAGTCCTAAAATCCAAGCCAACCATTGTTAATGTGTGCGTCCAAAGGTGAGGTTCATGATGGATGACGAACTTTGAACTTCCTGTCCGCCAGTGGATATGGTGAACACATTGGACAAATCAGTTATTTACTGAGAACATTGTTCATACCGTATAACCCTTTGTTCACCAAAAGCATGGATTTCCAACTGCCGCGTTTCTTTCAAATGTGCGGTATATTTCCCGAAACTGGAATTAAGTTTATCGGCATACTCTATAAGCCTTCCAGGTACCAAAGTATGACTAGTTGCAAAGTGTGTCAAGGGTTTGAGTGCTCCGCTTGCATCATCAAACTTTAAATCTTCCTTATTGTCTTTATCCTCTTCCACTCCACCAAGAGAAATGGCTGTTTTTATATGAAAAAATTCCGATTGTTTTTTCCACCCCGTCTTAAAAATAGGCAAAAATTGGGATATTCTACTCGAACTGACCTCACTGAGGTCAAGGTCAATGTGTTTCATCTTCTGACTCAGTAAAAACTTGCCCATTTGAAAGCATTCCAGGAATTTTATATTCCTGGTTGATGTTTTTGACCGTCAACTTTACGAGACATCAATCCCACCCTTCTGAAGATCACCAGTGTATCTGAATGAACTACGTTTCCGACTTGCTGAGTTATCTGTTTTGCCTATGACACATTCTTGTGGAGAATATTTGTCGAAACTTAGATTTGCAGGACTAGATTACGCCTTGGTCTACCGCCTAAAGAGCGGAAGTGTAATTAGCAGGCAAGTATGTGAACGTACATTGGAAAATCCATTTTACCTGGTGTGAAGGAGCACTGCAAACGAATATGAGTATTTTTTTCTTTTTTGGATAACCACCCTACTGCTTACATCCAATAACTAACTTTGGAAACAAATTGGAATCCAAGTGCAACATGAATGCTTGTGTGTGTGGGGAGAATGGGTAGAATTAACGCCACTGAAACATCTTGACGATTCATAATGGTCTTTTGCACAAAGCATCGATTTTTCAACCCCCATACTCCGGACAGAGTAACACAATTACTCAAC
Source organism: Opisthorchis felineus (assembly GCA_004794785.1). Classification (NCBI taxonomy): domain Eukaryota; kingdom Metazoa; phylum Platyhelminthes; class Trematoda; order Opisthorchiida; family Opisthorchiidae; genus Opisthorchis; species Opisthorchis felineus. The sequence continues at coordinate 39,489 of SJOL01004283.1, read as the reverse complement.
CTTTGGGTAATGCATTCCTACTGGTTCTCCCATGCTTTATTTTCACTCTCACGAGGTCAAGAGGAATAACGCGGGGGGCTTCGTCGGCATTAAATACATACTTTTGGCCATAGTTGTCTGCCACCATTGTCGCCGTTTGGCGAAATTCAGTAAAAATTTTGTGGCGCGTCCTTCGGCTCTTAGCCTACTTGAATACAAATATAAATGACGACACTAGTAGTGAAAACGCCAGTCTTGTATATACTCATCCTGAGTCTCCTTCCAGTATTAAAACAGTCCCTTTAAATTCTGAAATTAGATGATTTGTATTTTGTGATTTCCAACTTTGAAGCGGCCTGCAAAGCTTTTTTGCACGCAATACTTTGTGACAAGGGTCTTCCATGAATATTCCTCATCCCCTCAGCCATCCTCATCCTCAGCCACTGAAAAGTGGTATGGATGATCCCTGGGAGTTTTGGTCGACCTTGATATGGGATGTATATGCTGATGGACTAGTTTCAGTGTGCTGCTGTAACAGTTCCTTAAGAGCTATGACATTCTGAAGAGTTATTCTGACATATGTCGAAATAACCAGCCACATAATGAGTGGATTCTGGCTGAGAAAACCCTTCTAGAATATCTATCAGCAATGTTTTGGAATATAGGTAGCTCGGGTGCGCTGCTTGGTTGTTGGTCTGTTCGCCGAGCTTGGCATTTGGATTGCAAACGTTTCATCACCAATCGAGGTGACATGGTCAGTGCGGGGTTGAGTGAGTGACCCACTCAACCCCGCACTGACCATGTCACCTCGATTGGTGATGAAACGTTTGCAATCCAAATGCCAAGCTCGGCGAACAGACCAACAACCAAGCAGAATATCTATCTTCTAGGTGACCGTCAAACCCTACTTTTTCAGGTGCGGTAACCTCACGATTGCTGTAGAAAACGAAACGAAACAAAACGCAAAACTGACCGGCTGATTGGGCAACATTGAGGTTTATCTGATAAACTTACAGTCACTACTTCCCTGACTGATCGGCCAAATCACTCAGGTATTGACTCAGAAAAACTGAGCTGTTAATTCTAACGCAGTTTCGTTAACCTACGCTCGTCTGAACGACCTCTACTGACGACGTCCAAGCTGGCGTCGTATGCATCAGTTGCAGCCGGGTTGACAAAATCCACAACAAAATGTATCCACATCCATAAGTGAGCAACTCTTTTGTAACGTGGGTAGTCATTGTCTTCTACCGCCAAATCCATACCTCAATTACACCAATATCTTCACGGAATGAGCAGGCAGCTAACGAGAGTAGATGTGACGAACTTAAACGGTGGCCCACTTATCACAAGCTTCAATTGCTGGCCTGATTTAGCCTGAACGCAGGTCTCCTAATGGTCGACTGGTTAAATTTCCAACTCACTGTTACTGGTCCATCGACCTGTCGCAGCTGTGTTCGACTCAGCGTGAAAGCCGCAATGAGCAGGACTGATGAAGATATGTTCGGTTTATGCCTTTCCCTCACAAGGCATTATTCACTTATTGGGCAAAGTGGTTTGAACGCAACACCTGACACCGTAAAGGGTTCGGTAAGTTTACAGAAGGCGTTTTTACTACCGATTGTTTCTCAGTCTTTTGTAGATCATTTTGATTCTCTTGAGAAGTTATTACAATGAAACATAGAAGTAGGTTATTGGTGGGTTAAAGATTGGAATCAGTTCACAAGCTATCGTTTCGAGAGGTCTGTTCAACAGTCTGTGAATGTACTGCCGGAAGAGTTTTTCTTTTGACACAAGAGCTGCTTCGGGTCAAGCGAGTGAGGTCGGACCGAGTTTTGAGACAAACGGAGAAACAATCACTGGGATTACATTTGACGAACGCAATGAACCAATGTAAATTGCCCGTCCAAAACTCTTGTCGCCTAAGACCGATGACTTGAAGGTTTTGGCAGAGGATCCCTTTAACGATTCCTTTGCTTTCACGTTATCACAAATCGGTTTTTCAACAAGACGTAAAACACCAAGCTTAACAGATCAACACCATTTCTGTCAATTTAAGCAAGTTATTCTGCCGCAAGAAAAGGCACCAGACCTTTTAACCGCCTAATTCAAAGGATCTGCTGCTTCCCTGACATTTTTACGGGTTTTGTCTTTACCATGCTAAACTGATTTTCAGTGCAATCCAGATCGTGTTGGCCGACCAAATGTTGTAATCATACTCGTGACAAACACGTAGAGATGACCATGATATCAATATAAAAGGTGTAACTAAATGACACTTTGAACGAAGGATTATCCAAAGGTTGACGGATAGTAGGAGTGGCGTGAATGTTCGTGGAATTCTCATGATATTGATCATAGACAATTTCGCAAATTATTTTTGATTTACCTGTTATTCATATGCCGTACTCTGTTTAATGGAAGAATGCGTGCCAACAACTCTGGTTGCGTGAAATCCTTACTTCCCATGCGCTTCAAACTTATTGCAGCAGTCAAGGAGCAAGCAGCTACAGGAAGGATGGGCAGTATCTTCCACTGTCTTTGCGATACTACTCGTGGAAAATACCTAACAGTGCATCATTTTCTTTCGTTTCTTTACCCAGTCCAATCTCGTAGTTGTTACTTTTCGCAGTGAAAATAACTACACTCATTACTCAACCCTACTGGAAGAATGTCAGTCATTATGTCGCATATCCTTAAATGTCGCAGTTTTTGCGTGGCTTATGGTATGCGACGTATGAAAGAACTAAATGCAATAGGAAAAATAGTGATAGGAAGTGTCAGTTGACGTAAATCTCGGGTAAATCCGACCACCAATCAGAGATCACGGTTGCCTCAAAATGTGCGGCTTTCGAACCTTCGAAATTCTCCCGCTGGTCGAGAACCACTGTATTAAACAGATCCTATGCGCACAGAACGAAGCATTTTGAATAATCAATCGGTCTCTCCGAAGGGGGTTGGAGACCTACCCACATTGGATTGGAAAGTTTTAAGGACCAGTACTTTCAACAGATATTTTTAAAAATTCGATTTCAGGTGTATAATGATTGGATTGTGTTAATCCAGAAATCGGCTGACGATCCTAACATTTAAATGAAGGTGATAACGGGTAAGTCTATCCTCCATGTAAATGGTACGCCGGGTGGTCTGAACTTTGGGTGTTTGGAGTTGCAAACACTGATCTGGGTAACAACATGGCTGCCATGTTAGCTCAGGCAAAGACCGAAACATAAATCCTCTCAGACAGTTCTTTATGAATTCATCCGGCCACATCATTAGCGAGAGATGTGTCAGATCACAGGATATGCTAAAAACAACTGTGTTTGGTGTATGTCAGTGTCAGTTTAATGAGGCATGAACTCCAACCTAGAGGGGGACATATCGCACCTCACACAAATTAGAGACTAGTTTGGGTTGTACCTTATAGGTAGTCCGTCTACTGGTAGCTACTTTCGTGTAGCTGCACTCAGCCTTGATCACTTAGTGCGAGAAGTGTGGGCTAGATAGCCCCCACCTGACGAACTTACCCATGTCACAACAGTTGGATACGGAATACCCGTAGAGCCTTCTTTATCTAGCCATTTATTTAGTGATTTACTTAGAGCAGCCCTGAACAGGATTTTGGAGGCACGGGACAATCAACAGGATTACTTCAAAATGCGAGTTCCGAAAGCCTACTTACCAGTTTAACACCCAAGTTTAGAGAGAGAACTGAGCGAGATCAGTGCTTGTGAGACTACATTATTTACGTGAGTTTCAGTGATACTTGTTGGGGGATAATTTTGATAATAATAAGGACAAAAGTAATTGTAAACCTAACAGTAACGACCGGAAGTGGTCGTCTTAGAAATGGTGCTTTCTGTTGGTAATGAGGAGGTTTTGGAATTTTTGTTGTAGATTTCGTCCTGTAGGTGAAGCCAATCTATGCTGAAAAGCTGTTTTATCCTTATTGGACATCATCATCAGTGTGCATCTCACGAAACTCCAGAGAGTCTCGAACCCGTGATCTCCAGGCCACAAGTGCGAACTCTCAATCGTTCGGCCACAAGCGGCTGATCACTCACATAGGATATAGCATAGACTAGCTTCACTGACAGGACGAAATGTACACCAAAAACGCTGCTCTTTCTTGGTGTGTTTGAATTTATCAACCATTTTCCTATCTAATCTATCGTGCTCGATGTGAATGGGGGCAGCATACTCAAGGTACACTGCTTCTTTTCTTAATACATAGGACGGATAACTGAACACTTTTTATCATGGACCTGTAAGTGTTACGTGCAATAACATTCAACCGTTCAGCAAATATCTACTCACACTTTTTGTTGCTTCAAGATTGTCACAAGATTCGTCGGATTCGTAATTATATCACATTCATTTGAACAGTGCAGCAGTTATTCTGGTAAACCCATCTTAAACACCTTACTTGAAGCCCTTACTTTGTTTCGTTAAATTGGCCACGTTTTAGTTTTCCTCTGCTTACCGCAACACGGTATGACTAGTTGAGCCATGTGGAGAGGGCCCTATCTAACGGGTGCAGTGACAATCCTGCTGCATGCCTGGGTTAGCTAGTTTTTCATACCGACCATAAGTGTACCTGATGCTGACCACACTAAACATTTGGCGGATATGAACATGATTTGTTGTGTCTACTACACATTGACCAACATTCTGTGCAGTTCGTCCACCAGTGCAACTGATCATGTACTATCGCTTGTTTACCTATCGTTGTTCATTGTCCTTCTAATCATTCTATTTTCTCATAGGTACCGGTGAGATTTTTCCTGATGGTAGCGACTTCTCGGTCATGTCGAGGTTGTTGGATGACGGTTGCCCTTGCACTGCGTCTGCTGGTCACTTAAAAGGACCGAGCTCCTGGGGAATACCATCACGAATTTTCCAAAGCCCTTCTTTGGTTCGTTAAGTAATCGCCAGAACGTATTGCTGTGACTATGCCGGGTCTGTTTGACTATCTGTTGGCTTCGGACAAATTAGGTAATCAAGCTATGGTCTTGTCTTGTTGTTTACAGTGCTTTTGCAATCAACATCGTGGGTATGAGAACGGCGATTCTTACCTTCGGTTTACCACGTGATGTACAGATATCTTCCTTCTTATGATATAGCAGCAAGATGTACAGAAACCACTCGTTTATACGAATAGTACACCAGCAGAGCAGAAATCAGACAGACAGAAGGAAATAACATCTATCGTGTATTTCAAAACACTGTAGAGCTTAGAAACTTTTGTCAGCAGATGCTTGTAGACATCCTGACAGCAAAAATAACACCGAGGTCAACTAATTAAACGGGTGGTACTTTCGTACATCAAGACTATTTGAATTCACAACCAGAATGAAACTTAGGATTCCACAAACCAGCCGCTACATTGGGGAAACTGACCTCAAGACCGAAGGGCAAAACTCACCAATTTGTGGGAAACAACCGAACTAACTGCACGGACTGCGACAAGTATTATGTTTCGCAGACTGGAAGAAAACTTTTTACAAGGGCAAAGGAACACAACGCGGGTATCAAAACAAACCATCCACTATCTCTTACTTCCATACATGAAGATCAAGAAGAACACAAGTTTATCCTATAAAACATGAAGATCATAGCAGGCGGAGGTAGAAGACGCCAGAGGAAATTCTCATGGGCGTGGTACTGCGCAAAGGATTCAGTCAACCTCATATCGAAGTCGACTCTTTCTACGCACCGTTGCGCGTGAGGAACCACCAAGTCAACGGTAACACTGAATCCCCGGCAAACAGAACATCGGACCGAGAAAAGGGACTCTTATGTAGACGAACAAAGTTCAAGGTGATGGGACCGGAGAGATCATGTCTCAAAGCTACCCGAACACAAGACAAGTCAGCCAACAGCTTAATACGAATGCTAACCCAAACAACCAAGGTCGATCCAAGTTGACTTGGGTGAGTAGACCCTGTACCAATCCATGCACTCGCAAAAACCACGCACTTCCAACCTCAAAGCACTCCCACTCATGACGCACCTCAACTGGTGATGAGACATTTTCAATCCAATTTTTTTAGCTCAGTGAGCAAACTAACGACCATGTGAATAGATTTAATGTGTTTAAAAACAGTAATGAAACTATTCAGTTGCTCATAAGCTGGTGATAATCCAGCATCTTCATTTCATACCACTGGAATATAAAAGTCCCTTTATTTGAATGTTGGACTTCAAGCATATTTGACGTTCCGAGTTCAAATATTACACATACCAAACGGTCTAAATCTTTCCGAAGACAGAGCCTCTGGGGACTATTGGATATGAATCGGAATCCGTTGGCTAATTAACGTGTGATAAAACTGATATCGTGAAATTGTAGACAAAAGCTAGGAGGCAAAAAGGATACCGTGGATTGGTTCTCAGCCGGGAGGCGGATTTCCTTTCAGGGATGCTTCCAAGCATTCAGGGAGTGTGAAAGCCCCAAAATCGAAAACATTATCTAGGAGAATATGGACTGTCAGCAGACTCGCTTGACTAATTTGACATTCGCCTCACTTTGGCTGTCGAGAAATCTCCAAGAATTTGGGTTATTGATACGGGGTTTGTGTTGATACTGAAAGACGAGTTCTATCTTGTCTGACAAACATCAGTGAAAAGCTACAGAAATAAACGTGTGAAATGCGGTACTTTGTGTCCATATATCTATTCTCTGCTCCACTCTTCTCAAAATTCGCATACTTGTTACCCATGAAATTTCAACAAATTTCCAATCCCTCACACTCATGTGCCCGATACATCCACTGATGGAAACGCCGCGCAGATTGGGCCCGCTGATGCTGTGGCGATCCACCATAGGACAAGACAAACCTTGCAAAAGAGTAATTGGATGGGCGGAAAACACTTACATGATGTCACAAATCCGCGTCTAGTCTGAGATGAAATGAAAGTGTCCAGTGTGCAGGTTACATGTAGTGCAGCGGGCATCGACCTGGTCACGGCATGATTTTTTTAAATATAAACGTTGATTTATGCGCCAGTCCTCATACCTCATCGTTTTACTGCCAGTTGCCTTGACGAGCGGTTAACTGATGTGGTATCAACGCCATTATCTTCCTTACAAGTCAGTCATGCTTATTTATTTAATCAACAATTCACCTTAATGTGTATTTTCTTGGAAATTGTGTGGCTGTCTATTGGAAAGGTCTGTGTTGTTTAATCCTTGTCATGAGGCATGCAGTTGCTGACCAATTGTCCCTTGCGAATTCACGCAGTAGACGTGATAAAGCAGAGACTTCTGAATTACTTTCGATTTGAAGGAAGGGATATCGAACAATGTATATTAATTGTTTATTTGAAATGAGCTTCACCATTGTCATCGAAAAGCCACATAGGAGTGATACAGTGATTCTCACATAATCTTATCGTTTCCATCACCTTCTGCTGGTGGAAGGCCTTATTCATCTTGCATATGATTCACTGGGCACACAGAATTTTAAATAGCAGACTAGAGAGATGCCGCTCCTGAGTTTTGCGTCTTACCTTCAAGTTATAGATGTAGTCATCCATCCACAGCCGACCTGTCCGGATGAGTTGAGTCTTTTAGTCGGGTGCAGGATAAAGCATACAGGGGAAGCGACATGACTTGCGCCCTGTCAGATAGTTTTTTGCATCTTCTGGAGCTAACCAATTAAAAGCCATGAGAACATGCACAGTGCTTATTATCCGTCTCAAAGTGTGTAACGTTTTATGATTTGTTCTGCTTGCAGATTTCTATTGTAAATCCCAGAAATAAGATAGTAACCCAGTTTATAAGAAGCACTAAGAAAATTTATGGAAATCCGTCTACAGTTCACTATCGGTTCCACTCGATTTAGCCAGGTTATTTCAATCTATTAAAAATATGGAAAATCCACGTAATCTTTTGGAATGCATGCTTATAGATGTGTGAGCACGCACTGTGTTGAGATGTGTTCGTCACTGGGTTTATGGTCCTCAAGGGGATGTCTGGCTGGTGAAATCTGGTAATGCCTTAATATTATCCGCAATTCTTTCATATGGGCTTTAAAACCATGCATTTGACTTCATCCGTACAAATTGCAAGACAGTTTCGCCCAGCAGCTCTTGAAAATCCTCAGGAATTAATTGTATCATCACTCTTTGCACAATGCCCTTTAACGGTTGAAGAGAACGAGGACAGAAACATTCCAGTTGAGCGCCTTGTTCTACCTGATGTTGAATTACATTTTATCTCTGTACCACTGAACAAAGCCGTTGGGGTAACCCGTGGGCACTAAAAGGTCTTATTTCACCTTTGGTGGCAAACTGCATTAACAGATATATGGAGCGTGCACAGACAGCACTCTGGAGCCATTTTTACAGACACAATTGTGGCTACGCTGGGGAAGAAAGCAGCCCAGTAAATCACGAGTATATACTATCCCGAAGCCATGTTTGTGACAGTTCTGTCATATGCAGAATTGCCTTCCACGCCAAGCAGATACGCCAGCATCTAACCATATTGCATCCGAGTATCGAATATGTGACCGAGTCACATGAGCCTGCTTCCTTGGATGCTCCTGTTAATAGAAAAGATGGTTTCCTCACCAGGACTATCAGCCGCAAACATGCAAGCTTCCGATTGTACATGCTTTTCAGGAGCTTTGTTCCTATTCATCATGAGAGGATCTTTCGCACACTTGGGCATCTCTGGAAGTGCGGCTCAGCAAACAAGAAAGAGCCTAAAACCGAGAGAGGGTACTCCGATAAGTCTGAAAGAATGTCTTTATTCTCGGCATCGCCCAGCGCAGAAACAACCTTGGTGTCAGAGAATGAAATTTCAGGACGCTTGGATATCAGAAGGGACAATGTATTCAACCGTACCAGTCTTCGACTATGGAGTGCAGTACAGTGCACTTTCTCTACACCTGACCTAGTTTATTTGGTCAAAACAACAAGATCAGCACTGCCATTTGTGAAGGACATTCCGCGAGTTCTTTCGACCCCGAGACCCGTTTGCACATATAAATGTGCCCACCGAAGTGCGCGATTGGATAGAATGAAAAACACATCATTCACGCATCAGACTTCGCTGGCACATGAGACTCATTCCGGCCGTCAAACCGAAGGACCTTGTGTTGCAATGGGCTGCCCAACCGTTCGAACAGAATTTGTCTTGAGAGGTGCTCTGAAGCCTAAATTTACCGTGACAAGGCAGGACGTCTGAATGTTCGGCCTATATCACTCATTGTGTATCTGATTTGCCCGTCTCCAATCCAGATTTTCTACTCCTCAGTTCGTCATACGTTCACACATTTCACCTAGATTGATGTACCCCAAACTTTAAGGCTTTGTCACTCTTAATCATGGCGTGTTCCACTTTCGATTGTTTAGACATCCTCCACATCCACTTCCGTGCAAGTATGCTGCTTCCTCTCTGATTTTAGTGTCTATTCCATGTTTGCTGTAATGACGGTAGATAGTCGAATAAAATGCTATGAAATCACATGAGCTTGAGTAATTCTATCAAAGCCCTGAATTGAATTCCAACTGCATCCCGTGACTGAAGTAAAACCAGTGTTGTTTTATCCAGAACTGAGAGATATCTTTGCAGTTGCCTGAGAGATAATTTTCTATGATGATAGTCCAAAACAGTCAATTCCGAAAACTCCACGACTGTGCTGTTCAGTTTTATATTTCGACAGGTCTACTTCGGATTCCGTTATACTCTTCTGCCGTAGTGTTGGAAGTTCGATTGTTCTCCGTTAACCCCTGTACATCTGCGATAAACAACAAACCTTCCCAGTCATAGATTTGAGAGGTCACAAGAAGCACATGTAAATCGCGGATCAGACTGTCGGAACACAGAGATCAGGTGACACCTGAAATGCACGTATTCCCACTTCATCGTGGGCTCCACACCTAAGGGAAAGGCTAAGGATTAGGTAATACCGACCAAAAAAACCGCAGTATATTTTTACCCCCAGAATAAACAAACAAATGATTGCGGCTCAGAAGACTTTTTGCTGGGTATACCACCGACAAAATATCATTGGGACCTCCTCGTAGACCAGTAATTGTCATTTGTTTGATTTGATTTGTTTGTTACCTCGCTCTCATTTTAGGTCTAGCTCTGCACGCCTTTCGTCAGATTGGGGGCATCACCCGTAGGCTACTCACTTTCCATGTATGATGGAACTGCTCAATGTAAGCTACATGCAGTTTAACCTCTATCGGTGTGAATTCATTGCATTTGCACCAAGTCCAAGATATTCAGGTGCTAATGGCCTGTCTCGACAATGAAACTTCACCACTAAGGAAAATGTCTCTCAGAGAAGCTGGTAAGCAACGATCAACTGGTTTCCTTTGGTGAAATTACGAACTGAGTTTGTGTTAACTGGGGACTCAGCCTCATCCCATCTTAATCTCACTCGTTCTGTCCTATATTTAACTCTCCACAACATTCCCTAGTTAATACTGAACAACTTGTCATTTTTGATTAGAGTCTGAGTCGTTGCCATCTATGACCCTAAATGCGTCTCAGCCTCTACTCCGCATTCCGATAAAGGACGGCCGGAACCACTCTATCTTGTTATCTAGTTTGAAGGCTGAACACTTCGTCCTGCATTAGTCAATCTGATGAAGATCTAGCAGTCTCGTGAGAATTCGTTTTGTTCAGGCATGCTTGTTGCATCAGTTGCAATCGTTTTGATCAACTGTAATTCCTGCTATGTGACGACCGTTATACTATCAACGCCAGCGGGTTTGCTCATTCCGAACAGTGGTACCCAAGCCATTCACATCAAGGCTATGATTCGCAATAATAATTGATCGCGAAAGTCTATCCTGCAACAGTTGAGTGCTATTTGATTTCGAACATTCGCATACCTTCCAGGCGGTCAGAAAACACTTTGGTGATCAAAAAGTCATTTAGGAAAGTTCATCCACTGAAGGTTCCTCCCATCTCAACGAGAGAGCACCGACCGTCAGAAGCAGTCCAAATGCTGTAGCCGTGATAGTGTATCTTTCTGGAGCCATTCTTTTCAATAAATCAGCCATGCAAGGCAAGCTGTTGCATTATGTACAACTCAGCAAGTTGGCCATAATCGGTAGCTTGATACATCAATTTGTTATTCGAACGGCGGACCGCTTACTTCGCCCGTTAAAATTGTGTGATAACTGAATGGCCTGTTTTCCCGAATTCCGTTTACGATTATCTCACGTGGAATGACGCATCGGTATTTTAAATATCCCGTTGTCAGCGCCAACTTGCAGGGAGGATACTGTTATTTCTCAGTCTTTTCCATACGCGCGTTTTCGCCCCTCTAATGCCTACTCCTACGAAGCGTTTGCTGGGATTTTGCCGGTGATTGGTTCTGTTTGAAGTTCATGGACCCAATCTCTGGCCTATACAGCCTATAATCAAATAATTTTGATTTACTTTAGCTCTAACATCTGTGGACAACCTGTCTAGTGTGAACGAGTTCTATGAGCTTTGAACTATTTACCGAACAGGAATGTTTATACTCATACCAATTTATGGCCGCCTCAAGAGTGTTTGTGTCCACCAACCCTGTCTATTCACAGGAAGTTTACATTTTACTTGTAATATATACTGGAAGTCCCGCTCCATGATCAGATGGTTGCTGCATGTCCATTCTACCACAGCTGCCAGTAACATTAATGATGTTTCACCTTGGTGAATTCGATATGGTGTTTTTGTAACTTTTCTATCTAGCGATCATATTCTGTGCGAATTTCGATTATAAACTAACCATTTGATCCGAAATTCCATCTCTTTTTGATGCGTTTCCTACGCTATTTGCCCTTAAGGATGTCGAAAGGCAATGTAAACTCTCGGTCCGACCGCAGTAGCAATTTTTACTCAAAAATGGACTTCTGATGCACTTATTGAGTTGTGGACAATTTAAATTGCAGAACACTGGGAGAAATCTGTAGACACCAGGCAGCACAACAAGCGGTACAATTGTCTACTCTTGCCATACACATAACGCAGTTTAAAATCGCGACGAATATGATCTTCACTTATCCAAGGTTCTGTCAGAGTAACCTGAGTTGGCGATGGTGGCAATCAGTGAGGTTGATGAATTTTTGAGGTATTCTCGTCATACGCAATGGATGTCAACTTAATCCTGGCTTCTAATCTTCAGGTATTCCGTAAACATTTTTTCGAAATTGCTTTCAACAAACGAAACAGTGCGTTAAAACACTTCTTTGTAGCCAGTAACCAGTATTTCAAAACCAACCAAGTAACAATGGAAATATTCAGGCTCAATCGGAAGGAGGTACGCCCCCATAATCTTTGTCTTGTTGCATATAACTTTGTAGCCACAAGTTTGTGGCATATCAGACTAACGATAACTGGCGTGACATTTTTGGAGTAATCCTCTGGAAATATGATATTCGAAAGCAAAATGTAGCAAGCACATTTCGGCATTCGTGTTTGGTCATCAGACAGCCAACAGACAGACAACAGAACAAGTGTCGGGCTCTCGCCCGTTGCTTTCAGTGTCATGATTTGACAGCTGAAATCATTAACGAGTAGAGTTGAGCTGAGTTCCTTGATCATGTAACTCAGCCGGTTCACAAGGATCAGGGTGGATTGACTGTTAAGCTAAATCCTCTTAACTCATGCATGTCAGAATGATGGGGCTTAATACAGGTCGTTTCGGTGGCCGTTAGCAATCGAAATCTGATTGAATTTGATCAGGTAAAGAGAAAGCGTCAGATGGTTTGGAGTTTTCTTTGGATGTTCTGGAAATCGGCGAGATGTTCAGTGATAGCACTTGGAGTTAGTATGTCCAGGTCATAGTTTAGTCCAATGAGGCAACGTCCAGGAGGTCGGTTTGGCAAATATCTCGTGGAACAGTCAATATTATGCTCAAGAAAAGTATCAATATCGGTGTGCGCAAAAATCGGGAACAAAATCCGTAAAGGTAACTTGCCTGTGGGATAGGGTTTATGTAAGGGGCGGAAAATTAGACACAGGCCGGAAGTAGATAGGTTGCTCCGACAATGATAACCACCGTGTTATGATTACCGAGATTGCTTTTCTCTGATTTATTAGCTGAAATCCACAAATCTCTCTACTGAGTCCAGTTTGAAATCCTGTTTTATGGGAGCATGATTTCGCCCAAAACCCCCCTCTTAGACGTCCTAATTCTTCCGGATCTTGTCAGTTTGTGTTTGAGAATTGTAAGTCACTGATCTTGTATATCATTAAACACCCAGAAGGCCGCCTACCGAAGTTACAAGGAGGGTGATGTGGTACTAGCTGAGAAATTAAACGAGACAAATAATAACTCAGTCGTTGTTATGGTAATTTGCAGTGAATTGCTTGGTCTGTGTGAAACGGTGAAATGGTGAATGGCATGCATCGAGGGGGGATCACGATATGACGACCAGCATAGTAGGTCAAATTATCTGTGGCTCGGTTACATTTGTTGGTGTTTGATTTACTTATTGAGCTCTGAAAATTGATCATCTCCTCGTGTGGAAGAAAACTCACTACCAATCTCGTCAAATGGACTAACTACAGTGATAGTTTATTATAAAATTTGTTTGCGCAAACCCGTAAGTGCCGTTGTGACGGGTGAGCATGTAATTACAACAGGCCTCAGACAAACAAAGGATGAATCAGCTGATCAACAGAGTCGACAAATTGAGGAATCTGGCTGGTACGCCACGCAACCTTTAGAATAGATGCACCTCTGAACTTTATCCCCAAGCATCCGAGACAATCTCAAACTACGGAATCAAGCCCTATTTTTCAGTAAGCATGGCCAAATTTCTCGTTGGGCAAAAGCGAGTCCGTCGATCCAAAGTGTCAGCGAGAAAGTCGGTGCAGCCCTGGATCAGGATCAATTTACCTGTGCCAACAAGAACGATCAAACCGGTAGACGCGGATCGGTCAATTAGTTCCTCAATAAGTGACAAGTTCAAGTGATTGGCAGAGTAGAAAATTCGGTGTGCATCTAATTAACCGACAGAAACACATCCACTCCAGATGTGATTAAAAGCGACGAGAACGAGCCGGCGTTTACAAGCTCACACAATAGGACAAACACACCATTGTTTACGACGTGGGAAGCACGGACAATGCAAACAGGTCCCGCAAATATCTACAACTAATCAAAAATTGTCCAGCAGGTATCAAACAACCGTGGTGCTTCCTCACTGAAAGTCCTAATGGGCGGGTAAATAGACCGACAAAACCAAGACACTTACTGAGGCGTCCAGCAAAGAAATAACATCGCCTAGGCGTGAACGCATTCGTCTGTTCAGAAGTGACAATTCAGATGCTTGAAGCGTGTACTGGTAGAGCATCGGTAATGTGCTCGCTTCGCATGCCAGATGTCCGGGGTTCAAACCCCAACACGGTCTATGTTGTGCATTGCTGATGAGCTCTAATAAGAACAAATCTGGCGTTCAGTGTTCTCCCTTTCTCAGTCGTGTACACCCACCCGAATTACTGCACCAGGAGACGAGGAGGGCTTTTCAAAAGCGAGTGATATGAACGCGAAGTCTACAGATTTCGCAACCACCAACAGACCGATACAAAAACAGTTTGCGTGAAGCGCAAACTGAAGTCAAAAGTCCCAAAAGCCTGTATGGATCTTACTGAAATATAAATTTAGTCTGTATCAGAAACCTCAAAATAAGCAGTGTACACACCCAGGGCAGTTTAAACTCCAAGAGATTCTCAATTGCTCCTGGCGTTGAATTTTAATTTGACGAAACCATACATTCCCGTCTAGGCTGAGCTGGGACAGTGGGCATTCCCAAAAACCGGATACCTAGAAATAGAGACGAGAAGCCTTTTTCCCCCATAGAGGAAGCGCTTTGGCGAGATACTAACCATTGCACACCATTGACTGACATATCCACTGTGGTGGAGAAAAATGACGTTTTCATTCCTCGACTTTATGGAAAAGGAAGTCTGATGTTCACTTCCCAACTTATTAACTCTTCGTCTTGAAGTAATGAGCCGAAACAAACAACTGTTCCGTCTGTAGGATCACTCGCACAAAGATTGAAAATCTTTACTCTGCATGTACCTAGGCGTTTTACACTTGTTAAATAAACCACCAAACAATTTAAACTAAATGTCCTGCAAGTTTACAGCCCCAGAAATTCAAAATGATCATGTTCACTTATCAGTTTAACTTACCTAGGTGCGCAACATGGCCCTAAGTAGCTACCATTTGGAAACCTTCTCAAGGGTACCAGGAAACAATTCAACGTCTGTTCTTGCTTTCCGCTGTGTTACTTTCAGTCGAAAGACAATTAATTGTGGTTGAGTCCACGAGGACAAGAGAGTTATGCAGAGAGATGTTAGAGTTTTTAATCTTCTACTCGCGAAACTTGTAGCATTCACCCTGTGCAATAAAGGTAGCTAACAATAAAAATGATCAAGCAGACACGTTACGACGAAAGCTATTGTCACGTGATCATGGCCGCGACAACCGGGTTTATTGTTTTAGAAGTTTTTATGCACACAGGACTAGTCTGATTAAAAATGCTTCGCTATCAGACAACAAGCTTTTTGGATTTGCGCAGCAACTCTGTGAGCGGTGACTTCGGGTCGATTCGATGACCAGTTTGCAGCAACTCTGGAATTCACCAAGCTATCCTCTTAACTGTCAGCTGGAAAACGTATATACACATAAGTTGCCGATGAAGTTCAAAACAATAACAAGCAGGTACACAGCTTTGTAGGAGGCGTAATTGTTCATGCGCATAACGAGTCATAGGAAATGTCGAGTGCATTGCAATTGGCAATCCACTGGAGCCAATATTAGTGGATTTGTTTCTGTGACTAGCTGACGGACTAGTTTCAAGTGCTTTTTCTCAATGCTCTTTTTAAGAATTCCAAGTTCGTGGTATTTTCATACTGCCGGTATTGGAAGGCTTGACAGTTCGTGTAATATTGTCAACTCTATTCGTGCAACCCTACATGTATCATGTGAATAGAAACCATAATACTGTTTGACTTTTTTGTGGGTAAGGAAGGAGCTGCTCGATATTCAGAAAGCCCACATGGATAGGCATCAGAGTCCTTTTAGCTTCGTGTGTGCTTCGTGCAAACGGTGGCTAGTTAAGACACGTCTTTGCAGGGTAATACGCATTTATCATATGGACCGGTTAAAAGAGGCGGAGTCGTTCCTGGGAAAGAATCATGTCTTTAATGGCTACTCCGGAGGCATCGTAGAACCCATTTGGCAGCAGCCCCTAAAATTCCTGAGGTACATGGAGCGCATGTTAAAGCTATTTATCTTTTTTTTCAGTTTAAGGGTGAAAGTTTGGCTGGTGACGTCAAAAGTAACTTGACTTCGGCTCTAACACAAGTACAAACGGTCTGTCCAGATTACTGAGTGCCGTGAAAGTAGTGTGTTGAGTTTACCTAACCTATCAACTCTCCTGAAGTTGAAGACAGACTGACATGGGCAGAGTATATCGACGCCTAACAGAACGCGTAGTGGAATACATACTACACTACACTACTATACACTGCAGCAAGTCTCTTGAATTATAGTGCACCGCTCCCTCAAACGTCAAATTGCAAACCTGCATAATGGGTCCACGCAACCCTGCTTCGGCATGGTCATTGAATCGATTCAGAGTTTTCGTTCCAAATATGGAAACGCAGATCCAACCTGCACCTCCTGTCTATCACTGAAGCCATTTTACTCAAACACTTCCATGTGCACAACGCTTAGGATCAATGCATCAGCTTATCGTGGGCGGAACACCAGCATCTACTACCACATATCTATCAGTTAGACTTGGTTGCTAACTCCCTTTTATGCATAAGTTGCGTATCATACTTCTAGTACCTGAGGAGATCAAAGAAGTGTCAACATCCAGTGGCATTTGTCTCCTGTTTGCATAGATGTGTGGGTTAAGATAGTCCAGTGTTTTAGTTGGCTTTCAATTGGGATTTCGTCCTGTAGGTGAAGCAAATCTTTCCTGGAAATCTGAGAAGCACTGTACAGCTTTTTCATCCTTGTTGAGGATCGTCAACAGTGCACATCTCACGAAACTCAGAGTTTCGAACCCGTGATATTCTGGTCAGGAGCGGCTGATCAGCAGTGTGATTGGCTCTCTCTTTGACAGGACAGCCCTACTCACCCTCCAATCAGGGAAAACATCACTTGGTCGCGTTTTGACTAGCTGATCTAGTGACTTCTCAGAAGGAAGTTTCACTCGTGAAATTATTCTCCATCTCAGCTAAAAACTAATTGATGTTGGTAAGGAGATTTGGTAATGTTCAGTTGAGATTTCGTCCTGCAGTTGAAGTGAATCTATGCTAAAAACCCAATAAACACTCTACAACTGCATAATTCTTTCTGGAATTCATCAGCAGTGCACATCTCAGAAAGTTCCGGGGGTGCGTTTTTTGTTTCCTTAACGGTGACTGAGTGATGAGTGCATAGCACTATGGCTGACTGAATGTCTTAAAGTTGACAAGATCAGTTTGGTGTAACATAAAAAGTTTTCACTTATGCATTAAAAATGCTTTCACACTACATCATTTTCAGAAATATCTGAGGGGCGCCTCAGGTGCAACCTTACGAGATTTCGATGCAACACTAATGTGATCTTATCAGCTTGGAGGCAACCTGTTTAGGAGTTACTGGCGCCTGGTTCACCCTTCGCCCTGTCTCCAGACAAATCCATTTTGTGCCTGGTATTCTTTAAAAAGAGCCCCACGCCGAATAAATTGAGACCATATTGACGTGCTCGAGTAAAAAATTCAGTTTACAGTAGATAATTAGAAGTTAGTTTGTGCGTTGTACCTGATATAAGCTCCATACATTCCATTCACACACAAATCAGAGTGGGGAGGATAAATCAGCTTCAGGGTGGTAGGACGCAAAGGGGAAAAAGGTGAATCGTTTGGATGCAGAGTACACAAGAAACATACATGGATACCAGGCAATTCACTGCAACTTACCATTACAACGACTGAGTTATTATTTGTCTCGTTTAATTTCTCGGCTAGTACCACATCACCCTCGTTGTAACTTCTGTCAGCGGCCTTCTGGATGTTTAATAACATACAAGTTCAGTGGATTAATCTCAAAGGAGTAAGCCAATTTGTGCTCACTCGTTTGACTATGCTTGATGGGAGTTGCGGGCTAACTCTGTTTCACAAGTTGGTACGTGTTGGTGAGGCGAACAGGATAGGTGACATCGGAGTGGTGAATGGCGGACGGAATACATCCGAAATTCCCTGATTTGGATGCCAGTAATGTCATCAACAGTTACCGTACCAATTGGATAAAGGCCCCTCTGGTATTATTCTATGCAAGATGGAATGTTTAGTTTTTGAGTCGCTGGCGTTCTTGTGATCATCAGCAAACTTCAGGATGCGCTAATATCTCACTCGGCGGAGCCAGTACAATGTTACGCTTAGTCAAGAAATTTGCTAGTTTCTTGTCACACTGATTATAACATATCGTTTGTTGCAAGTACGCATATTTTCGGTGCTTGTGTGGTATTCAACTGACTTTAATTTGAGAACTGACGCAGGCGCCAACCAACTAAGCCTGTGTGTAGCTCATAGAGCTTAAGTAAACCTAACCGGATAACATGTTGACGAGTGTGAGTGAATATGGCACCATGTCATGCATGCTGCAGTGTTTACGGGATCGGTTGAAGGGTGGAATTGATGCTAATTTGGTGAAGCGGACGTGAAGAAAGCTTATGGTTATGAGTTGGTTAGTTGTGTGAGTTACTTCGTGCCAATAATGATATCTACGCATCCAGTGGGAGTAGTTTAAAGAGACCCGGTGTATCTCAGGATAAAGAAAAGTTTGAAATCTGGGTTTCATGGTTGTTTAGAGAGAGAGCATTAGAGAATATTAGAGATCACGGATCAGTCCGTTATAGACAGGTACTAAATTTTTCTGGCAGGCCTCTGTAACCCTATGTGCTAGCTCCATGTTTACTCAGATATGATGTCCACTTTACAACGACAGATTCTTTTTGTACAAACAATCCAAACAGCGCAACCAAAATGCTGTGCGGCAACTGGATGGATTTCAAGTTTCACTGTGGGATTCCAAGTTGATGGTTGACTGTCCTCACCTCCACAAGATGTACGGCAATATTCGATAAGAAGGATGATAGTAAATACTCGATATGTGCCTTAGGAGCGCTCCCGCGACCACTACAGATGCATTAAATTTGGGCCTTCGAATAGAAGTTCCCGTAATCTTGTGCTATGTAAAGTGCCCTGTTCCAGAGTTTCTGTTTTTTCGATCATAGAGAATCTCAGAGGCTAGTATTGACCTATCCGGTGGAGGTAGCAAAATGTCGCCAAGCTTAAGGCCTTGCAATCAAATAACAAATATAAAACCTCTCATGAGTACATTCCGTTTTGTTTTTATTTCATCCGATCTGACATTTATTGCATGCACTGCTTCACTACTTGTGTGGTACTGTATTGACATTGACTCGACACTGACACTGGCGCCATTAAACTTGTGCAAAGCTGACAATAGCGTTCAGTATCGGAAAACGTTTTACCTAGTGTAGATGAATATGGCACCATTCATTAGAGGTTTATCGTAAGACGGTTCCTTAAGATCCAATAAAATTTCTTGTACAACCAATTTAATAGGGGATTTGTGAATTTAGTGGTTCAATGACTGGATTACACAGAGTTATGGAGTAACCTTTGGTATGTTCCATTAAGGTAGCCACCGTCATTTAGAATCCCTGAAAAGCCAGTAACTTCCTTCTACTAGAAGACAGCCATAGGACATATGTTGGAGGTTTAATGCGGGTGCCTGAAAGGCAACAAAAACTTCAGGCTCGTGAGCTTTAGCCATGTTAGCATTCGCAACGAATGGCCTAACAGTGATTGAGAAGGGAGCCTGAGATGTCATGTGCGCATGTCTCCTAATAGTTATTATTCTTAGTAATTATTGTCAATTACAAGTCAGTAAACGGTATGACTGATATCATGCAGTATTTTGTTATTTTGAAGGTCACAGTCTAGATTTATCTCATAAATCAGGTTAACGATTGCTGCAAAACCGGTATATCGCCGTCTTCTCTTTAGTAGTGGTTATCAGCGTACGCATTCCCTGAATCTCGGAGGTTTGAATTATTATATTTTGAGTATCCTTAATTCAGTAGCTTGTTGCAGAGATCGTCAGAGATGTTATTCAAAATTAACCTGCAGTTTTGTGCAAATGTTGCAGCTACTGCAAAATATCACTAAGATTCTTGCATTGATAAACACTCTGACAAAAGGAAACTTTAAAGCCTTAAACGTTTAACTGATATTGGTGTTTTTCAATCCATATGTTTCGGTTTGCTTCTGGGTTGTCGGGTATCGTATCCAGTCACTTAAGTTTTACCTCGATAAACTGATGAAATTTTATGTCTTCATTCAATTCAGGGATAGGCTCCCAAAATTATGACAGGTATTACACAGCCAAGTAAGACTTAATGGACCGAAGATGGCAAAAACTGCTTCCGATTTTATGAACACGGGCATAATTTTACAGTGCTCATTAACTGACCAACTAGCCTACATCTTCAAATTCGAACCGCTATGAACTGCCCAAGTGGTCAGGCTAATTTAGGACAGCTTAGGTACCTGGCCATGGATTTTATCAACTTATTCCATTTTTCGTCACCAACAAGTATTACCATGCTTCAGTGTCTTTTATGCACCCTATGACAGAGGCATCGAACAACTTGGCCACACCAGTTGATCAAACGTTACTCATCCTTACTATTCAAGCTTCTCCATTACAGCTATTAATTCTGGGGGTAAAATTCGAATAAGGTGAAGAAATTTCTTTCTTCAGAATCTGATTCAGATTGTTCTTCTGAGGAAATAATATCAAAGGAACTGGATAAATTTCCATTCCACTGATCTGATGTTCCAAACGGAGACGAGTTGTTACGTCATCTGATAATAATCAGTCATTAGTAATTGCTGGCAGTGATTATGTAAAATATATATTCATTGAGCCTGGGATTCGACAAATGCTACAAAACACCTGTGAATATTTTCTATTATATAGCTTTACACACAAAATAAGCTGACTACAGAAAATGTATAGCAGGCTATGCTGATCGTTACTGCAAGACCTGCCGATTTGTCCAGCTGAGTGAGGCAAAAGTACATGGCTGACGATACGGGGAATATTTCTTCTTTGTGTGTAGGGCATAAAATATATGAATAGAACTCTATCCTGAGGGCCAAGACAGCTGTACCCTTGATGGGAACACATTTAGTAGGGAAACAAAACAGTGAATAGGCGGATTTCCAGAAGATTTCAATGACTTTTCAATCAACTGGGAAGTGTTTAGGACTGATTGGTTAGTCATCATTTCAGAGAGTATTGGTGGATTTATTGTTGGGCAACGTTTCGCCTTTGACACAAAAGTTTCGTCAGGCCAATTGAGCAGGTTACCAGGTTGATTGGGTTTTAAGACAGTCAGGGAACCAATCCGTGGAATTTCCTATGACTACGCCTTTGTTAAGCCAAAAGAAAACCATTATGACACAGTTAATATAAAAAGTTCGGACGATGAGATTGCCCATTCGGGAAGAGCAGTGGGTTGACCAAACGGCTGCAATAAAACTGGCGTTTATTCATAGGAATCCTCATGTAAACCTTGTTGATGAAAAATTACACGAGAATAAACGCTTGAAGGGGCGAGGCATTTTGGTAAAAGGATTTGTATAGTAAGTGTTAACATGTTGACTTAACTTAGTTCTTCCATTATTTTTCTGTGAAAAAAATCGGCCACCGAAAACCCGAAACCATGTCCACCAATGCTCTATGTGTTTTCTATCTTGGTGTGTGTTTCCACAATGGCGGGATGTTCAAATATACCCCTGCCATTTCCACTGACCGGTTAACCGATTATTTTACTTGAGATGATCTAGGTCAATGCCTTGGCAACAAATTTTGTGCCTATCATTTCCAGCCCTGTTGAAGTTAGAACGCTCTCAATCTTCTCTCTCTGGCTACTAAGTGAAATCATTTACCTTTCTTGAGTGACATTAACTAGGATACTGCTAGGGCCCTCACAGGATGTGGTGGAATTCGGTCACCTCAAGGAGTTGTTTGGGGAAGATTACAATACCCATCAAGTATCTTTTCAACTTATTCTGCCGGCAATAAATAGTAAAATGAGACAAGTGAAATTCTTATTATTGTTCCAAACTATAAGCGGACATCTACTGACTGTATACTGCTGTATACATACATACTGTATACTGTTGTGGTTAGGAGCTTGAAGTTTAAAACTGAACATAAGGAAATCGAATGCTGCTACATCCACCTGATTAGTCCCAATCGGGACAAAGTGCATAGTTACTCGCTCTTCTAGAGCCGCTACGTAATACATACAGCCATGGAACTTATCATTATCGACAAATGGTTAAATTTTGGAAAACCGCCCGGCGCGACTAAAAAGTGTTCAAGAATTGATCACATATCGCCGCCGAACACGCAGATCCCGAAGAAGTTATTCTGAGTGATGCAATTTACAACATGGATCTTATATGGCCATGTTTTAAAGCCGAATAACTCTAAAGAGACCTTTCTGCTATGTGACAACGCTTATTTCAACATGACATTTCATCGGCTAGCTTTTAGATCCGGTGTTATTTGGGGATGCTTTAGGCAGCTGTCGATCAAATGGTGTTCAACGGAACTACAAACACAGCAAGAGAAACGAGCACTGAGAAGATTACTAGGTTCAAACTGAAGCTGACGGATCCATAAATAGAACGCAGTACACCCAGGCCCGCAATGCAAAAACGATCTGAACAAAATTTGAGACAAATGGTGGATCATACAGAGCCACAGGAACAACACTGTCGAATTACTTGGACCCGGGAACTACAAACTGCGTGGACGTAAAATGCGGTAGCTGAAATATTTAAAACTTTTGTAGCAGCTTAAACCTTTACACATATGTACCAGATCACTATCGGTAAATGACATAGAGCTGATGTCTTATCCATCTTTGATCTGTTCTGTACATAAGTAGCCAGTAGGTTTGCGATAGTTTGTCACAAAATGCTGAGGTCACAGAGGGTACAAAACACGTGGTCAATTGAACTTTCTTTCGCCCATAGTGCCACCATAGAAATTCAGAAACAATCTTCCTTCTACGACGGCAACAAACTCGAACACTTCGTTCAACGCGTCAAAACCCCTGGTGTGTGTTATGGTCTCCACTGGTGTATTAATCAGACTTATCAGTTACACCGGAATCGAGAAGACAAAAAACCCTGAGGAAGTTGTATTGGAAGCAAATATGGATTCAAGTGAACCAGAGTATAAAAAGAGCAAACAGTCCAATAAGATACCAATGAAAGCTGAATTGTGAAAAACAAGGTTCCATTCTACATGATAAATTGTTAGAAAAATGAATTTGTTCGTCTGGAGGCAGTACTCCTAACACCTCCGCTTTGAAGTAGTTGGTCGTAAGACTACTGCTGTGGGTTCAGTTACATTGGCATGGGGGGCTTTCGTTTTCGATCGGTCCATCATTTAGGTGTGCAAATTTTGAAGTTTTTGGTTCAATCATCGGCTAGCGAGATTCAAGCTTTTGAGGCAATTCAAATATGCTGAGAAGATTCTCAAGTGGAAAACAAGGATCGCGTGTAATTGTCGCTAGAAGACAGCGTCACTAATTGGCATGACGGGCCCAGACGGAGGAGCCTACGTTTACCCCATGGACAACGTTTCCGGCTCGGGACAAAATTAAACCTTGTGCCACTTTTCCACGCCAACACGACAGTTTCTTGCTAGTGCAGATTGCCAGGTATAAACATGTTATTTAGAGCACCATGGTGTCTGCTGGACTGAACTTCCATATTTGTGTTTCTACCGTTTGGCGAACGTCATGTTAGACGGAAGACGTCAAAGGCCAAATAGATCTTTCGGTTCATAATTACTTCCACCGGATAATTACTATTTGGAGCGTTACCATTTGGTGTCGCCTTGTAACTCAGCAGAAATATCTCTATGGTTTTCGGTATGGTCCCCTCTTCTTTAAGTTTTAAGACTGCGCGTCTGAAAGTGTGCACAAAACTTTCTACTTGGCAATTCGATTGTGGATGGAACGGTGGTGACCGCACATGTTGCGTGCTATTTTTTTGACAGAAGGCAGAGAATTCAGTGGACGCGAATGCACTGCCGTTCTCAGAGACAATGATATTCGGAAAGTAGTTCATACCTATTCACTGTACGTATCTACTAGGATCAGATATTGTTGGCCATTGGTTGGTCCCGCAAAGTCAGCATGAAGTCGTGAGCATGGACTTTCTGGGACAGGCCATAAACATAATTCTGTTTACCGGGGAGATTTTGCAGACAGTTGGAATTTTGAGCACTCGCAGTTTTCCTAACTACTTATCCATGCTCGGTCAGTAGAAGTAGTTATGTATTGGCGCTTTCATGCGGTTAATACTGGGATGTCCAAAATAAAATTGTTTAAAAGCATTGCTCTGTCATTCTGCGGGTACAATCACCCGTTCTGCGAAGAGTATGAAACTATCAACCTCGGAAAGTGAGGATCGAAATTGGTAGAACGGCTGAAGTAGATTACCGGTCACACTGGAGGCGACTGTGTGTGATGAAAATGGATTACCTTTTGAAGTAACGGATCACGAACAGTGGCGTCGTGAACCATGACAGAAGTAATTACAAGTGCACAGATTTTAGTAGCAAGCATTGCGTCAACTTCTGGCAAGAACAGCATCATCGGGTTGTGGACATTGAGAACCTACGAGCATTGTTAATGCATCAGCTTAGTTAATGGCATCACTCAACTGATATTTAATGGAGAAATTGTAACCAGAAAACACTGTGGCCCAAAGTTACAAGTGATTTGCTGTGTAAACAGAGATGCCTTCCTTCGATCCGAAAACCCTGAGAAGCCGTTTAGGGTCAGTGGCGAGGGTAAAATTACGTCCACTGAGCATTTTATGGGACTTTTTGATGGTGAAGATTAACGTTAAAGCTTCTTTCTCGATATACTTTCGGTAATTGTTAGAAATCTAGCTTCGTGAGCAACCGCTTTTTTTGTTTCCCTCAGGGGAAACACGAGATGTGAGAAAACATGTGAAATGACAGCTCCACTACCATAGTTGGGTGCGTCTGAAACAACAACGATGTCCAGGGCTGGATTGTAATGTGTGCGTGACAGATCCGAACTGAGAAGTGGCTTTACTGTGAAAGTACTCACCACCGAATACCAACTTAAACACGATACCGCAGTGGCACATCAGAAGTCACGACCTTCTAATCCCAGCGGTGTCATGGCATTGGAAAGAGCCAGTGTTACGTATGAGGAAAAACCGCCAACATCGTGTTGGTTCTGTGGTTTGTGGCATTATGCACATTTCTGTCCATTCAAGAAGCACCAGTACCAGACCTGTCACCGGTGGGGTCACCAAAAGTTTTCTGCCTTACCCAAAAAGCCACAGTATCCAAAACCAAAAAGGGCGTCAACATTTCAATCAGCAACACAGTCAAAAAGCAGCCGTGCAAGAAATGTCCGCGGTCCAGACCTGTGTTTGCCATATTCCAAGTTGGATTTGACTCCTGAAGGAAATACCTTACAGTTTTCATTACCAACCTCATTGCCCCGTCGCCAGTTGTTATGGTCTCCACTGACTTGTCAGTTACACTGGAATCGAGAAGACACACGACCTTGAGGAATTTGTATTAGAAACAATTGCATCGTTCCATCATATGGATTCAAATGAACCAGAATACAAAAAGAGTGAACAGTCCAATAGGATACCAAAGAAAGGCCGAAATGAAGAAAACTAGGTTTCAGTCTACAAGACAAATTGTTAACAAAGTGGGTTTGCTCGAATGTGAATTATACGTTGGTAATCATTCACTTGTTTTCATGGTAGTTAGTAAGTTGATTGCTGACCTTTTCTCTGAGCTTGAGAGTTTCGTCACCATTCGAGGAAAAATCACCAGTGCGCTGTTGGATGAATCTGGCTGACAAAAGATGCGTGCTTTGAAATTATTTATATCTAAACCCTAGCAAAACGCTTCCAAGAAAATTGTTTTGATTAGCTACTGCAACTTCGTCCTTAGGTGCAAAAACAGAACAGACGTCAGCATAAGCAGCATGCGGCTTTACTGCTGTGGCGTTATTGCTGCCAAGAAAGGTGTGAAACAGAATAGATGGCCATCCAAAAAGGCATTGAATCTGTATGTCGTCTTTGGAATAATGAAACGGTGTTGCGTGGCTCGTCATCATAGAAGGACTGAACAAAGTGGGAAAAGAATGAGAAATCTCTTTGCCTGTGCAGTATGTCTTCACTTTACAAAGATCGGTCCGCAAGTGCCTACTTAGGCCTTCACACAACAATGAAACGGTTTACTAGTACTTTCAGAGCATTTGGACAATATTCGAGCGTCCCTCTTGAGTGGTTTGGATGTATTCGTGGAATGGACTACCGGAGAGTTCTGAAGTGTTTCATCTATTATGTGACCTTCACTGTTCAAACAAAGCTCACAGAATGTTAATTTGAGATTTCAACATTTAGCTGGTTGGTCAGACGAGGCAAATGTTCCTGTAGCTGCTCGTGTTCTGTAGACTGTAGTTTTTTGGACAACAGTTTAATTACAAAGTCTTTTGGGATAACTGGTGTCTCACACAGTCTGGGTATTCTTCATTTATTTGCGTTTCAATATCGGTTCACCTAGTTAAGACGAACATGCGGGCGATCACTTCTTCCCAGAAACCACTTTTTTATGTGTTCTAGAAAGTTTGGTTTTCGTACGTGAGTGGAGAATACCCACAACTTCAAACGTATTTTAGCTGATCTATTAAGTAATGCAGAAGAGCCCACATTTCAAGCAGCCAGTGTGTCCTCTAGTGGGTTCCCGATAACCATGACAGTAAATAGGTGTGCAAGGGTTGCTGAATCTGTCATAGGCAGTGGGCGTGGAGGAAACTTCTGAGAGCCATTAGTCTGAAGAAGCAGTGCTAAATGATAAGTATGAGTAGTGGAAAGGATGTGCATGATTCCGTGGGTGCCCAAGTGGAGTACTATAAAGAAGTGATCATTCTGTGGGACAATAATCAGGTTAAGATGTACTAGGAGAAAGAAGGCCAAAGCTGTCAACATTCGTGTATTTTCGCTTGTCTCCTTTGCTCTACTAGATAAACAATGTGACCGGCTTAACGCTGCCATTCAAATGCAAATAAGCTACCCTGGAAGAGAAACAATTCTTTGGCGGTTGTGGACCGTACGTTCAATGGCTTGCAAAATGGAATGTTTACGATAACCTTAGGTTCCAGTTAATTGGCAGTAAACTGCATGTGATTTTTTGATAACAACAAAGTTTTCGGATATAAGACCAAAAATGGTAGGCTCACGCAGTAATCACCAGTGATGAGTTTGCTCATTTTAATAGTTCAGCTTTTACTTCTTGGTGATCTTAATGGTAAGTAAAATCCATTCAAACTGCACTGCATTTGTAACACTTTAAGCCCATGTTGATGTACTAAACTATTACTATTTCAGATGGCATATCGTTGAACAGTCCTTTGCCGTTGCAAGGTTGCGGAGGCACCGATAACTCTGGGGCTGGGCTGATCACAGCCCCGGAAGATGATGTCCCCTATCGATGTGTGTGGCACCTTAAAGCAGAGGACGGTGGGACGCTGAAAGCCACAGTTCAAGTCGCTTCGGTGAGTCACTGACAGTGACGTTTTTGTTTCTATCGGACTGCTTTCATTTAGTACTTAAACTATGATGTTACATTTTTTAAATATTATTGATGTCGAGCGTCTGTACCTTTTTCCGTAAGTTTTTCTACCGTTATAAACATTTTGATATTCTGAAAACAAAACCTACGTAGTCCAAATAAATTTCACCATAATCTGTAGACCAGCCGTAAAATGTGTGCAACAATTCGTTAGCAAAAGTGATGCAACGCAGTCTTCACGAGACCGTTTCTCTCAGGCTAGATTTGCTGGTTTTATCTTTCTTTTATTTTCTGAGCGACAAAGTAATTTGTACAAACTGTTGGCCTTCACTAACGAGAATCTTACAGTGAACAAACAGTAAGGAGCTCATTTTTCTAAGCCATACATGCTTTACCGGGACAGAGCTTTTTTATTTTTATCTTCTCAAACTCAACTATCAGAGTTCTTTCTAAGTTGTAAACCAAGGCAGTTCCGTAGCACAGGCTTTTTATCTGTTTGATTTCCGATGGACTAACTGGCCTCCACCGTCTTCATCCCAGTTCATAAAAAAAACTCGTCATTTCCAGACATCCCCAGGACTTGTCAAATGCTGCTGAGCCCATAACACCTGTAACATCTGTCCTTTTTATTGACACCAACAAGCTCTTCCAGAATAGGACTTTTGGAGTCAGGATAACAAATCTTGTGTTTCGGTGGCTGCATACTGGATTGAGCAAGCCCTAAGTCATCAGTGTAAAAAACAAAAGCGGATTGCGTGTGCGTACAAAGGTATGAAAAGCAAGTATATGCAAGGATAAAGAGCAACACGCTAAAAGCTTCTGTTTTTGTAGATATGAACAAAAGGCAAGCAACTTCGCTTTAATGAATTTGGCGCGTAAAAACTTGATATTTGGGTTTTAGGTCAAAGCGAAGTTTACCGTTGACAGCATTTAATTTGAAATTTGAGAAGTCTGTCCGCGTTTAACTAACACTTTGGCTCATATGCGGTCGCCTGCATACAGACCAGCAGCATGATGCTTGAGTTTGCGCATTGTTCAACGTTTAGCTCACATTTTATGCCATCCCTGAGGCAAAACTCGGACAACAATTTTTCCCACCTGCATGAATCAGTCAAAAATTTTTCGTTTATATTTTAGTGTTATACACCACTCTATACACCAGGCATGTTGTTACACCAAAATTCTATCACTTCATGAGGTAATACGAAAGGGTGCGAAGGTACAAAAATCACTGTGTTTGCGCCTAGGTTACTTTGCGTTAAAGAGTTCAGCTGTTTTGTTTCTAACGATTTCGGTCAACATCACAATCCAAGGATTTCTAATGAAGCTCTGCATGCGTTAATAATATGCTGACTTTATTGGAGTCTTCGCCAAAACTTTAATCCTGTGCCAGAAAACAAACAAATTATTGGATAAGAAATTCACTGTTGGGTCCTAGTAATCAGTGAATATAATTCCATTCCCAAAGGGAGCGATATATGTACCGCAGACGCATTTTCACCTCTGCTTTCATCATCTGGTCAGTAAATCCGCCTTGGGTTGAGCTTCATATGTTTGGAGATAATCCAAGTATACGAAATCTCTTTGACTGACCATTACTACTCCAAGTAGATCAGAGGAAGAATTATCCCCTTAAATGAGTAAAACGTCCATTTGAGAAGGCGTCACTCAAAGAGCTATTCAGTACGTGACCATGCAACGTAGTTTCCTTGATGGGAAGATGGGTGCTACTATATTATTTTTATGCGCGGGTTGGATACACAACCGATCAGCCGCTCATGAACGAACGGTTAAGTGTTCAAACTATTAACCCACAAGTCGCGGGTTCGAGACTCTCTGGAGTTTCCTGACGATCTCAAAAAGGACGAGACTGCTGTAGAGTTCTTCTCGGCTTTTCAGCGTAGATTGTCTCCACTTACAGGACGAAATACTATCGCGAAGATCACTACCAATTTTACTTTCCTCGGATCCACCACACAGACCTGGTTCCTCAATTTTCATCGTTCATAGTTAATAATTAAATGTCAAATTGTACGTAATCAAGACAAACCAGTCATTCTGATTAGAGATGTTGTCAAAGCGAGACTGTAGCAAATGACAGAAACTATCTTAACCTGGGAATCTCCTCAGCTCAGCACAAGTCAAAGAGAGGTGTATGAAAAGAGAGGCTGAATTTTCACTTGCTTATATAAACATATGGTTGTTAATTGACTTCTCTGACATTATGTGAATCAATACGTTTGAACACAAGGTGTCAAGTTTCCCCATTCACATTGTTGTAGAACTGACAGGAACGCCTTAGCATGACTTTACGGTATGGAAATTGTACTACGTAATAATTTACTACGTAATAAAGACAAGCAGTTGAGTCGCGGAGAACAAGCTGATGTTCTTGATTAAGGAGCAAATCTATGAAATCACCAGCCGGGCAGTATAAAGATCCGGAGCGATTATCGTATGTGAATTTTGTCATGCACGCTAATGCGACTGCATGTGGTCAAAGTTGTCATCGGAGTTGGTATTTATCGGTAGATGTTCCAGAAAAACTCGCTAGGAGAAAATTTGTCCGTTTATCGTACTTTATGAAACAAAACCTATCTGGGTTATTCCTCTCAGAACAGACTACCGACTGAATAGTACGAACATTTAAAAAAACCGCAGGGGAGTAGTGCAAAGAGACAGGTGCTTGAGTGAATTGTATGCAACTGAAACAGTCCAGAGCTGCGCTGCTATGATGGGTTTTCCAAATATTTGCTTTCTTTCTATAATACAAATGAACCAGAGTAGCGGTGGGATATGGGGTAGGCAAACACGTGTGGAAGGGTATTCTATGGTAATTATTGGTAACTGTATGAAAAAAAGACAAAAATGAAAACAACCAATACGAATAGAAGCATTTTCCTGACCCAAAAATACTTATATGCAGTCGCCGAAAACTCGTTGACAGAGAAATACCGGTGTTAACCTTCATATCCTTAGTCTTCTTAAAACCGAGTTAATTTGTTAATTGGTATATAACTTATACAGAATTCGGTCATCGGAAAGGAAATCAGGTTGACAGAAACTCGGAAGCCTGCTGAGCCTTAATAAGGATGAAATCGGTAATGTTATGTCAGTTGACGCCGACTGTATATAAGCAGCATTGCAGCAAGGCTGGTACTTCAGTATAGTGAATATCGTTCCAACTAGGGAACTAGCCCTCCCTTCTGAAGTTCATCGATTTCAGTTCATCATACTTATAAAATAGAGATTCAAATGGTATTCACCCGAGTCTCCCGACTCCACCATGTTATTTTAAAAGTGAGTTTGTGACTCCGGTGAATCCTAATATTGAAGATTAGGACAACCTAAATTTCTGCACATCCATGATTGGGTGCTTTGTAAAAATGGGTTTTATGAGATGGCGATACATCTGCATAGGCATAACCACCTCTCATAACAACCATTTCACCGGCCTGGTTGGCACTATATTTCAAATGTATGAATCTTAAAGTTATTTTTGGCATCCAGAAGTAGGTTGACCGCAGGCTGATTTTGTTTGGAACTAGAAGGGTTTAATTTATTTCACTGGATAACACTCAATTTGGTTAGCATGAAGCATGGTTAATTAACATCAGAAATATAATAAACGCAGACCGAGATATGACAAAAGCGTGAGTGTTGAGAGCTGAGAATGCAGAACGCGTAAAAACACTAGCAGACCACCAACGAGCAAAGAAGTGCTTATCGTCTGTTTAATGGCAAAACGGATAACGCTTTTTGGGTGTCCCCGAAACTGTGCGAATTTCGAGACAACCGGTTGAACGGGACATAATGCTTATATACAAATGTAATGTAAATATCGGTTTTCCAGAACGTGTAGTACCAGATTTCGAACATACACATTCGCTTTCATCGGGTAGACCAAAGTAAGTAAAAGGGCCGACAACCTTGGTACCTAGAGTACTTAATACACAATATAGCACGCATCGGCGGAACAGCCAGTGGTCAACTAAACCTCGACAAAGTATGTAAGCTGAGCACCGCCGAAACCGTTTTCTGTAAAAGTACAGATTAGTTTCTCGCATCTCCCTTGTCCACTTTGAGTCTTGACCGTGTGCAAGTAAAGTTGAAGCGAGATCTGGCGCTGTCACAACGGCGTCTTCTGTTTTTGGCACTTGTTTGTGACTCTTTCAAAGTGCGGTTAGATGATAAGGCGTAAAATACACGATACTTAAGATTTCCGATGACGGCTAGTATGATAGTTTGTTGGTGCCTGGTGTTTATTTCGAACACGTCCCTATAGTTAATTATAAATCATACTCAAGTTCCCTGTCAAAAAAAGAGCAAGCCCAGTAAGTCGTCTGCGGTTTTGGGATGCCATTCTTATAACGGTTCATTTGGGGGTAAGTTCTCTAATTGAGGATCATGGATTAATCTTCTGAAATAATACCGTCTAATGGCGAATCGTTGTAT
This sequence comes from Opisthorchis felineus, assembly GCA_004794785.1. Classification (NCBI taxonomy): domain Eukaryota; kingdom Metazoa; phylum Platyhelminthes; class Trematoda; order Opisthorchiida; family Opisthorchiidae; genus Opisthorchis; species Opisthorchis felineus. Next base: position 7,336 of record SJOL01004283.1, on the reverse strand, counting down.
GTCACAGTCTGTCTTCTGCAGTTTCGTCTACTGGAATGAAAGACGAACTTAGCTACTACCTATACTTTCACATTTTTGATAATCATGTTCATAACATTGCTTTGTGTGGTACCATCAATAAGCGCACCAAACATAAGAATTATTTTACGGACAGACTGGAATACCACAGCCATCTAGTAACGCTACTATTATCTTCTGAACCTTACATCGACCTTCGAGTAAGTTCGAAGTGTATCAAGTATCTCCGATGTATCCCAAATAAAGATTCACCTCGAATCAGTGACTTTTTCCCATATGGTTTCCTTTATCAACAACTCCGCCTGCTTTCATTATTTGCAGACTCTTCCGGGAACCTACGATACCTGCTCAGCCAACTACATCTCTCTGTATGATGGGGAAACCGTGGATGCACCACTTAGCGGTCCTTACTCTAATGATCCCTATTTCGATTATAGAACAACGGGATCGGCATTAACCCTGGTAATCGTGCAAGCCGATGTTCAGTGCTCTTTCTTTGCACTTGTTCTTTATGAGACTGGTAAGTGTCGGATCACGGTGCTATTGTTAGAACGAATATGCTAAAGATACTTTGGGTTTGAGTGTGAATGCAAACGAGGGAAGTTTTGTTTCCTTTGCTTGTCTTTTGGTTCTATTCAAGCAACGGTGACTATCCGGTTGTTAGTAAACATTGTACAGAAGCAAAATGCAACTTCCTTTAACCATTAGATATATGGCTTGTCTTGTCACTGATCACATTTGGCTAGCAAGCATTTCGTCACAAATCAGAGGGACATCGTCAGCGTGTACACTTGTGTTCACGTTGATGTTTATCTCCCCAAAGAGTTACCCACAAAGTCTAAGGTTTTAAAGAAACTACCATTAAGGAAATAATCTCATCCTGGTGAACACAAGGCTCTCGTGTTTTTTACCTACTCAGTATTGCGGCTGACTGCGACGTCCAAGTTGCCAGGTTTGCTTACATTCTACTTAAAAACGTTTGCTCAATTTTACAGTCCCAGGACCTCCGACTACCACGTCAACACCTACTACTACAATAGGTGAGTATCTTCAAACCATTCTGAAATCTACCTCAAACAGACGCATTTGGCGAGGTTGCATCTTTTTAACAGCTGAATATCAAATTTAAGATATAGAATGGAAAATTTTTTAAAGATTTTCCTCAACATCGAAGAAAGCTTCTAGGGATTACAATCCTTGGAAAGCCTTGCTCTCAGTTTTGTGATAGTGTTGAGTAGTTAGTTGATGTGGAAGCCATTAGAATGTACAGGTGGGTTTATACCGATAAAATTAGTGTCACCAATCAGGCGTGGTTTCTAGTAGTGTTAAGTCATCGCAGTTGACTGGTTATTTTATTTGAGATGATCATGCACGGTCATTCAAGAGTGAGCCGAATGTTTCACCAGAAAGATATACTAGGACAGCGGACCCTCCTAAAGACACGGCTGTAGGAAGAGTGATATCTAGCCCCTCTTCGATCGTGACCGACTAGCAAATCTACTGTAGACTCATTATTATTGTTAGGAGATGCCCTTGTTTTTCTGAGTCCCGCTATTGCTTATCTTCCTGTATCTATCATGCAGTGAGCAAAAGCTGCAAAGAATTGTTGGCATGGTTGCTCGACCCTTGCAAGCTAATACTCTTCTGAGTCGTATTGTTCCACAATAAAGCCATGCTCATTCATTCTCACAGCATTGAGCAGAAGGAGCTTCTGGTATCTAATTAGCGAATGAAAGAGTGTATATTAGGATATTAGATAGGACGTTCTTTTCAAGATGTAACACACTACTCGTGAGGTTACTGAGGGCTTTTCGACGGCCCACGATCGTTTAAGTATATATCAACAAAGTGGCTAAAGACGAAGTCATTTCTGGAGTTGCTCCCGTCAGGGTAACTTTCGTCTGTCAATGAGGTCAGTACTGCGGCAGTGCGATCCATACTGTTTCTTAGGTGAGACGTGACCTCTGTGCGCAGAAGGTCCGCGAAAATCATTCGTGTTTCACCGTCCGTGTCTCCGGAAGATTCTTCAGGTCCGATGAGGACGTCAGACCTTTGGTACTGGTGTACATCAGATAATTTTCGGAGGAGCTCCTCCGCGATGGTCGATCTAGCCGTATAGTTGGCATGCAAGACGACAATATTCCCCGCAAGTTTTCTTTTGACAAGTGTTTTACTAGATGAAAAACACGGAAGGGTGGACGGTCTATGACCAAGCAACGAAGCATGGAGACCGTAACCAGTACATCCATTTGGGTCCACCTCCACCGATGGGGCGGTGGACCGGCAGTTCTTGTTGCTGACGTGCATGGCCTGCAGCCGTGCGGAATACTACTGGGTGTAGCTGGATAAACTGAAACGGATGTGTAGACGTAATAGACTACTCATAAGGTTGCTGGAAGCTCTTCGGCAGCCACAACCGGTTTCACCCTTTTGGGGTTCATCAGGTAGGCGCAGTCCGCGCGTTTCCGTCAACCTTATGTTCTACTAGAACTAAATTGTACGAAATTAGCGAAATACACTCATTTGCATACCAATTTGGCTTTGACGGGAGACTCACCTGGAACCCAGCTGAGTCTCGTTTATGATTTGATGAATGTGCTGCACCAGGCCGCCTCATGTTTCAGTTGACGTGATATTCGAGTAGTGTGAGTAGTACGTCCAGACGACAACATATTGTGGCATCTTGAATATCGTACCGAGTGAAACATAAGGTACCTTGGTGCAACACATTCAGTTTAAGCGGACCATAACAGCTGAATTAAGTTGAGTTTTCTGTTAAAGACAAATTCATGTGCAAACGAGAGTGTTTGTAGATAAAATATTCTTCCGACTGCGGCTTGTGAGGAAGTGGCTATTGGCCACTGTTAACCAAGACTCTAAATGGTCCAACATCTGTGTTACTTTAACTATTTTCGACTTTATCGCGCCTGCTTTCACCAAGCTAACGAAGACCGATGGAACACCATGGCTTCAAGTAGGAACAGATGTCGTGTTTTTTAACTTAGCGATACATTTAATCAGATCTGTGTGTGAAATAACATTCAGGTCAGGTCCTTGTCGACCTCGGTCAGTGGTTTTACACGCTCCTCATGTGAAACTAATTTTTAAAATTATTTCTGCAAACAAATTAAGTCACCCTACTGGCACTGAAGGAACATGCTTTCGGATCATGTGTAGAGAGTGCTTACAAAATGATACACGGCTGCTTGTCACCCATATGTTTAACAGCAAACTGACGGGGGGACTAAATCACATGCTTCAGTTGGGGGCTCTGATTTCGAAAGCATTTAGAGTACGATTCTGATATGATTTTTCCTAAGCGAGAAGGCTTTTGAAATCCAACAGCCTCCCACATAGCATCTGCTTCCTTGTGGAACACCTCCGAATATAAAACGGCCGGATGTCTACCGTTGTGGCGAAGCTTGAAACCCTGACCTGAAACTCAGTAACAGCATATTTATACACGCACATATACAGGATTTTCTTCAAGCTAGAATGTCTTGTAGTTGAGTATTCTAAAAACGTAACGGCGAGGAAACAAAGACGTATTGTTGCCCAGTGAACCGTTGCACTGATGGTCAACGCTGGTGTTTTAGTTCTGGATAAGTTGCAGCAGTTTAAAGTTCACTGATGTTAACATGAACGTAAGTTCGAAGTGTTGAGGAGGCATTTCCACGGTGTATACGTTCTACAATCTACACTCAGCGGATGCACGTGTAGAATGTGACAACAATCGTGGTGCTATGCCACCTAAAGGTCATTTCCCTTTTTGGAGAATCTCTTAGCGTGACACAAATTCAGAACTTGGAAGGTGAGTGGTTCAACTTTCATGGATGTGCACAAATCGCGTACTCTATGTCAGTCATGTTCTGCGTACGATAGTTTAACATAAAATCCTCGTCGTTCAGCGTCCACAGAACTGTTCGTCTGTATGTAAGTAAAGGGGATGTTCGTAACTGGAGTTGCGTACTTAGTCATTGGTCTGCCAGGTGGGTTTTGGTAATGAAACGATTCTTACAAAATCTCTCAGCAAACGGGCCAACGATCAACTGTATTTGCCTATTTTAAACGACAACAGATGACTGGTATTCGTCCCCTGATATTCAAAATCATGGTTAACACTTGTTTGGATTTCTTCTCTAATTTGTGATGCAGATTCATGGCAAGAGTCAGAGCCAAAAATCTTGTAACTTCTTTAGACCATTTCTCACCCGATTATGGTCACACAAGCCGAAGTCATATCTAACAGCAGGCACGATATTTTAATGCGCAGTATACTTCTTGAGCCTCCCAAAATGTACCAACACATCGCCTTCTGCACCTTCTACCTATCTCCCGCATGCAGCTAAAAAATTTCAACGCCTGCTATTGTATATGGCCACATGACTGTAACATATTACTGGCCAGCTGAATTTACCCGGTATTCACTGAGATGGAGGAATTCGTTTCAGTGGAGCCATAACACAGAGCCTCGTAACAGAAATTTACTGGGACGCATTTCGTTAAAAATGAAGTTACTCTTGAAGAACACTGATCGGAACATTACTAAAAACTTTTCAGTAGCATTGGACCGGTTTCGCACTTCTAAAAGCCCATCTCCCAATTTCCGTCAACCATGTGTTCTAACTATACGACTTGAATGATTCACCTGACTATACTCACTTGGGATTTAGTCGAGTCTACCTCTCCAAAACCCAACTGGTTTACAAATAGGTTTAGTTGGTTGAATCACCCTAAATACTTCTAATGTCAATCACCATGGTACTTAACGAATTTTACCACAACGCGTCTGGCTTTTGCGGAATAACTGACCAGCTCTATAGGCTTGGTCTTGTTTACGGAGTTTCGCGGAAATATAGTACAGGTACTGTCCCAGAGAAGTCTGATACTCGTTCACATGTGCCCCTCTGTATTTTGCGAAAATAAGCGCAGTTAACAAGGTATCCGAAATAATGTATGGCAGAATACGGCCCCTAACTTTGAGGATGATCGCTTCAAGCGGAAGTGATTTGTGATCCCACCTTCGTTGGTTGCAACCAAGCAGTAACCTGCTTCCTTGGAGGGATAACCGATTGACGGTTAATCAGGTCATGATACTCGCTTTTTGCTGGTTGCTTCCCCAGTGGAGTCCACATTTTGGCGTGCCTCCAGGGTGTATTTCCATGGGCTGTAATGAACAACATTACTTGTGCCCGCAGGTACTGTGACTGTACTAAGGCGTGACTGTACTAAGGCGTGACCGTACTAAGGCTTTGGAAGGCACCTATTATCGCTTAAGTGTTCGTTTCAACAAGAAGATCCCGGCTAATCACGTGCGTGAGCACTTCGCCATCTAGTACATAAAGTGTACTTTGTGACCAGGTCCCGTATTTTGTGAAATGGCTGTCAGACGTTCGCTATGACAGTATCAACCCCTCCGCCGAGGGCATAACCTTCACGAACATCTGTAGATAGAGGATGCGATAGCCTGTAGTAACCTGTTCTGCCTGCGATTTTGTACCGAGATCGAATATGGTAGAAAAACGAGGACAACATACTCATGGAAGGTGCTCCTACTAAAAGAGTAGATACCCGACACTAGGGGAAATTTTCGGTACTTATTCTGACCTCTAATGAACAGGGCGACATGACAACACACAAACAGCAATTTGCTAGAAGACCAGTGGTTTCACCAGATTTTCCCTCGATTGTATTCTACTCTGCATTCCGGTCAATTTCATTGATTGCGTCTACCAGCCACTTGTCAGGAATACTGGACTCAGAAATCCTTTGATCCGTGAGCTCACCTAGACATAGAATGTGGAGAAAAAAGTGTCTCCACAGTACCTCTTAGGTTTATGTTTTTTGTAATGCCAATAAACCTTAGTGTTTGTGTGTATTTTGCCTCACGCAGTTCTGGAAACGTGTGGTGTCGAGCGCTTTATCTGAGAACTTTAGAAAGAACAGCGCTGTAGGAAGATTATGCTACCGGCATGTTCTGTCTACTTTTGGAAGTCTCAGCCTTGAAAGCTGACCCCAGCCTCACTTTTCTCTCAGAAATGGCAGTAGTTGTCGAGAAATTGCAAAAAACCTCAATCAGTCATGAAGTAAAATCAAAGTAGCTGGTTGGACTTGATATATTCCAGATGCAAAGCTCGGACAACATACCGGCAACCAGGGAGGGCACCCGAGCTATTTGTATTTCATATCGTTCCCATCCCTGACTCTGCGATTTTAGAAGACTTCCTGTTTTATGGATATATTTGTAGCCTTTATAGCCTAGTGAAAATTTAATGTCAAAGCCTCGAAAATTATCGCGTCATCTGCAACCTCCCTTGACTATGTAGGCGAAACAGCCTGAATACTTACGAGCAGCCGGGTTAACTACCTGACCAAACGATTATAATCTATGAACCAGTCACTCGACGCAGCCAGAAGAATTACCAAAATGTGGTTGGAGACGTCGGCCAAAACCACACATTTCCCAGAGGCATGGTGAAATCCACATGACAATTCAAGCTCACCTAGTGTACGGTGACGAAGCTGTCGTAAGGAGCTTAAATTGAAGGTCCGATGAACGGATTTGAAATTCCGGCAAGTCTACGGATAGGTACAGATAAATGGCTTTCATGAATGTGATACTCGAGTTCGTGGACCGTGGGAAAATTGCACAAGGAGAGAATGAAGACCTCTTGAACCAGAATGACGTAAATAGCACGTAGTCAGATGTGCTGATGAAACCGACAGACAGTTATCGCACCGTGTCCATGTTCAGCATGATTTTCCAAAAGTAAGCGTCACAGAAATTCCAAACTGTTCAGGCTGCTCAGACCCCTACAAAGGACAGAAGAAAGGCCCAGAACTAGCAAGGAATGAACTGAAATAGTTTTAATGGTCTACGGCTTAAAAACTAGCACTTGCATGGGAAAGTTTACGGTATGGCTGCATCGCAATGGGTGATAAGAAAATTAATCGTAGTTAAAAAGGGTCGTGTAAAGTAATCACTCAGAAATAATGGCTAACATATAGTGGAAAGTCGAAAGACTGCATTGCAGGTTCAACTAAAAACAATTTGATATTTCGTGCGTCCTCCATAAGATAAGCAAAACAATTAACGCAGATACGCTCACGAAGTGCTAGATTTGAGCTTACAATATAGAAGGTCGCTAAAGAAATCGCATTTATTAATGAGTTTGAGGTAATGTTAACTCTAATTATGAATGTAAAATAAGGACCTAGAACAAACAAAAAGTACTTATTCAAAAAAAACTGATATCAAATAATTTCATAATGTAGAAGTAAGCATACACAAGGATTCATTAGAAAATCCTCCGATGTA